>VYXD01006175.1:1432053-1638738 GCA_013397195.1 Hylia prasina
AAAAAAGCCAAGGGGTCTTATTATCAAAATGGAAATAATGTTGGTATTGTTATCCACAGTGCATGGATTGGTCACAGAGTAAATAACTGTTTTCTACAGAATGGAGATAGTGAGCAGGAGTGATTTGTTGAACTGGCACTTCTTGGTCAGATGCTCAGAAAATACACAGGAGGAGTGGATAAATGACAGCAGAAGAGAAGGTCAGCAGATGGACATGGATATTCAGAGTCCATAGTGGGCTTGCTTTTCTGAACTTCCTGAGGCTGCTACTCATGCAGTTGTTGCCTCAGCAAGGTTTTGGGGGAGGGAATAAATAATTTTTAGCTACTGCACTGAATTAAGTAAAATCTTCAATTTCCAGTAGTACCTGTAAGTGCCATTAAAAATTTTATGCAGCTTTTAAATGAAAGCTTCTGGGAACTGGCAGAGATCAGATTTGTCTTGCTGACATGTAGATGTGAGCCATGGTTCTGCCCAGTGTAGCACTTCTACAGCCATGCTGGACTGGACCCTCTTCTGCTACTGTACTCTCATCATATCATTATTTTATGAAGACTTCTAACCAAAATAAATTTCAGCTCATGAAACTGCATTGCCTTGAGAGTGAAATACCACCTGTTCATTACAATCCTGCTCTCTCAACAGCCTTTCCACAAGTTAGATTACACAACACCTATGACACATGAATTTTGAGATTGTTTTTATGACTTTTCATATCCCCACTGAAACATTGTTAGAATGCTCTCATATATATGATAAAAAGGAAAATCCTGAGCAAGGAAGTTTAGAAGAATCCAAATCCACATAAAACAAAGGCTGGAATGCTGATAGAGTTCCATGAACATCTGGAAAAACTCAAAGATGGGTTTCCATAGTTATTCTATGTCTTTTTGGATAACAATAAGAAAATGATATCACATTTCCCTTCATAGTTCACAGTTCCTGTTATTTTATTTTTTTCAGCTATAGTAAAGAGTGAAAGGTTCTATAACAGCAGCTGCAGGAATTGACAATAAATATTGTATTTTATTGGTGGCTGAGGTATTAAGTCAGAAGGCAAAAATCAGCTTCTGTGTTTTGCTATGTAATTTTCTCAAAGAAAAGCAGAAGATTTTGCATTTTTGATAGTGGCAGCTCTTAATTTCAGAGATTTCTCAAAACTTGGTTGAAATATTAGGTTTTGGTTTTTTTTTGGAAATACTGAGTGCCAGCAATGTAAAATTCACTTAATTTATTATTTTTTGTAAGAGTTAAATTTTGTTGAACAGTAACACATATATTGTAAAACCCATTAAATATTTATACTTTACTAGGATATTCATTTCAGTAAATAATATTTAGTTTTAAATAAACACTTAATTTGCAGGGATTGACATGTCCTGGAAGTCATAAAAGTGATGCTGTATATATCATTGTTGGTGCTACAGCAACACACTGCAATCACGTACCACTAGTGCTGGCTGAGGGAGAGAGAGCTATGTACAGGGTACATGTTTCCTAAATGCATTAAAATTTTCCTTGTTTTTCCTCTGAGAAAAAAAGAAAGAAAGAATTCTGAAAATAAAAAATGGTTAATGTGGCTTATGTGACATTATGCTAGGTCTCCTAGGATTTGTCAGTAGGCTTTTGGTATTTAAAATAAAATAAAACCTACAAGATCTCACTTGCTCTGCTTCCCTCTCTGTCTTCTGCATGTCACACAGTGACTGCATTTATCTAAAACTTTCACTGTCGTGTTCTCTTTTCTGAGTTAGGATCACTGCCAAAGTGATCTCATGTTTATAGAGGTTTTTTTTTTGTTTATGTTGCTGTTTATGGTACAAATAGCTACTTTCACCTTGGAGTTGTATCTTTTTTTGGCTGTGTTTGATTCTGAGGTAGTGTCCTCTATATTTGGGTCAATGATCACAAAATTTGGCTGGTCTAATTTTCTATTAATATTAATAAAATCACCCATCCCCCTAGCATATGGGATGCAGAAGACACTGCTCAGTGAGCTCTTATATATCTCAAAAGGGTTTATGAGCTGAAAAAATTGAGTTTGGAGAGGGGAATGTAGGCTCTGCAATTTCCAAATGCTGATGATAAATCCATTCAGATGTAAATCAAACCCATCACGAGCACTCTGCACTTTAGATACTTTATCCTAACATGTGTTTGCTCATTATTCCTTCCTCAGTTGGAGGTTGTATATGAAAGCTGTTTAAATGAAATAAATAACGTATTGCTATGAAGAAGATTAGTATATTTTGGAACTAAGAAATGGAAAAAAAAATAGGTAATATTTCAGCATAAATAACAATGTGAGTAGGGGTTTTTTTGGGGTTTGAAATTCTTAGTCCAGGATGTAGATAGGTCATAATCTCTCTGGATATTTCCCACTATTTGGCTAGGCTTTAAATGATCTCTCTAACTGTAAATCTTGTGCTTCTTTGTGTAGAGTAGAATCAAATAATCTTGACTTTGAAATGAACAGTGTTCACAAATGTTTACATATGTTCACGTATATTTCATATGTCTCCGTGTGTTCACATACATTTCACCTGGAGATTTGTTATAATTGATGTGACAGTATCCCACCTGATGCTTCTGTTTTAAACTTCATTACATTTGTTGCACACTGAAAGTACCTTATTTTAGAAGAATTTTTGTGGCTTCATCTACCCTTTGCTATTTTGGGAGACCTCTGTGACTGGTCTGTCTCTGCTGTTGCTCTGTCTTGGGAATTTAATGTTGCTTTTCTGTTAAATTGTTGGCATTCAGTCAAGATATACCCATTTTTAATTCTGGTTCTTGGGGTCTGTGACAATTCCACTTCCTTGCTATGAGATGTTTGTTGATATCTTCAGTATCTGTATGGAAGTTCTAAAACACTGTAGCCTCTGTGGAATGATGAAGATGAGGTTGAAATCTCTCATCAAATAATTTACTAAAATCTTTTTTAGAAAATTTCTTTTAACAGAGTGATAGCTAAACTCTGTTGAAATGCCAAGGTCTAATACCATCTTACAGAAATGAAATAAAGAAGAACCTGGATCAGGTCTTATGTTGTTATCCCAGCTCATAAGGAGTTAGACTGTATTTTGTCTGCAAATGTCGTCATGGCTGTGCAGGTACATACCAGTACATTCAATTCAATTCAAGATGGATGTGTTTTGACCATGGAGAGTTAAAACTCCTTGGTGCATGACAGATTGTGCAGTTGCTGGGATAAAAAGAAGACTTTCAAGTTTCCTTGCATAGATGGCTTTTCATATTGTGATCCACCAACCACCTACTGTTGAGCATACCTTGCCTGCCACTCCTTGATAGGAAACTTTTCTGCATGTGAGTGTTTCTTTCTTACTAAGACAAATTTAATGAGCCAGTGATCCACTTTCTAATCTGTTTTCTTACCTTGATGCTTCTACTGGTCCCTGCGGGAGCAGATTTCATAGACCTATCTCAGGGTCCTTCTTGGAGACTTCCTCTTCAATTTGTCGTGTCCTGGTTCTCTGTGTTGCTCAGTGATTGTTTTCTAGTAGGAAGTACAGTATTTCACCAGTGCAAAAGTCTAATAAGAAGTAAGACTCCAAAAGACTTATGGCGATACATAAAAAAGTCAAGCAGTTGGGTACCGATTATGTAAACATTTTAATGACTTGAATAAACATTATAAAATTTTATCTGAAATATGTGTCTATCTACAGATGTTCTCAGCTGTGGATCTAATATGCTTCTGATGTAGATTCTGCTTGTTCCTAAACAGGAGCTTCCTCTTTCAGCAAAGTCATTTTCCAACTCCTCAGTAAAGGCAGTGAATTGGCCTTTCTCAGCTTATTTGGCTTTTATCAGGTACGAACCTCAACAGAGGTTTTCCACATCCGTGTTCATTCACTGGAGGCAGTGCAGTGACAGATGTAAGAAGATCAAGATCTGTTTCCTTTTCAATCTGTAAAATCACTTCCTTTTGTGTAATCTTGTACCCTTATATCCACTTGTCATTTAAATCAATTTTCTAAGCTGGCCAATTGCTTTATTTATGTGCCAAACAGAAGGCAACCTCCATGGAGGTGGCATTCACTAATGTGTCTATGTTCAATTAGCTCAACACATCTTCACATGCAGTATTTGGGTTTCTTCTGAAGTGCGTTTCCTCTTAGAGTGACAAATGTGTGCTGTGTACACCCTCCCTCATCCTTTGGTTTGTTGCAGTAATGGGATATCTATTTTTTCTCCCTTTGCTTGCAGTTCTACCTATGGTTCCTGCTTCCTGAGATCAGCAGGAGGCCTCCCAACATGAACACTTCTTGCAGAAATGCAGGTGCTACTGCTAGCTTGTTTGTCGCATAAACATCTGACCTGAGTATTTTTGTGGCCTCTTTCTGTTGACACTGAAAGAATCTCTTGAAAATGAAGTAAATAAAAAAATCTTTAGTCTCATCATCTTATAGTCCTGATAACACTGCTTGGCAAATCGTCTCTTTTCCCAGTGGCTCACTCTAAAGGCTCTCAGGACATTTCCAGTGTTTTAGGTGCACAAAGAGGTTCTAAATGTCAGGTTTAAAGGCATTTGGGAACAGCAGTGAAAAAATTTCTCTTCTTCAGTGACGCCCAGTACTAATGGGGAAAATAGCATGGAGAGAGGGAGAGATGTGCTATGCAGTAAATCAAAAAGTCATTATTTGTTAATTTTCTCACTTTAGACAAGATTTGCCCTTCTGAAGGACCTTCTCCAGGACACAGCCATCATCCACAGCCATTTTTTTAGGCCAGCTTCAAAGAGGAAAGAATAAGAGAGAAGATTTGAGAAATGTGTGCGTTTGTTGGGCGTGATACAAGAGAAAATGGACAGTGTCTCTGTCCCTTATGAGCTACCTAAAGAGAAACTTCCTCCTGTCTGAGGGAAGATGAGAAGCAGAAGCACGTTACTGAGCATCATGATTCAGTGTTGTGCCTCAGCTCAGTACAGCCTAGAGCCTCCTTTTCTCTTAGCCCTTCCTAAAATACTGAATTTTAGCATTTCCTCCAGCTTTTGTGTCCTGTCTGGATTGCATTTTTCAAGGCAATCACTGTGTACTGTTTTTACACAGTCTTCAGTTCAGCTGGATCCCACCATTTCCTGGCCCTTAGACAGTACTGGTGCCAGGAAATCCCCCAGGAAAGATATTTCCCTTGAATTTAGAAAGAATATTGAGAGAATTGAATTCTTGGCATAGGAACGCACAAAATGTGAGATATCTTAAGAGCAGTGGTTTAGTTCTCTGATGAGCTTGTTCATAAATCAAAGCGCAGAATTTGTTTCTTGGCTTCCCTTTGACATGTGAGATGGCAACACATTAAAGCCACCCTTTATTTTCCTTTTTATACTTTTAATTTTTCATTGTCTCCTGTGAAATTCAGTATTTGTATTGGTTTGATGCATACTTTTCAGCATACAATGTAACGGGCAGTTACATGCAGCTCTCAAAGCTGAGAGATAATTCTGCTCACAGCTCCCACATCACTCCACGGAAACTGCTAAGAGCAGATGTGCAAGAGATGAAGCCCTGAATTATTTAACAGAATTTAAAAAAACCCTCTAATCTCCAATGTCATCCTGTCTCTGCTTCACTGTCAAAAGAGAGTGAGTAGGAGGTTGGGCTGTCTAGCATCTTTCAGGGTCCATAGTTCATGTGCAAAAATCAAGCAACACAAAGTCACTTGTTTGTGCCAGGTTTTTCTGTACAAAGTAGGGGCTTTTGTTTTTGATATAGTGTATTTACTTCTTCAGTGTGGTGTAGAAAAGAAGCCAATAGTTATTCCTGGTCGCCGTTTGACCCCCTCAGAGGAACCACTTGAGCTGGCTTGTTGCATTTGTTCTTAACTGGCAGCTCCCACCCTCGCCCTTTGACTTTTGGTGTCTGCAGGCTGGCTGCTGCACCCAGGCAAGTCCTGTTGGACACACTTCTTTGGGGACTGGTGCCGTGATGCAGAGAGCCTGGATTCAGTAGGGTCACATTGGGAGTTAAGGTACAATTTGTCCCACTGGCTTTGGCATGACTCACATTAAGTAGGTAATTAGAACCTTATGCCAAACTTTTGCTATTCACATGCTGAAATGGAGCAGTAATTTGTTTTATATGTATTAACTGTAATTGCTTACTAGGTTTGACAAATGTATTACTAATTCAACAATTGCTGCGTTATGAGGCACTAATGGGAAAAAATCTACTCAAAGCCTATAATCTCTCTCATGAATTTATCCTTAATTCTGTACATAATTTTGACTGAAGCAGTATTTATTTAAAGCTAGAAATTGCTTTAAAATCTCAAGTAATGTGAAACTAATGCCCAATGAGAAAATAAGATTAATAACCTCTAACGTTGCTTCTTCTCCTTTTCTTTATTTGTTCATAAGTAAATTTTAAGGGGCTTGTTTGGGCTTTTTCCCCTTACACTAGAATGTGTCCAGTTTTTACTATTTGAGAGAGAATTAAAGTTCTTGAGCAGTTTGAATACAGCTCTTTTTCCACAACTTCAGTAAATACTTGGTGGCGGGGCTGACCTAGTGCAGGGACTTTGACATGGTAAACCTTTGTTCTTGGAAAGAGGTGGAGAACTGGGTTGTATAAGATAAATATCTCCTCTGTCTCTCTATCTGCACATCCAAGCTCAGTGGCATGAGGGATTTCCTTTGACATTTCTGGACTATTCTTTGGATTCCCATGTATTTTTCCTCTGAAAAGCTGACCCTGCTTTCATCAGAAATGTTGACTTTTTGGAGCTCTTGACATGACCAGTTCTTCAAGTCAGGGTCACGAGGAGTCCAGATTTGCCCTCCTGCTATAGAGGTGAAATATCAGGGTGGGCTGAGGAGCACAGGAAGAGGAAAAATGGGAGTGCAGTTCACTCTTCTGGGGATTGAAGATGTGGCCACTAACATGTAATTATTTTTCTGTAAAGAGCAAGTAACAGTAGCTGTAAAGACTACCAATGTGGTTCATTCAAATTCTAGAAGATATAAGGTGAATTTGAGTAAATTTTGAATAGTGAATAGATTTCCCCCTTGTAAAATCTCAAATGTTTGGATCATAAAATTGATTGTGTTAGGTTGGGCAGTGACATTTGCTGCCTGTTTGAGGTGCCTTTTCCGGTGTACACACTTGATAGTAAAAAATGACATTTAACAAAATCTGACAGCAGTCAGAGAATGTTTCACAGAGACCTCCAGAATCTTTTAAGTAGATCTGCTTTTGCTCTCAACTTTTGTAGCCTGACCAGTAGCTTGGAAGCTTTGCTATATTGGATATTTGCCAAGCCATCCACTTACCTTTTTATTGTTTGTTGCTATTTTGTTAAGAATGAAAGACATTTCTATAAAACTGATGCTCAAGAAACCAAAACCTATGCAGATTTTGGAAAGTTTGTCCTTGTGAGGTTACAGATGTCTGAGTCTTCTGAAGGGATTACATGCCCCAGAACTACTTTGTCTCTTTACTTTAAATTTTTTTAGGTGTTTGTCCTGGTGATAGAATTTTAGTCACCAAACCTCCACTGATATGCCAGTGGGTGCATATCTTGCTATGGATAGATGTGCCTAGTGTTGGAGCATTTCAGTTTTTTTCTGAGATGGAGTGAGGTGTGAGATCTTGACTGTATTTCAGTATCATCTTGCTTTGCAGCCTGATTTCAGAGGCCAGATGTTATAAGGCAAACATCTGTGAGCACCATCAATTGCAGCATCCTTTTGAAGTGAGTCCCTCTTCCATCCCCATGTGCTTTGTTAATAGTACATGGAGCACTCTGCCCTTTTTCTCTGGAGCTCTCTTCCCCCATAAGCAGAACCTGTGAAATATCATTTTATCCTTCTCTCCTATGCAGATATGGTGATGATGTAAAAAGTGTAAAAACTTGAGGAAATCCATCCTGAAAATGTAATTCTTAAAGCTGGATGAAATATTACTGAGACTCCTGTGGAAGTCTTAGTAGTTTACATTCACTGGCTGTACAAAACAAATACAACAAAGTGTTGATATAGAATTTATTCTACTATTAATATTAATATTATTTCCACCACTGAATTTCCTTTCCAGATTAGTAGTTAGATAGAGTGGTATGAAGGTTTTAGACTGTGAATTTTTTTCTCATGCAAAGTGTCTTCAAAGAAATCACTCCAGATGAAAAGTGAATGACTGAAGTTTAGGTTAATTTAGATCTAAATTAAGATTTAATGCAAACACATTAAGATTTAATGCAAACATTTACATTCATATCTGTTTTCAATAGAAGTCAATGTTTTTATGTATGACTTGTTCTTTGTTAGAAATCTATCTCTTTTATTCTTTCCAGCCCATTTTCCTATCAAATATATTTTTTTCTCTCCTTTGTGTCTTTGTTTCCATTTCAGAATGTATCAGGTTCAGTGTTCCCCAGTGCTGTGAATTTGCAACTGCGTAACAAATACTCAATGCATTTCAGTTGGGAAAGACAAGAAATTTTAATAACATTTATGCTTTGTGGAAAATGTTGCCAAGATGCCCAGATTTGTATATTTAGGGTATTAAATTTCTAAAATTGATGCAGAGAGAAGTTTGGGGTGAGACAGTTTAGAAAGTGGGCTAATATCCTTTAGACAAATTCTCTTGAACTGTAGCATTTTTGTTGTGTATTATTTTGAGCAGAACAAGAATGTGTCCAATGAGTTTTTAATACGCCCTTGGAGATGCTTTCTAAACTGCTTATTCTCTAATACTGCACCTGTGTTCCATCACTTGATACAGTAATCCCACTGTGGGACCTTCAAGTTCTTTAGACCTGCTTGGATTGGAAAAACCTGCAAGCTCACGGCAGCTTTGAAGTGTTGCTGTTGTTGGCCGTGCATCTTTGAAAAGGAGCAAACAAAAAAGTGTTTGTCCTTTTTCTATTAGGCCTGATGTAATATCACTTCTAATGAAGCAGCACGTGAATAAATAAAACACATGATTTAAGAATGCATTTGAGAGTCACACGTCTAAATGGCCCATGGTTTCTGTAAAATGAAAATCCCTGCTGAGTAAAAAATTGTTACTGCTCATCATTCTCTTCAGTATTCACTCAAAAGGTATGACTCTCTTAATACCCTAATGAAGCACTCAAATTAAACACATTCCAATGAGGACAAAATAACCACACTTGAAGTAAGTGTGAGAATACTCTTATCATCTAATAGCATGTGAGAATGGCAAAGGTTTCAGTGCTTTTATTGATTTGGTTTGGCTTAGACTTAGCCAAGCAAACTAAATGGGGAGAAATTACTGTTAATACTCCTAATTAAGCCTGTAACTGTAGAAAGAGCGAACTATTTGTAAACTGTTTAAAGTACACAGACAAAAAGCATGGAGTGCTTTTAAAAAATGGAAATTATTAGGCAACCCAGTGATTTCTTTAATTTGTTGATAGTGCTCATCAACGATTTTGTGGCATACTAATTAAGTGTTGGGAAATGATCTCCTAGTACACTGAATGTAATCCTGCAGTCTGTAATAGATGAAACTAAAAACAATCACGTAAAGCTGGATCCCTATGAAACCTGGCTGAGTACTTCTAGTGGCTTCACTGTTGCTGTTCCACAGGTCATGATCAAAGCACAGATCAGTAATACTCAGCAGTGGCTCTTGTTCCCAGCCAGTGGTGGTGAAATGCAGCAGATGTTCAGGCATGCAGGGGAGCAGACTGCAGGTGGCAAAGTGCATGACTGGCATCTCTCCTGGCTTGGCGGGGGGTGCTAAAAAGCTGTGTGAGTTGGAAAGGAGATGTGTGGGTGGGTGGGGAGTCTCTCTGCTGTTGGTGTGTCTCCTCTCCCAGTGAGTGGCAGCAATGTTTTAAAAACACCAATGTCTAGAAGCAAAAAATTGGGCTGAGTCTGTGACTGGCACCTCATTGCCTTCTGTTTCCCCTAGTTCTTTTGCTGGTTTTGCTTTCTCTGAGCCTTCCCCTATAGCTGCACAGTCAGCACTCTCTTGAATGAGAGGAATGGGAGCTGGAAAGCTGAAGAACTTTGTTCTTTCTGATCTCACAGACTGGAGCTTTATGAAAATTTGCGTGAAATCGTAGAACTGTAAGCTCTGCAAAGAGAAGGAAAATTAAACCAAAAGAAACCCTTTGCTCAGTGCTTACGTATTTATACTTGTCAGCTGAAGTAGATAAGGCATCTTCATATTTTCTAGAGAGGAAAAATAACATCTGTTGCTATTGTTGCCCTATACTGGTTGTTTGAGTCTGGGTGCCTGCTTCACACTGCTGTCCAGAGGAGCACATCCTTCTGCATCCAGATTTCTTCTCCGAAGGGATTTCTGGGAGTCAGCCAGCTTCCATGCCCTTAATGTCTTGCTGTCTGATGCAGGCACTGCTGCCTTCTCTTAATGACTTGCAGACAGAAGGAGGGTTTAAGAGTGCTTTCTTCTTCTGTGGAAGGTGATGTGCCAAGTTCGTACACATCTCAAGCCTATTTCCTGAAGTTTATTCTGGATATCATCCTTCACACATCACTTCAGACCTTTGTGTCATTTTATTCACTGAAACAATTTTTGGGTGGGTTTTATTTTGTTTTGTTTTTGTTTTCTGAGAGCTGAGAATGTGGGCTGGACCTTATGCCTAACAACAACAAATTGCTGTCATCATACTATGCAAAAATTTCCTTAATCTCTGAGGGCAATAATGTGAATGAAATGGTTCTTTAGTAACTGTCAAAAAAAAAAAAAGTTAAAAAAGCAGAGAAAAAACATGGTTTACATGGTGTGGAGTATGTTAATGGAGTCAAAGATGCACCACTGTAATGCTGGCGTTTGTTGTCATAATGTCCCTCCTGTTCCTGTGCAAGATTTCCTACTTTCCTATTCCTGTATCATTCATAATTTCTTGTATATGGATGTGCTACTGTAGGCACACTTGCTTTTTATTTCCCTCTTCCCATGTGTCTATGCTTTAAAATCTGTGAAGAATCGTGCGCCCACTTCCCCTCCTTCAGATGAGACAAAAGAGAAAATGAGACAATGAAAAGGAAATTCCCTGTGCTGGTATGCTGCACACGTTCAACACTGCAGGAAACTAGGTCGACATTATTATTCATAACAATATATTATGATACAATAAAAGTTAAGCAGAGGGTGGCTCTAGAGGTTGGAAGGGTGCCCATCACTTACACTCTGAAGTTAATATCTTGCCTCTAAGATACTCTTTAGCAGACAAAGCCATGTTGCTTGGGATAGGAGACAAGAGAATTTTTCTGCCAATAAAAATGGAGAAAAATCTTATTTTCTTCAGGCTTATGAAAAATAGAACTTAATACAAGTTTTCTTTTACTTTGGAAACAAAAGCAAAGCCAGTCTTCCGTATTTGAAAAAGAACTCATTAAATTACTATTTGTCCTTTTCAGAAGGTCTGGAGTGAATTTTGATCCTCTTAAACTCTGTGACTCTCTGGCTTAAGGTTGGCAATCCCCCATGGCAGCAGCAGGAAAAGTAGCCTTCCTTCGAGGCTGCTCCCCAGAGCCCTGACACTGTTTTCTGCTGTAGAGAAGAATAAGAGATTGACCATAGCTAAGGACCATCTGACTTTTTACCCTTTATTCCCTTAGTGGGATTTTGTGCTGGTAACCTGCAGGGTTCTGCTCTGCACATCATTTCCTTTTCCTCATCCATTTTTGAAGTGGTCTACAGTGGTGGGGAAAGGGGTGGCGGTTCTGTTTCAGAAAGAAAAGTATAAGATGGCAGAATGAATTCAAATCTGAGGCATCCTTCGAAATTTGGGTTAAAACCCACTAACCAGCCACTATAGCAAACAAATAGATAAATAAAATATTAAACAAAAGCAAAAAAGCCCTTTCCATTAGCTAGCTGTCTCAGGTTTCATCTGGAATACATTCCCCAAGGATATTCTAGTGCTTTGGGTTTTGCTGTTTTGCTGCCTCATTGAGAAAATAAATTTGAAATTAAATGAGGTTAAGATAAGAGTGGTTTTAAGCCTGCGTGCATTGCAGGGGAAGATTGCCTGCAAGTGTTTCTGATATATCTAAGCAGATAAAAGAAATCATGATTCTTACAAAAATTATGGAACCTGTCATCTTTGTGAAAAAGCTAATTAAAAAATATATGAAGCAATTCAGCCAATTTAAGTTTGTTTTGTTACCTGTGTATAAGTTTAAACAAATCTGTCATAGGAGAAAAAATGCAGAAAGTATTTTCCCACATTTTCTTTCTCCAAGTCATTATTTTTTCCACACATCTCTTAACTTGCTGTTTAATTATCAGGTCATCTTCACATAATATCGAAACTGATTTTTTTTTTTTTACTGTTTCTCATTGCTATTTATTTCAGCAAATTGTCAAAGCCCAATGCAGCCCAGAGACTCAATGCAAGTCTTTCCAGTTATTTCTATCCGCTTTGCATCAGGCTCAGAAACACAGGTTTTACCATCAAACAAATTGAGCTGGGATCTGCCCCTGCCTCCAGCAAGATGCTGGATCAGTTATATCCCAGGTGCACTAAGGGATGTTTCACATGGGGTTGTCTATCTTGTTACATGGGTCAATTTAAAAAAAATTCTTCCCCAATCCCGCAGTTCTAAGTGCTAATCAAGGTACTGAAAAAAACCAATATGGATTAGGCCTGTGAAGCAGCTGCTTTCAGTGTCCCCACTTCTCTGTGAGAGCTCTGCTGACACATATCTGGACCCCCAGAGCTCCCAGGGAAGCCACAGGCTGGAAGAGGTGACTGTTCACATACAGCTGATAATCACTTTACCATAGCCATTGTCTTCTCAATGCTCACCTTAAAGCAATATGCATGTGTGTCAGTACTATTGCACTTTGCTCTATATTCCTCCTCTGCTCATTTTATTAGTAAAAGTTCCCACTCATTAACATCTCCTTAGAGAAGAGCTAGCATTTTTGATGATGATTATTTTTCCGGTTAACATGGAATGAGTCAAGATTTCTTTTTATTGGAAAGAAATTTTTGTATCTCACGACAGCAATTTATTATTTTCCTCAGAGGAGAAAATACACAGTAAATCTTTCCCATGACATTATTGTGGAGGGATCAAATCTGTGCTCTTTATTCAGTAAAAAATCTGTTGAAAGCTGGTATGAGTGGAAGGCAAGTAAAGACTTGCAACATCTGATCTTTCTTCTTGATATGACTCTTTCCTGGTATGTAGTCAGCAATCACTTCATCTAGACAGAATCCTGGACCACTGGCCCTAAGCTTCTATTTTACTGATGGTTTTAGTCTCTTCAGCATGCACAGCAAACTGTAGCAGCCCAGATTTTCCCTTACTTCTTCTCCTTGAGGAGTCGCTTTAAAAATTTAATAGTCTGCTGTCTTGTCTTACACATTTGCCTCCCTGGGGTTTTACAGGGAGTGTGACAGTGCTGAGCATCCAGTCCTACTCTGTTTGTACATCAGAGCAGTAGAAAGGCTCCTGCTCACTGCAGTGGATGGGATGCAGCCCAGAAAACAGTCTTAAGCGTGAGCATCCTGACCTGCCCCTACGTCCCTCAGGGGACTGTGACTGGGAAGGTTTTCTGGGAGCACTCCAGGACAGGCACAGGGAGAGTGGAGTGAGCTGCATCTGTCTCAGCAAGCAGCATGGTATGATAGGGGTGAAGCATTTGGTGCTGAGTCCTTGGCTGTCATGTTTTGATGTGTTTTGAGTGTGGATTTGAGTGCTCTGGTCACGCAGACAAAAAAACAGCTGGTGGCTGAAACACAGCAGTTGGGTCCTTGGGCTGCTCTTTCGTTTCATATGAAAGGAATCCAGTTTGTGCACTCGAAGGTGGCTCTGTTGTGCAAACCAAAGCATGGTAAGAGATTTGCCCAAGAAATACTCCCCAGCTCTGAATTAAAACACCAGCATGAACACAGCAGAGTAGTAATATGTCATACTAGGAGATCTCATGCTAAAAGAAAGTGTTTTCATTATCCCAGATGATAGATTGGTGATAAAATTACAAAGTGCAGGGTGCAGGCTAAGTAATTGGAATCAAGGGAAGAGGAAGTGTAAGAGAGCTTTATTTCCCAAAACAGACAGATAGATGCTAAATGCCAAGGTAGCATTGTCTGATACCCTTCACATGAGAGAAATGATTATTTCTGGAGCTATGTTGCATGTGACTAACTACTGGATAGCCAACGTACAGGTAAGTAAATATTAACTGTACCTCTATGGTACTGTGCAGCAAATAAGAAAAAGTTCTTCCCTATGCCACCTACATTTCTCGAGTCAAAACTACTGTTTGGTTTCATAAAACCTATGATTTTATATTTATTTAACAGCAAAAATGTTGGATTTCTGAAAAAAACATAGAATTTTTTTAGTTTTTGTTTGGAAGAAGATAGAAGCTTGCTATTAGGAACTGTAAAGCAACTGTAAAGGCTGTCATGAATATATGAAGCTGCTGAAACAAATCCGTTCCAAATATGGCAGCTTTTATCAATTGCATTTGGGAACATTTCAGCTCATTAGTAGTGGTAACACTAATTGTTAGTTACTTGTTAGTAAGTACTGAGGTGAAAAAGGAGAATATACAGCAGAGCAATGTTTCCCAATCCATTGAAAATAGACTTCAAACCCTCAAGTGCTTAAAATAGTATGTGTGTCTCTACTGAAAAAGAAGCTGTAGCAGTGTTCATACAATTTTTTGAGAGCTGTAAGGTATGCATTCAAGATACTCAGGTTCCCCAGCTAGTTTGCATGGGTTGGTCTCTGAAAATTTCTGCCGTGTTCTCTGTTGTTGGAAAAGCAGAGTTGAGAGAAGTGGCACCTGTAATGGGATGGTTTAGCAAAGTGTTTCTCTCCAATTCTGGAGTATTCTGTATCTCTGTTTTGTGTCTCTTGAATATGTGAAAGGGTTTTGAGAATACTACTAAGTGTCACAGGCTTAAGGTCAAAGTTTTGAAATTGATAGGAATATTCTAATCATTATGTATTCAGCTGTTCTTCAGAAATTATTTTCCTTGAAAATGTTAGGATAAAGATCACTGAAGTTACTATTCCAAGAATATATGCCTGTTTCTGAAGTATCATAACAGGTTTATGTACGTCACACCTACACGTTACCCATGGGCTAAGTGTGATGGGGTATGTCTGGTACTTTGCTCGTTCCTTCAGAGTCTGGGTGACTCTCTGTGATACCCCACTGACAGGCTCCAAGAAAGCATTTTTAACTTTGGATTGATGGAATTAACAGATGTTTTGTCCTATTTCAGTCTTTGGAGATCTACATATAATTCCGATTGTATACTTGAATTTTGACAGGCTCACTTAATGCTTACTGAAAAATGTCAAACCTTGTCTTTTGGTTCAGTTAAGTTTTTTTCTCCTATTTTTCCCCTCTGGTCCTTATGCCAGATCACAGTGAGAAAAGAATACAAGAATTATTATCCTTACTCTTAGACAGCCTCCAGAGCAGAGTCAGGCAGAGGCATGTTGTTCCTAAAGTAACCACTAACTCTGAAGAAATGAAAATGCAGCAAGCTATTGGTAATCACTGCAGATAGTCACAGGGACTGCAGGATCTGCAGGGACTTCATGCACATGTGCATGGGAATGGCATAGGAGGCATGAGTTTCAATTACAATGCATGCCAAGCTTCTCCCTCAACAGCTACAGGTCTCTGCAGTGGTGGCAGATAGGGCATGATAGGGCTCAAGGTGAATAGCTGTGCAACCTCCATGAAAGGATGAAAGTCACCCAGTATTCTTGCCCATCACGGGCCACTTTTAACACCCAGCTAGTCAGGGTGCTGGGGCATCTTGTCTAGCCTGTGCTTTTTTGTCCAAGGCTGGACCAGATGATCCTTGAGGTCCTTTCTGACCTGGAATTCCACGATTCCGTGATTCTGTGAATATGTTATTGTGTGTTTTCCCTATGCCCACCAGTGCACTTCAGCAGCAAGGCACCCTCATGTTTTGTAAAGACAAACAGCCTAGCACTGGTGTGTCAGTCCTCTCAGCCATAGTAAGTTCATAGTAAGCAGAGAGTTGTAACCATGCCAAACTAAATATGGCAACTGCCATGTGAATGAAAGCCTACTTGTCAAAGAAAGCGACTTTTCACTCAAGGAAGATGTTCTGGATTTTTTCTTATTAAATCTCATATTCTTATACTCTCATTCTTATGCTAGGATTTCACTGAGTGCATATATGAGCATGGTATGTATGCATGCTACCATTGTTCTGATTAAATGTGAGCAGAAATTCTGGAAGTGCATTATGCTTCATCCCTTTGAAGAATTTTAAAGCTACAGGTGTTAATGTGAAACAGAATTTTTGGAATAAATGAGAATGGTTGGGTACTCTGGAGCAAGTATTTGGGAAAAAAGCTTAATTGCATGGGTACCAGATTAAGGCATTCTTATAAACAGCTACAGTATTTTTGTTGTGGTGGTAAAAAAAAAATAAAAAGAAAGCAAAGGGAAGCCACCTAAACTGCCACCTTAACTTAGTGACTCAAGTGTAGTGGTTGACTGATTCTGAAAGTCAACAGGTGAATATTTTCCCCAGTCCCAGCAGAGAGAAAGACTGAATTGAATAGCCAAATTCCTATTGATTTCCCTGAGAGCAGGATCAAGTCTTTAATTCTTGATTAAATCCTTCTTGGATTTTAATGAGAATTACGTGACTTAAATCCTGTTTTATGTTTTGGAAGCAACAGGCAAGGTTTAAATCAAATAGTAGGTTTTCTAGACTTTCAATAGCACTATTCTTTTTAGTGCTTCTGTTACCTCAGGGTATTTACTTTTGGCTCTTAGTGTGCTGTAGAAGTTGATACTATTGTGAATGGAATTGGCAAGTCTTAAAACACAATGTTTAGATCATAAACATTTAAAATAAGACCCCATAAAAAAGGTTTGGTTTTTTAATATGAAATGTTAGTTGTGTTCTTGGCAGGCTTTGCTTCAGACGAGTCAGATGTATTTCAAAGAGTATTCTGGTGGCCAGCTGCAGCCAAAAGATTATTTCAAACCAATGGAGACCCAATTCCCTTTCTTCCATAGCTTTTTTCCTTTCTCTCACTCTCTCCCCCTCTCTCTTCAGTAGGACTCTCTCTATACATTACAAATGAAGTGTAGCCAGTCGTGGGGTGAAAAATTCATACACAATTATACGTAACAGTGGAAGTCATGGAAACTCGGACTAAAGATGCTGTACTGGTCTTTGCTTTAGGAAGTGCTGTTGAGATTTCTTTTCTTCAACACTCTTCAAATCTTCAGAGTTCAAAAACCATTGGCTAGTCTTCAAGAGCCAGTAGTATGGCATAAAACATATGGAAATTGCTTGTGTCTGCCCTGCACTTACCTGTGGAGTGGCACAGTCATCTTTTTAACTATGACTTGATTTACAGATGCTGTGTGAAACCAGTTACACTCCAGAGATGAGCAGAAGGTAATGGGTCTGGGGGATACATTAATGGAGCAGGTCTTTATTTATCTCAGTCATTCATGGCTCATTCTGCTAGACATTTTTTTTTGTTTTTCACATTTATTTGAAATAAATGTGTGAGAGTATTTCTTGTCCTGCTTTAGAGATGTCTTTAGAGGACTTCTTTTCATAAAATATTAACTCAGTGTGATGAGAGGTACTGCCTTATGTGGTTTTGCAGGCAGAAGTCTTGCCCCACTTCAGGTAAGTACAGATGCCACAGTAGAAGCTCTCACTACTCATCAAACAATCAAGATTGCTCAGTTTTTCCAGAACAGAATTTTACTTTGGTTTTTTTTTCCATATACTGAAGGTAGAACTTTCTCCACCTTGCTTTTGAAGTCTCTTTCTGCTGTGTGTTTTGCTGAATATGGGACTGAAATCCCTGCCTGCTTTGCACTGAATGTGGGCAATTAAAACTTCTGCTTAATGTCACTCACAGGGAATCTTTTTGTTCCTAATTTATATTTCCCTTTAGGTGATGGAATGCATGAGCAACAGGAATTATTGTCACTTCTCTGATTTTGAGAATTCAATGAATGATGGAGATGAATCATTCAAAAAGAACTGTAGGTGCTTACTTGACATGCAGTCCTGTTGCATTTCCCACAGGAGCATAAAAGGACAGAGAACAAACTATGATGCAGCTTTATGTCCTCCTACACATTTGCCAAGCAGACGTGCATGACTTGAGATATTTGTGCTCTTAGTAGCCTGTGTTTATAATGACCTCATAATAGTTGAAAAAAAAAAAAAACGACTGGCAAAAAGCAAAAAAACTGCCAAGAGCTGAAAACTGAACACCTAGTGCTTGCAGTGCGTGTGGGGGGTGTTATTTTGGAGAAAATCTAGGTAAAATTTGTATTAACTGCATCAGAAATGTTGAGGGCAATTCTTTGCATGAGTCTGTGCATTTGAGTAGTTTGTGGGCTGAGTCCTTGATCATTTTGAGAAAGAGTCCTTTGCACCTGTGTGTATGAACATGAAGGGTTAAACAATAAAGAAGGAATACATGTTCATGCTTTTGCTTAAAAATAAAAGGTCTGGATTTCAGAAGGAGCTGTAAAGCTTTCAGCAAGAATCGGGCAAACACTGCAGTAAAGTGAAAAGCTGAAATGTGAAGAGTGTGTGATGCGAGGTGCCAGCTCAGCGCTTCCAGATCACATTGCTCTAGCAGAGGAGACCACCCTTGGAAATGCAGTGAGCTGTAGCTTCTCTGCAATGTAAAGTTGTATAGGCTGATACCCGTCTCACTGTGGTGTGACCTGGTGGCAGCCTCTCTCAACATTTCTCTGCTCTGGGGAAAACAGGTGTTATCTACAAGTACTTCTCTAGGGGTGGAAAAATCTCCTTAATATACAGATCTCAGCTGCACAAGGAAAGGAAAAGAGTGTTCATACAAAAAAGATTCTTTACTGAGGGTGTTTGTTTTTTCTCCTCTTTGTGCAGGTTCGACATGGGAGAAAACATTACGGCAGATTGGTTTTGAAAGGTAAGCCATACATGTCTTTCCTTACCAGTGCAAAAAGTTAAGGAAGAAAAACTGCACAGGCAAATTTTCAGTTATTTATTTTAGTTGATTGACCTCAAATTCAGAGTGGGAGTCATGCAGTGTCATGCACATATGTGTTCAGCTTTTCTGTTTGTGTCCTCTTTTCTTTCCCCAGTAAATCTGAAGCAATTTATTCATCATAGGAACTTGGCTCATCCTGTTGTTTGCTAGTGACTATAGAGCATGCTAATATTAAAAAAAGGGACACACCTTCTGACCACAATGGCCAAACTTAGGAATTTTCATTCATATTGCTCTCACTCATGTTATTTTTTCCATGAAACTTCTAATCTCTGACATATGAGTTGACAAAAGTAAATGAAGTTGAAAGAGGAGCAAAGCTGGCAGAGAGCTGTTCAGCATCAGAGGAAAATTCAATATGCAGCATTCCTCAAGTGCAAGAACTTGCAGACAAACTTAGCCACAAGGTCATCATACCAGAAACACATGTCTGTCTTGTAAATGAAACTAGGCCAAGTCCAGTAAACAGTGATGTAAATTCAAGAAGTCTTCAGATGCTTAATGTCATCTTTATTCTGCAAATGGTAAGCAGAAGAATCTGCTCTCCCCTTGAAGTTTTGGATATTTTTGAAAATTAAACACTCTCAGTTGCTAAGTTTGATGTCCTCAAAGGTTTGGGGTTTTTTTAACTGGTTGGGGTTTTTTTCCCAAGTTACATCCAGTTTGGTTCCTGATGAACATTTCATTCGACATGATACCACATATGTCTGCAGGGCACTACAATAAACTATTGATTCTTTCATCACCCAAATTATGAAGCAGCACCTGTTGGTGCTGCTTGTCTTCATCAGAATTTTAAAAGAAAAGTTTTGAGGAGTTCTAGGATGAATTGATACTCTGTGACTGTGCTTTGAAAGTGAGAATGGAAAAGAGTCAGTGTCTTTTTAGCTGGTTCCTTAGAAGTTCTGTGGTGGCAATTTCCAGCTTGTGAGATGTGTCAAAACAAGATGGAGAATCCATACTAGCTGTGTATATGCAAGATATGTACCACATGAAAGATGGAGAATTCCTAATTGACTTAATTACAGCTGAGAAGCCTTCCTGAGATGAGGCATATATGTAGAAGGGATTTCTGTGCAGATTCCATTATTGCCCCTCTGGTTTGAAAAGCAGAAAGGCTTTCAAATGGCACTTCTGCACCTTGAGAGATTGATTGTCACCCTGGAGTAACCTTATCTGAAGCAGCGCATTAGTTAGCACAGATAAGTTGAAGAGCTGAATGTACTTTGCTTAGCACAATCATAGAATCAAATGTGTTCTCTTACCAGCTTTTTCAGAGAACCAGCAAGGAGAAGAAAAGGAAAATTAAGTCCTTCATACAGATTTAAGATACAAATCTTAATAATAATGAAGATTTGGGGTTTTTAAAATAGTAATATTCATTATCTTACCTGTATTTTTAACACAAGATTTTTTAATGACAGGAATATATCATAGAATGGCTTGGTTGGAAGTACCCTAAAGATCATCTAGTTCCTAACCCCCTGCCATGGGTTGTTCACAGACCCATCCAGCCTGGCCTATAACACAAGGTGTGGGGCAGCCACCTTCTCACATTGTTTGATTAAAAGGCTAATGAGTAACATATATGTAAAATTCAGTGTTAATTCCTTTATAGCAATATTTGCTTAATATCATATCTGTTATTGCTTAAGATCATTTTTTGTATCTCAAAGAATAACTTCCAAGGCAAACACATTCTTGTACGTAATACCTGGATGCTGGAATCACGCTTAACTTGCAGTCTCAGAAATAGAAATCCCAGGTCTGCAGATCTCTCAAAGCTGAGAGATTATTCTGGGGATATATCACTACATCCTTTTCCTAATCTTATTCTCTTCAGTAGTAATCCATTTTTGGCCACCAATGAAGACAAGTTAGTGGGCTACATCTGTGTAAACTCTGACCCCATAGAACTGTTCTTGTGTTATTTAAATAAACTCTAGGCAAAGAAGCAGCAGAGGCATGTCTGGCTATTTAAAATTTTATTCTCTGCAAGCTTTTGACTTAGGCACACCTTAGTCAGCTGTGAAGTATCAATAGCATTTAAATGTGTTGTTTGAGCAAGGACATTCTCATTCAGGAGAGAGGAAGCAAGATTTTTAGATGCAGAAAAGGAGAGACACGAAGTAATGCCCTAAGGAGGAATTATCTGTGCTTTAAAACTGGAAGGTCCATATAAATTGTTCTCAACCTGAGAACGTAGAGTGGTTTGAGGAACAGGATATGTAGACAGACAGTTTACATTGCAGGAAATTAATCCCATATAATTTACAGGTGATGTCTTCACTGCTTTGTGGCTACATGGTGTTTATTCTGTAATAGTAGAGTGTTTACATTACTCTTGTCTTCATATCCTGAAAAACACTGTGGCACCAAGAGATCTGACTGCAAGGCTTTTATGTAAGCATTACTTGTGAGCTGAGGATGCTGCTTTTCATTGCAAGGGAAATTAAAAATGCTGGAGCTCGAGTAAAGTGGCTTTATATCCAGGAAATGACTGGAGTTAAGAGCTTTTCAATTAAAAGGAGTATATGTGGGTTTGATAGATATAAGTGAAGGTCTTCATTTTATTGGTTGTCTTTTGAGACATTACAAATAAGCTAATGAGACATTACAAACAAACTGCTATGGTAGTCACCACCTTTGTCCAGCATGATCTAGACTGCAGTTTCTGACTGTATTTTCTGAAGAGCATTAAGGATCAATTTTGAGAGTTAGGAAAAATATTGTTTTCTATTGTTCTGTCCTATAAGAAACATGCTGAGAACGTGTGATACTTTCATGTCAAGCAAGCTGTCACCTTAATGGTTTTTTAAAAAAATCTTTAGTAAGCCAAAGCAAATAGACTTGTGGATAAATAGGATGACTTTTTTTGCAATTGTTAACGTGGAGATTATGGTTCATTTTTGGTGCATATCATGATGGCACCCACATATGCATAAAAATGTCTGGAAAGTTGTCAGCTCTCTTGTACTTTGTTCCAAACATGACTAAAAAATTTCTTTAGAAGACAATGTTCACCTCAATGGCTTAAGATTTTTTCAGTTACATTCAGGACCCAGTGAAAATCATAGGATAATGGAATCAAGAAGGTTGAAAAAGACCTCCTAGAGCATAGAGTCCATCCTTTAAGCAAACACCACCTTGTCAACATAGCATTTAGTCATAGCTTTAAGTGCCACATCCAGTTGTTTCTTGAACACTTCCAGAGATGGTGACTCCACAGCTTCTCTGGGCAGCCTGTTCCAATGCTTAACCACCCTTTCTGTGAAGAAATTCTTCCTGATGTCCAACTTGAACCTCCCCTGGCACAGCTTGAGGCCATTTCCTTGTGTCCTGTTGCTGGGAGGCTCACTCAAAATCTCAAGTGGAATAGTTATGAACAATTAACAGTGACTGTGCTTGTTTCCTGGCTGCTCTGGCAATTAAAGAGAGCTTAATGCACACAGCCTGTTAAAACTCAAAAGGAAAGAGGATCAGTTCAGTCAGAGAGCTGGTCTTCTCCTGTAATGCAGTCAGTAGCGTCATTCCAGCTCATGGCTGGGGTGAGGCTTGAAGTGCAGAACCTGCAAAGAGCCACCACCAGCACTGGGGAAATGCTGCTGGGGAAATGTTGCCACACTGCAGAAAATTAAAACCAAAAGATGGCCTTTTTTAAACACCTAAATTTCTCTAATTGGAGCTACCGGATGATGAAGTTTGTGTCCTTTTCTAGTAGATTCAGTAGTCATTACAGAAATGCCTTCTGTTTTTACATCTTTGTTGACCTATAAATTATCTAACAATTTTAAAACTTTAAATGAATGATGTTGGGCCTCTTAAAATTCATTGTCCTGCAAGGTTTGCAGACTTCCAGTACTCCTCTCACTATACTTCTCTGAGTTGTAGTTTGTAATGTGACTAGTAAGTCACTCAGCAACAAACAACACTTCTACTCCCTTTTTGCATTTGTTCCCATGGTGCTTCTCCTATGTGTATAATGCTTTACATCATGGTTCCACAAAACAGACTTAAGAAAGATTTAATAACTGTTATTACATGTGAAGTAAATATCAAATGTTTTAGCAAATATATTTTTGAAGAATAACAGATGTGTGGTTATTAAACTTTTGGCAGCCTTCAGTAAGTATGCTTTTCATAGTAAATAGTCATTTCAGTGATAGAGAAAGGAACTTTTGAGCACCAATTTCTTAGTAAAATGAAATTATCTTTATAAAAATGAAAGAGTTTTCCATATCAAAATAGAAATTTTGTTTGATTGATAGCTTCAACCTGATTCTAAAATTGTTGTTATTTTCATGGTGTGCAAAAACTTATTATTAATTAGATGTTACTTATATATGTGCAAAAGTAGGTGACTTCCACCCTGCGTTAATGCTAATAAGACTTCTATAATGCACCATACTCAGCAGAGGAGCAACATCTATGTAGAAAGTGCACCAGCAGCATCCCAGATTCACTCTAAAGTAATGCTGAGAGTGACTGGCAGTCAAAGCTGCTCCTGTTAGTAAACTACTGTGTATTGAGTTGTGGGCGTGTTATGCTTTTTGTAATCCTTTTACTGTTTCTGAAGAACGAAAGGGTAGTTGGAGATTGCTAGCTCTCACACTAAAAGGAAAGGGTAAGTGGGTAAGAGCAGGAAAGGGAATAAGACTCCCAAGAAAAAAGAAAAAAGACCTGAAGATTTCTATATCGAGGCTAGAACTTGGATACGAAGATTGTCTCCTATTAAGATAGATTTCAGATCTTCTGTGTACCTCAGTAGCTCCTTCAACTACTCTCCTAAGCACAGGGTGATGAGGAGGACACTCTGCATTGTTTTTATATGCAGCAAAGTAAACGCAGCAGCCCTGCTTGCCACAGGCAGGGAGACACAGCTAACCCGGGAGACGCCAGGAGCAAGTTAGCTGTCATCGCTCAGAGATGCATTTTGCTCCTACACTGAGAGCAGACGGATGTCTGCTTTTGCAGCTGCTCCACATATGCCCCTGCTCAGTCTAGCCAAAAATACTGGGTATATCTTCCCTACCCCTTGCAGAGACTGAGAACTCAATTTACGAAACCACTCGTGACATGTGGTGAGCGCTGGAATCCAGAGGCAGCAGAGGCGCTTCCCAAGCGCCTCCTTCCAGGTTTAGGTTGCTAATCACCAGCCCACTGGTGAGCTGTTTTCCCTCCTTCCCCGTGCTTGCTTGGATATTTGATTTGTGCTTGGCCAGAGTTTCCCTGAGTGACAGGAATAAACAGAAATAAGAGAATATCACTAGATTCTATAAACATTCAGTATGCACAGTTCTGGCTTGGAAATCAAAGTGCCATATGGTTTTCCCAAGTGACATCCCCCTCTCCTCCCCAAGCTCTTCGGTGATTTAGTGTAAAGAATAAATATATGCTTGAAATATAAAGTCCTATCCTGATACTATGCTCTGTAATTTCAAGCCCTTTCTTTCCATACAGCTGAATCCTATCTATAGTCTTTTCTTGGGCAAGGCTCCCATTGACATAATTTTGGGAACATTGCCTCAGCCAAGGGCTGCATGAGGCTGTACAGTCTGATCCTTGAAAGGTTATTTTAAAGGCAACAGTGCAGTTCAAATGCATTTCACAAATACTGAATAATTTGAGAAGACAAAGAAAAATGGGCGCAGTGGTGCAATCAAAGGGATGTGGGACATCTTTCACCATTTTGGAAAAACACAGCTGTATTAGTCTGTATAGTTGTTTTAGTCTCCTGTCCCACAAAGCACTTAAGCAAGTGCTGAATTTTTCAGTGCCCAAGCGTGTCCCTTTACTTTGGCAGGGTTCTCTTCCACAGTGTACCATCCTTGAATTGCTTCAAACTGGAGAAGTTAGATTAACTGATGGTTTGTCCATACTTTCTATTCTTAATATATGATACCCATCACTTTTGTAGGAGTCAATGAATGTGAATTTATTCTGCAGTTTTGAATATTCTACAGTTACATGTGCAATTTGAATAATATGGCGGATAAATGTAACATAAGGAACCAAGAGACAGAACCAGTTCCACACCTTCCCTTGGGAGGCTGTGAATAAAAGAGCAGTTTGTTGCAGAAGTGTTATCTTCTGGGTGGTATTTGATCATTTCTCTGCCTGGAAAAACCTGTCACCAAGGCCTCATCCTCAGCCCTAAACTGCTTTTAGGGTTTTAGGGTTAGGGTTCAAAGAGCCCCAAAGGCTACACCTCCAGGAACACTGGTGATGCAGAGGGCACGACAAGGGGTGCTGCACCAACTGTGAGCCCTCCACACCTTTCTCACCTGGGCCAAACATGATACAACCTACCTCAGCCTCAGCCCCAAGCTACCAAACCTAAATGACAGGTGGAGATCTGGAGGCAGAGGACTACATCAGAAAGGCTAATTTGTGTCCTTCCAGCTGCAGCACTGCGCTTCTTTTCTCATGGTGCAATGAACAGCAGATTATGGGGCTTGCTACACTTGTGTCCAGGCAAAGGGCAGCACAGGGTGCTGAGTCCTGGGAAGACAGGGGGACTGAGGTTGCTTTAATTTAATTCTCAAAGCTTCTCTCATTTTGTTACTTCGTGGTGGGCAGGACTGTGGAATTTGTGCATGTAAGTGCTGAAGTATTTGTCTTGTTTATAGTGTAGGAAATGGGGAAGAAATGTGTTTTCAGTTTTATTTGATATATTCTGCATGCCTGAGGTTCTATCTTAAATTGAGTTTTCTTCGCTGCTCTGACAAAAAGCAAGACTTTGAAATAAAAGTTTGAGTTACAGAGAAAGCCAAAATAAAAATTGAATTATATTTGCAAAGAAAAAAATCATTGTTTAAAAATATATGAAGTAAATGGAAGTAGCTTTTTTCCACCAACACTGAAATCTTTTAGTCCATATTAAATAGTGAAATAGAAACAATTTAAACCTAGTTTTAAACCAGTCTAACTTACCTTGGATTTTATTCCAGTGTTGACTTTTGTTCCAGTGTTGCTGTGTACTCCCTCTGATTCCCTGTTAGCAAACAATACTGTGCATGGGGCATGCTGTAGTATCCCGTGAAGAAATACTGGGAATATTTCAAAACTGCATCCATCCAGGGAGATTTAGACTGGACATTAGGAAGCGTTTCTTTACCAAGAAGGTGGTCAAACTCTGGAACAGGCTTCCTAGAGAAGAGTTGATGCCCCTAAGCTTTGCAGTGACTGTCAGCCTTCCAGAGTCATTTGGACAATGCCCTTAATAACATGCTTTAAATTTTGGTGGTTGAGCAGTTGGATGAGATGATCATTGTGAGTCCCTTCCAATTCAGATCTCTCCTCTCCTCTCCCTTTTCATGTACTTTTTAAACTTAGGCTAGAAGAAAATCTGATTTCTGACAGATGTTATTTCTGTAAGTTTTGTGATATACTGTCCTAGCTTTTGCAAAATAAGCACATTTCTTCCTAGCAACCATGTCATAGAATATTTTTTAATATATTGCCAGTGATGGTTTTGTAGCCTTTGAGTAGCATACCTGTGAGACTTTTTTTTTATAGAAGCTTTTTAGGAGATGATCATCACATGGCTGAAAACACTTAGACCAGTAATTGCTTCCCTACTTGTGGGATTTTCTCAAAGCTGTCCATATTAAGAAAAAATGATAAAACTATCACAAAATATGGAGACATTCACCAAAGTAAGTTCATTTATTTTGAGCAGATTTAAGAGATTTTTGGGGGCTTTAACCCCCATCTAGATGTTTAAGTAGCTGTCTTAATGGTAACATAAACAATCTCTACCTAAAATAATTATAGTATTTATGGCTATTCTCTAGCGTGTGTCACTGTAATAGGCCAAGAAAGGATTTTCCTCTGGGTTGATTGCAGCTACTTTGACCTCTTTTTAAACAACATAGAAAGCAGCAATGTGGATTTTCTAGATGTCTGAACGCACAGTCCTTAATTATATAAGCAACTCATTAGATTTCAAAGATATGCGTCACGAGAGTATACATTACAGAACCTCAGCAAAAATTCATTGTTAGTGATATAAATAAATAAACTAGTTTTAGGGAATATAGTCAATTCTGTAGAATTTAGAGAATTCTAAACTGTCTAACTTAGAGAGAGTTCAAGTATTAAAAAAACAAGGTGCACATTACACCAGGTAGTCCAGGGGAAAATCATATTGCTATACAAGTAAAGCACAGTTGTGTGATGACTGGGTTTTAATTCTCTGCCTGTACAGGCTGAAGTTCAAGAAGCCATTTACTTGTGGGAAGCAGGACAGTCCTGCTTCCTTTGCAGCCTCCTGTGCACCCACAAAGAGAGCTGGTGTGCAAACATCCTGGAGGCAAATGAATCTCTTAATCATGCAATGTGGCTGTGATAAATCTAAAATTCCGCTGTGTGTAGATGAGAAGATGAGAAGCACTGTAGTGTTATTAATTACAAGGTGCTTTATGAATTAGAAGATTCCTCACTTTTTTCTGGGAGGGATTGTTTTTTTGTTTGGGGTGTTTTTTTGATGGATTTCTCCAAGTCCAAACCTGAAACCTGAAACTCATTTATTTATGAGCATGGCTGAAGTTTCCTAACATACACCATAGTGTTTCTCTAACAGTAGAGCAAAGGTGTGTTTAGAAGCCAAGCCAAATATTTTTATAAAACCACTTTCCTATGCTTCCAATGCTGTGGATAGCTTTTGGGAAAAGGAGTAATTTGATAGGCCAGGACAAAAGAGGAATTAATAGGGGCTTGTCCCATCCTTCCAGTCTTAAAATTGCTCTCTGCTAGAACAATTTGGACCAAAACAGAAATTAAAATTTACACTGGCTGTAAGGAGGTGTTTGGTAATAGATACACTCTACTGAAGATACCAAAGATATGTATATTTCAGTATCTGATATTGTTTAGTAAGAAACAAAAAAATGTTTTTTCTTTTTCCTTGCTACTTTGGTTACTTCTTTTGCAGATATAACGACGCATTCCCTGAAGTATTTTTATGGCTTTCCTCCTGTTTTCTAACTTGAAGTAAAAAACAAGTCAAAATTGGATGCCAAGAATAATCATGAACAGTTTGAAAGTGGAATGATTTAAAATCATTGTTGTTTTTCTCCTGACATCTAACCTTTAAGAGTAAGCTTGCTTGACATTTCACAGCTTTTCTTCATAGCTCTGAGGGCTATAAATGGATGTATCTTTATAAGGAAATGTTGGTGACTGTCACATGGTTACAGAAGGTGAACATTTAGGAAAATTTTGCATGCCCAGAAGAGCTTTCGAAACTATCAAAGTGATATTTGAGCTGTGACGGACTCTTCTGCAACACTCATAGTTGCACTCATAGTGTAACTCTGTCTCGGTCTAGAAGGGGAATGGCTTTAAGCTACCTTGTCTCCAGCACGCCAGCCTGATTTCTGAACTGTGAGAGTGGCTCAAGAGACTGTTAGAGATGTGATTCTGTACAGTGCAGACAGCCAAGCTGCCAGGGTGGGAACAGCAGTGCAGATTTTACATTTGTTTATATTTGTTTATATTTGTTTGCTCTGCAAACAGCAGCATATCTGTCATCTTCTGCGTCTGCCATATCTTCTTCCCTCCCACTTTTACTGCAGTGTCACAACATTTCTTTCTTTTTGATTCTGCATGTAAAAAACTGCTTTGGTTACTTTTTTATTTATTTACAGTCTTCCTGCATCTACAGTGTATGTGTGTGTTTGCCATCTGACTGCATCCCACTGCTGTGTGATGACATTGGCAGGTGATAGCACAACCAAAAGATTCATTGCTGCAGCAGATGCAGTTGTGAATGAACAGTCAAATCAGCTTTTAAATTAAAAACTTGTCAGTGAAGAGGGTAAAGCACGTGAATGCAAAAAACAAGGGTAAAAAGTCATTCAAAGATATAATGATAAAGCCTGATATAATTAAAAGGTGAAAAAATACATTTGTGGATTCTGTCATAGTGGTTTTGCACATTCAATTCATAATTTTCTTTTGGCTAACAAATTGGATTTTTTTAAGCAAAAACCTGATATTTTAAAGTAAAATAGCTATTAGCTGTGCATTAAATGACATTCATAGTGATACACTAGTTACAACAACCTCACTGTACACAAATCCTGAAATGTGTTTAAAGAGTGGTCAAATACTCCTCTTTTTGAGAGCTCTGGAGATGTTCAGAGTGAATAGAAAACTTAGAGAAATAGAATCAGGTATACAAAGGTCTTTTCTACCTGTCCAAAGAAAGTAGCTGAGTGAGGAGAAAATTTTAGCAGACTTTGTGTAACACAGGAAGATTAGTATTAGGTGTTCTGGGCAAATGGTGAGCTGATGTGAAACAGTTGTGTAAAGTGGTGAATAGTTAATCAGAAAAAAAAAAGAATAGAAGAAATTAGTGAGATTTTTTTCTTTCTTTCAGAAAATAACATTTGTGTTGAAAAATTAATCTAGCCCTGGAAGACAGCTCCACAGTATAGGGTTTTTCCTTTTTTTTTTTGACATGGGTAAATGTTCTGTACTGACTCTTCCAGGCAGCCAGTAAATATTCATTTCGATATGCATATGATGAGAAAAGTGGAATGGAGGTTAACACCCCGAGTTCACTGGAGACTTTTGTGGTCTCCTCACACTGTCAGAAGGCAAAGGAATATGTGCTGTTATTGTGGAACCTAGGTGAATTATGGGAACTTACTGAGGAGCTAAGTTTTCCCTTCATGGACTACCATTCAGAGGAGAAAAAGACATGTGGGAGGAAAGAGTTGCAGAGCTTGATGCTTACATCTGCTCCAGTTCAGTGCTGCTAGAAATTGGATCAGTCAGCCCCCATATTTCATTTCCTTCTGTAATCTTGACCAATAATTTATAATTGGTATCAGCTGATCATCTGGCTCTCTCTTTCCATGACAAAATGAGTGAGCAAAGAACTTTATCCTTCTCTTTGCTGTCTGAGATAATAATAAAACTTTGAAAGACAAAAATCTCTATTAATTTTTAATGAAGTCTCTGAAACATCCTTTTAGTCAATCTTATTTTGTTTTTTTCTGTGATAGGTTTTTTTTTTTGAGACTGCTTTAGGAACCCATGTGAGTCAAGATACAACTTTGTCAATCACAATATCATGACTTTTTTTACGTGTTTTACTGTGGAAGGTGGTCAATCAATCTAGCAAATGTTAGGAGTGCACAGTATGCCTGTCCTCATTCTGATACTTCTCTGCCAGCTCTGCTACAGGGGTGTTACATTGGCTGCACATTTATGACAGGAGAATTCCCAAATCGCATGATGGCAGCTTGTAATCTTTTTTGTGAGACACTCACTAGTGGTTAAACAAACAAAAGGGATTAATAAGGTGCCCAGGTGAACCTTAGATAAAACTGAGGAGACCTAAAAAAGTAAGAGATCATGAGTCTCAGGGATGTAGGTAAATTTACTTTCTGCTAACAGCAGCAGCATATGTGCAGTTAGCAACCCAATGAGATTACCCAATGAAGCCTGAAGTGGAAGAGGGTTTTTTTTAATTACTTACCAAGAAAATGATTAATTTCTACCACTTTGAAAGCAAAAGCTAAAAAATGTGTGATTATTACTCTGCCATTTCTAACAGCATGCTACAGTAGTCTAGGTACTTAGCAAAAAGAAGAGTAGCCTCATGTCACTACAGACTAAGAGATGCTGACAGGCAAAGAAGTATCATGGAATAGAAGGAAGGAAATGATGACAGAGCAGTCTTTGCCTGAGGTTTCATTATTGCTGCTAGATTTGGTACCTCAGCTATGTCCTCGTTGCTAACTGCAAGTAAGGAGAAAACTTCCCTGTGCTAGGACAATTTCCATGTAGAATCCTTCTGCCTCTAAAACCTGTCGTTGTGTCATGTTGATCTGATGGTCTGGGCTGCTTCAGCATTGGCATAAGGCCCTCTTAGAAGTCATCTCCATTCAGGATGAATCTTATTCATCCAACTGTTTGTGTTCAATTTTCAGGTTGCTCGTTTCCTGCCACCCCTTGTGCTTATTTTCTTTTCAGCTAAATTAATTTCAGCTAACTTTTCTCATGCCTTTTAACCTAGGGATTCAAAGAAAAGGAACATCTGATAGGAGATATTTTATGGCCTGTGCTGTTTGAGCACTTGAGTTGTGAGGCTGTTGTCCGTGTTTTTCTTGGCACAGCCCAGCCTCCTGCAGTACAGTGGTAGCTGGGAGCAGTACAGTGGTAAAGCCACCAGCAGCAGAATGTGAGCCAGTCTTTGTTTTTAATCTGGAGAGCAATCAGCATTGCAATTAGTATCCAAAAAACTCTCTAGGATGCATGCTTAACAGTTTGGCTTTGTGTTTTATTTTGTTTTTGTTGGGTTTTGTTCATGAGTAAATCAAGTGAGGTCTCCAAATAGGGATTGGCACATGAAGCAGAAGGGAGCCTGTGGCTCCCTTGGAGCAGGAACACACTGTGTGCCGGGTCTGACCAGCCTGCTGCAGTGTGCTCACACCTGGCACCCAGCCAACCCAGGGCACTTCACTTCTGCTCATTTTTGCCCAGTTTGGATCTGAGCAATCCTGTCTTTTCCAATGTTAAGACAGGTAAGAGCCTCCCACACCGGTGAAACACTACCACAGTTGCCTCCCACACATGAGAAAGGTCTTTGGTGGCCACACATCCAGGCAGTGAGCAGATGGCATCAAGCAGTGCAGGGGACTAGTCCTCTCCCCTCCCACATGGATAATGGGTGTTTGCCGCCCAGAGGTTGTGTTATAGGCTCCATTCGCAGAAAAATTAGAAGCAACATCTAGTGGCACTGGGAGATTCAGTTTGCCACTGATTTTATCTGTTCCACTTCTTTTTTGATAGGCACTGTAGAATTGAACAAAGTGCATCTGGGATGAATCAGGATGTTTCCTTTGGCCAGTTTTAATAGAAATCAGCAGGGAGGTGAGGGGAGATAATCTACACATGGCTGTGATGGCTGGAGCCGGCTTCCAGCAACGTCCATGAGCTCTTGCCACTAAACCACTGGGATTTTCAGACAGATGGTGATGACAAAGGTTAGATTTTTTTTTCTGTCCTGTCATGCTTGATGCTGTGAAGAGAAAGATGGGCATGTCCAGAGAAGGCAGAGTAGACTGGGAGCTGTTTCATATGGAAGAATTGAGGGTGAATGGTCCCATCCCAGCAAACAGTCACTTGGATGGTTTTAAATTAGAAATGGATCTTGTAGGACAGAAGGGTCTCCTATGCAAACACTGAAGTGCAGTGGGCACTTCAGATTAAATCACTGGTAGTTGTGTGCTTTCCCTCTGCATTGGAGATAATTTGGCTTTGTAAAATGACAGTAATTTAAAATGTTGGTTGCTTTAATTGAGGGAAATATTATTCCTGCCTCATCTGCAGCTGACTGGAAAATCTAGATGTGTCTCTTACTTTCTGTGATTATGGTATATGTTGGCAACAGAATGAAATGAAAAGTAGTTTGAAGTGATGATCTGTTCATGCTCCAGCTAGAGTATGAAAACTGCAGAGAGAGGGAGAAAATATGTTTTGAGATAATCACCAAATGTCAGCCTGCTTCAGACTGTCAGCACTTACTTTTAGTCAGGACTGTTGTGGAACATATGGATATCTGTATGCCTTTATGTAAACACTTTGCTGCCAGTTACAAAATATTTATGAGTATTAGGGACAAATTTATATGGGAATGTTTTGCAGAGATCAATGAATACTGAATTAATGCTGAAGCTAAATCCTTACACGAGTGCATAAGTGAGAAGCCTGTGTGAGAAATGTTCAATGTTGAAACAGAGAGTTTCTTTGAAGAGTTAGGACCAAAATTCACTTATAGCTGAGGTGTCCTCAGGTCTCTTCTGCTCACTTTGGCTCTGCCTCCATCTAGGATCACATTCCCATTTTGACCTGAAATAACTTGTGTAGCGGATGGCTTTGTCATTGCCACCACCGTGCTGTGGGGCTGGCATGCACAGCACCATGGGTGTGGAGGGGATTTTCCTCACTTCCTCTTGGCTGTGCAGCATGAGTCCTGCTCCATTTGGAGCTGTGGGACATGGGCAAAGTGAGCTGAGTGTTGTGGTGTCACGAGTCTGGCAGTAATGCAGCTGAGTGCTTCGCGTGACAGCTGAAAATCCCTGCTGAAGTTTAAATCTTCTGTGTGCTGCCCTGGGCAAGTTTGCACTTTATTAGAAGATCAATGAGCAAAAAGAAACAATGTGTGCTTTAGAAAGAGAAAAATTGCCCCAAACCAGTGTTTTACTTATTGCACATATCCATAATTTCCTAATGTTGAATGTTTTATCCAAGCAACGAGGCACCAAAATCTTGGCAATGTACATTTAGTTTCAAATAGCTGCTTGCTCCCTCTGCATAGTGGTGTTTGGAAAGCAAATGTTTGGTTAATACGTGGTTAAGCACTTTTGCAATACAGAGTGTGTTCTTCATTGCAAGGTATCTTTCCTGAAAAAGCAAAGTGTACTTTTGGTTTTTGAATCTGTGCAGACATAGTTGGTAAGCAGTGATTTAGCTTTTGCAAATACTTCAGGAGCCCTTTGAACTTGTATGTTGGGTAGGTCAGTGCATGCTAAATATTTTTATAAGTAGTTTTCTATGCATTTTTGCTTCCCTCTTCCTCCCACACATTTACTTTGCACGACCAATATTCTCTGAAAGTGCAACTTCAGGTATTTTGGGTAAAACACATGCCATGCTCTGCATGAACTGAAAGGACCATCATATCTAGGCAGTGCAGGAGAGAGAGTGAGCATGCACAGCACTGTGGATATTAATATTTACAAGTTTGTATTTTGTTTTTGTGATATAATTTATTTTCAGTTTGTTGATGAGCAAGGAAAGGACTAAGGGCAGACCTACCAGTGCTCAGCAGCTTGCAAACTTTACCCATGGCACAGGTTTGCCCTTAATGTGGTGGCAAGGTTGCCACATGAACCTACATCATAAAAAACTTGTCTTTTGAGCCAGCAGGGACAAGCATGGCACCATGAATATAGACTGTGAGCATCCTGTATTCACTGAAGTGCTGGTTGTGGTTCAGACCGGCTCTGCAATCCCCAGACTCAGATAAGTAAAGTGGGAGTTTCCCAAAAAAGTATAGGATCAGACATTTCATCCTTATTTCAAACTGAGAGAGGATAAGGAGCCTCTTTACCCAGCTTCTGGCTGCAGCCATCCCTAACAGCCTCTTCCAACAGCAAGGATCAACAGGCACATCTGTAAGTTAATAGCCTTTGGTACCCTCAAAGTTTCCACTGTGTTTGGATCAGAGAGGACACTGGTGATAAACAAATGGATCCTTCACCGTACTGCACAGCACCTGTGAAATCCTGGCAGTCCGTGTTTCCAGGGGTCCATGCTTATGATTCTTGGGTATGTTTTACCTCCAAACAAAATGATTACAGTTGCAGATGAAGCCCGTGGGAATTCAGCTGTGAGCATCTACAGCAGTGCATTAATTACCCTGAAATATTAGATCCAATTAGAAATATCAGATGTTTCACAGTCACCAAACAGATGAATGGAAATTATTAGCATCTATGCATCTCCTCCTTAGTTTGACACTTGCTAACTGTTAATACAGTGTTACCTTTTTTGTGTTATTAAATTAATTAGAAAGTAAAGACATGCTATAGAAAATCCCTGAGCAGAAAAGAGGAAAGATTTATGCATGTATGGAAAGATGTAGTATGCATGAATAGACTTTTGATAACTTTTTAAAACGGAAAGAAAAAATAACCTATAAAATACTTTATTTACCCAGTATCAATATAAAATCAAGGTTTTTAAATCAAGTTCTTTAATCTGGAAGCATTATAGAACATAAGCTTAACATTGTGATACATTGTTGATGCTGAATTAATTTTAGTTCTGTTTAAGAAAGACTGGTTGTTCTTTCCCATTTTTGTTTAGTTGTAACAAAATAATAAATATTTAAAGTTGAAGACTGTTGGTATTCATTTTATATGTGGACTATTTTATACATTATGCATAGTGTCTAACATGTGTTGCTATATATTTTACTTTTTTAAAATTGAAACCATTGCAGTTCTAATTGTTCTACTGCCTTCCTGGTTGTATTATGTAAATCTGAAATAAAGAGGCAGTTTGAAATAAAGGTTAAAATAATGAGTGTCTGCCATTCTAAAGAAATGAAATCAGGCCAGATGTGGCAATATTAACACTTCACTGTTCACCAAAGCTTTGTACATTCAGTAGAAGATGAATGATTTTAATTTATGAGTAACAGTTATTCTAGCAAGGCAAAAAGTGAAAAATTCATTTTAAGAAAACTGAAATGCTGGTTTCTACAGCTCCAAACAAGAATGTAATGTTTCATTATGCTGGCATTTGGGTTTGGTTTTTTTTTGACTACCAGTGGGTGTACATGAAGTGAGAGAATGGTTTTAACATGTGTGTCCACAGCTAACTATTCTCAATGCAGAAAAAGTAGGAAATTTTGCTTAGTTTCTTGAGCAGCAGAGAAATTCAGGAATAGACCTGGGTCACAGTCACACTGTCCTAGAAAAATTCTCTATATACACAGAAAATACAGATGATCCCTTTGTAAAGTAGTAAATTTAAAGGATTCAGCTGAAGTCAGCAGGGGAGCACATTGTCTGATGAGAAAACTGCTGTATTAGGAGTCTGTTGATATGATAAAACAGTTTCACATATTGAAAGAAAAGTCATTGAAATTCCTTTTGTCCTACAAAAGTTATTTTTGTTACATAGGAACTCTTGCAACCTTAACTGTAGGGTCTCTTCTGACCTAACTAGTAGTCCCTTCTCTTAAAAATTGTGTGCAATTTCATTTATTTGGTCAAGGAAAAGTAAAAAATCATTTCACACCCCTAATCCATTGTGTGAGTGTGTGTGTCCATGCTGTTTTCTTCTGCATCCTGTAAGAAAGAAGGAAAAACTAAAGCTGCCCTTTACTGAAATTACACTACAAATATGTTTCTAGCTGAGTTATAAGCTTCAGTCACTAGTATCTATTACAGCTAAAGCTGCCCTGTAGGTAAATTATTTAGTTTAAGTGAATAAATTATTCTTTACCAGCTGTAGATCAAAGGCTATGACCAACTCATTGAAGAGCATTAGATTCTTGCAGGGATTAAAAAAAAGCTGTTGTTGTAGGAGATCTGAATAGGTTTCCTGTTCTTCTGTTTAACTTTGTAGTTTGCAATCCTCTTTTGGAGGAGAGAGCACAATGTATGGACTGTTATCAAATGCAAAATATGACCATGTGTGAATGCGCAAATAAAGTGAGAAATGTTTGTGGAGTGATCGCAGTATTTGCCATTCTTTTTTGTATTGCCAGGGATAACAAGGGGGAATAACTGATTTTTGGTTTAACTTTTGTTGTGAAAAAGTGGGGAGCCAATTACTTGGGGTCGAATGAAGCAGTTTATTATTCTGCTTTACAAGGGAATATACATTTCTCTACTTTCAAGTGATCTTTTGTTTCCTTTTTAATTATCACACCGAGGTCAATTTGTTTTCCTTTTCGTGGGGAAGGGGGGACAGCATACATTAGTAACTGGTTTTGGTGAATAAACTATTCATGTGCAGAATTTTTCCCTGCTCCATGGTTAGGTATCAGTGTTCAGGCTCTCTGTTGCTAGCCTGAGCTGCACGTTATATCTCTCACGACAACACACTAAATGATTTATTTTGAAAAATCAGAAACACTTGGTTTGGAAAGATGTGAGCTGCACCAGGGGCAGGGCTCCCTCAGGGGTCTCCCCTTGGTCTGGGGAGTGGGATATGTGAAGGAATGCCCAGCGTGGCACCATGGGAGTACAATGTGAGGAAGGAGAACCTGGTGTGGCTAAGAAGCGCTGGTACTTGAGGGATGCCACTTCTTAATTTGTACACACATGAGTGGTTGAATCTGAAGGACTTCAGAAGTGATGCAAAATTATTTTTTTGGTTTTCAATTAATTAAGACTCCAGATCTGTGTAAAGAAAAAAATCACTTACAGAAGTGTTATGTAGAAGCAATCTGACCCATTTTTCAACATGAACCTAGCAAATTTCTACTGTTCTTACACTAATTAATTCTGGATTGAGGGTGTATGTCAATTCTTTCAAAAAAATACTCAAGTAAAACTTTCGGAATCAAGAATTCAGATTTTTTTTTCCCCAGATATTTAGTAAAACCACTTTAAGAAGCCTGTTTCAGCACAATGATCAGGATTATTGAAAAAAATTCATTAACATTATTATGAAACCCATGTACACTGTTGTTGGGAATAAGATTCATTAAACATGTGCTTTTTACCTCTTTCTGCCTAAGTGCAGCCTGGGCTAGTCTTCAGTGACATTAAGAGCCACAGTGCTGCAAAATGAATGGAGGGCTCATGTCAAGCCTGGATTTTCTGTAATGTTAACCAGAGTGACCATACTGTCATAGGCCAGTTGACTCTACAGCATGCTATGCTGGTACCAGTGGCACAAGAAACAATCAAGCAGTCCAGCAAGAACTTTGCCATCTAACTCTTTTGCAGCCTTTTGAGTACTTAATTTTTTCTCTATTTCAGGACAACTGAAAGCCATTCACAAAATATTTTCAAGCTACTTAGCTGCCATACAGTGCATGACCATTCAGGGTTAAGCTGTTGAAACAAACATTAAAGCCAGCTTTCTGATCGCTTACCTTATTCTCACTTTGAGCAGATGTTATTTTGCAAGATACACATCAGTGGAAAAGCTGGGTCAGCAGCAGTGATGGAAATGTTGGATTTGATCGTGGGCTTATGAACAGACCCACACGGTTCTCGACAGTGGTTGTACTGTAATCACATTAGAGACTTTTTTGATACTCCAGGCCTGCATTTAATCACAGCAGTTGCAGGTAACTCCTTCACAAACAGCCTTCAAAGCTGCAATGAAGAAAGGCCAGAGGTGACCTCTTTGCATCTATAAAACAACCTATTAGATTTTCTGCCAGTTCAGGCTGTGAAGACCTAGTGCACTCACCTGTGCTCGAGGAACTATACAGATGCCTCACCTGTCCTCAGAACTGATTACAGACATAAAGCCTTATAAAAAAAATAAAATTGAAGCTGCACATTTAAAATGCCTTAACTTCATACTTTCAAATAATTACGATTATATCCTCTCATTAATAGTTGAGAGTTTAATATGGGCATTCAGCAGCTTAATAAACTGTTTGTTCTGCCTCTAAACCTAAATCCAGGCTCTCCTTTTTAACAGTGAATGAAATTCAGACACCACATCCAAATCCAGAAAGTCATATTTCCTAGTACAAGAAATTAAATCTACACAATGAAACAGTGCAATTTTTTCCTAAAAATCATCATGCCTTATAGACCTTTCAGAAGAGATGAAAGGCTTCCTTGGCAGGGGTTGGACACATTAATTAGCATTTAAATATTTGTACTTAAATACCCAAAAACATATTAAAGTAGTCTATTGAATAAAATGTATTAACTGTTAATAAAACATGTTTAAATATTAAAGACTTTCTGGTTATTCCTCTGTGTGGCACAAGGAAGGATTAGGGCACACTTTAGGGTGGACATCCTCATCCTTGGTGGACCCAGATGTTGTGTTTGCAAGGAATGCTGGTAAAAGGATTGTGCTTCATATAGGTGGATCTTCTAGGTACTCAGCTGAATTTTTTCTTGTTGAATTTTGAGGTTTTTCCTCCAAATACTTGTATTGCTCACAAAAAAATTGATTCAGATTTGGGTTAGTCAACATGCTAAGTATGACTAAAATATGAGCGTGCAAGCTCCCAACAAATAATCACTTATTCTGTACTTCTGGAGAGCAAAAATATCTGTCTGTCTAGAGTTCCTTGATCATCTTTGTATTTCCCGTATTGCAAAGATTTCTTATTACTGGGTGTTTCGGTTTTTTCTTTGCTTTGAGCTTACTTTCTGTTCCAGTTGAAAATGTCATTAGAAGTAACAAATGTTTCTTTGTGTTTTTTTTGTTGTTTTTTTCATCCCATACAGTGTGAAAGGAGCAGATGCTGGGAACGTGATCAGACTATTTGTACCAGATATTGGGATGTTCATTGCTAGTCTGACAATATGGCTCCTCTGCCGCAACGTGTTTCAGAAGCCAGTAACCGAGGATGCAGCACAGTGCAACATGCAGTTTGAAAATGAGGAGATGGTATCAAATACACATTTCTATCTCTATGGCTTTTAGTGAGCTTTGACATTCCTGTGTTCTGAAATGGTTTCATGAGGGTTGGCTATGTTATGAAGTAAACTTTCTTTCAGGAAATGAAATGATTGGTTTTAAAGTGGAAAAATCTCAAGTTATTATGTTGAGAAAACAAAGCAGAATATGAAAAGTGGTAGATATGCTACGCTACAGGATTTTTCAAATAATTTTGACTTGAGAAGCAATCATGACAGTCAAGTTGTTCTTCACCAGAGCTGCTGGTTAAATCTGACAAGATTGTTCTGCTACATACAGTGCTCAGTTTCTTAGATAGCATTCCTATTTCCAAATTTGTTATCCAAGTATAACAGCAGCATTTGCACGATTATCAGAAATTAAAGAACAGAAGACTGTGTATTGAGTTCATGGAAGGAGTTGTCTAAAGCTTAGGTCATACTGAGTGAGATTGAGAATGGTTTGGGGGAATGACTTAGCTGGAAGTGTTGCTGTATTTGCTGTGTCTTTTACTTGTGGGGAGAAGAGAAGCAGAGATACTGAATGCAGAAAGATCCACAGAAAGAGGAAAACAATTTTATAATATAAAAAGCCACAGTGGGAATTCAGGCCAGGGTGCAGAAAAATTCCTACTATAATCTTAACGTGTTTTTTATCAGACTGTTTAGCATGGCTTGGGGCTCATTTTCTGTCTTCTTTTACATATGGGTGGAATGTTTTTTTTCTTTACTCTCAAAACACCAGTTTTAGGGGAGACGGTTTCAACTTGCTCATTTCAAATAGAAATTGAACTTTGAATTGAGGGAAATACTTAGGGGGATCAGTTGCCCATTTTGGTGCCACTATATAGAGTAAAAAGAGGCCTCTCTGCATGTTGCCAGGTTGTCTGGATTGTGGCAGTGCCAGCAGCTGGTCAAGTTTCTAGCACATGAGAGATCAATATCAGGACTGTGCTTTATACTCAGTTGCAGTTGGAATTCTTATGGGCTCTCCTGGCAGCTGAGGATTGCCTGAAGGTTGCAGCTTTTTAACTGCACTTCGGAGAGGATATGTAGGGTTTGGTCTGGTGTGCATATGCAAAACTGTGTCTCCTGGAACCTGGTTTTATCAGCTTTAAATCTGCTTTATCGTTGAAGCTGTGCAAAATGGATTTTCAGCAGGCTAGAACCTTGGGCTGTACCCAAAAAAGGAAAGAAGTGTGGCCTATTAGCATGGTTTGTGTTCAGCTTTCCTCTTAAACAAGTTTTATTTTACCAAACTGAGCTCCAACAGACTTCTTTAGTGCTCTTGAGAAAGTATTCACAAGCACAAAACAGGAATAATCTGTTGGCAGATCAGAAAGATGGGCATAGTTTGGTTCCTCTGAAACCATATGATGATGTTTAGATACTCACTTTTTATTTGGTTCAGAGGTGAGCCTGAGCCTGGAGTCTGGGTCAAAGGGAGCTCAGTGTCCTGGGGAGGATGGGTGCTGGCTTCCAGGCAGGGTTCAATAGTAATTTCCCTCCATTGCAGGAGAAAAACTGAGTTAACAAACACTAATTGCATAACACAGAGTGTAGCTTTATATCAGGTTGGTTCTGGACTGGCTACTTCAATGCCAAGGCAAGAGTATTCCACAAGGGAAGAAGGATGGAGAAAATAAAACTCTGACTGCAGAGAAATATGAATACTGGGCAAATAGAAATATGTGTAAATATGTTTTTCTTCTTCATATCAAAACCCAGTGAATATTATTTATGTTCTGTAAACTGATTTGGTGGCACCCAAAGCTCTATCACAGGCTTTTTTTTTTAAAAAGGGATAATATTGTCTGTTATGTGAGGGACTACCAAATACTTCAATGAATTCTGCCCTTCACAGCCAAAATGATGAATCTTCAGCAGAGTAATCTGCTAAATGGAGAGTGGAAAATCAAATACCAATTAAACATGTTTTTCCAAACTTCAGTTTTCTCTTTCTAGGTGTCTGCACATAACATCCTGGAATCATTTCTGCTAGTTCGGAGGAGGCAGAAGCAGCTGAATCTGCTAGGAATATGTATTTGGCAGGACTGACTGCAGGGAACCTAATGCATATGCAGATCAGGCCAATGAGTGTCTGAATTTGGGAGAATGTTGGCAAGGTCTAAAATGAGTCCAAACTGTGTAGGTTTCACGTAATTTTCAGTTCTTTCTTGGTAGAGTACACTGGAAAAGGGAAGACTTAGTCAGTGACCAGTTCTTTGAATTCTGCATGAGCTGACTGATGCCTGTGGTTCAGTGTTGGTGCAGCTCGTTACTGATGCTGTAACTCCATTGAATTAGAAAACATAAACTGGGTTGCAGCAACAACTGTCCTACAAAAAGACACTTCAGGAAAAATGAGCTTGGTACTGTACCTCCAAGGGAAATAGTCCTGGGTTTGTTAGACCAGTCCTGTAACCAAATCTAGAGCTGAAGAGCTGCTGCTGGGAGTTCCTGCCATGAGTCCTTAGAAATTTGTGGTAGGAGATTTTGTTAAGTATGCATCAGCTGATTCAAACAGCCTTGGCAGAACCTTTAGAGAGGTAGCTTTCCAGGTTGATAGATGTCTAGCCACAGATGGTTCTGTAAATCAAGAAATCAGCACTTCCAAGCCAAAGCAGTGTCTTGCAGCTTTACTTTCTTGCATTAAATTATTTACATTGAATGATTCCCAGATCTCTTTGCTTTGTGAGTGAAATACTATCAAAATAGGCTTAATTAAAATAGAAAGGTTAATCTATTTGTTCCTTCCAACATTTTTGTATAGGAAAACCTGTTAAATAATTGGTTTAATACTGCTAAAATTAACCTTTCCAAATGTCTGTGTGAGCCCATCACATTTCACTTGATATATGGGCATGCTGAAAAAATGCCTCCAGTTGAGCAGCAGTTTGTGTGCTGTATTTTGGTGTGGCAATAGCCTTGAGAAACCAGCCATGATGGATCAGATTGCTTGTGGATTGAGATGCAATTCAAAACAAGAAAAAGTATCAGAATCCAAATTAAGAACAACAAGAATTCATTGAAAAATGGATGTCTTTCTCCATTACGCTGCATCCAACTTTAAGGGAAACAGATCTCCATCAGAAAAGTTTATTCTGCAGAGCAGAACTGGGGGAGGAGGCTCTAAAGCAGTGAGACTCTCAATTATTTGTAAGTAACACTATCCCAGGAATAAGCAGAGTGTGGTTTTAATTAACAGTGAGTCATGGAGTAGGAAGGTCTGCCAGATACCAGGCTGCAGTCCAACTCATTACCACCCCTAAATGGTTGCACACTTGGAGCAAACGTGTCTGCAGGCCTTTTTATTAGGGCTCAGAAAATTTAAAGCAGGTGAATTCAGCTGGAGACAGGCCCGGGTTGCAAATGCTGAAAAGCACAATGCCAGTCACAAGGTGTGAAAGGTGGAAGAAAATAAGAAACAACAGTTAACTCCCAGCTGCAGCTGAAAGTACGACATTTTTGATTTGGAGCAGATGGTGGTTTATGTGCCAAAATGCAGATACAGTATATAGAGTCTGATAGGTATTAGAAAGGAAGTAGCCTTTTTCTTGAGACTTTGGATGAATTGCTTAATGTTTTAAGTGACAGTGGCAGGAAGGAAAATCCTTCTGCAATTACACAACTTGAACTTTAGAAGAGGTGTTGATCTTTGTTGAAAAAAACCCCTGTTGTAGTCTTCAATGCAACTTCCTCCCCAAGGCACTTGCTGCCTTGCCCTTTGTAGCTTGTTTCTCATGCATGATGTCCTAGAGAGCAAATAGGACTGTTACGTCCTTACTTTGTCTCATAATCTGAGGCAAGGTTATCCCGAAGCTTCCACCCATCCTCTTTTCTGCAGGAGTCAGAGATTTGTTTGGGAATAATCACAAAAGGGGAAAAATAAAATAAGAATAATTAAAAATAATAATTAAAAAAAAAAAGAGTGAGACAGAAAGAAAGGAAAAAGAGGATTTTTTAAAAAAATAAACTGAAGTTTGAGGAGAATGTGAAGGGAGCTTGGCCTGGATTCAAGATACCAGGCTGGAATCAGAAGGACCAGCCTGGTTCTCACTTTGGCCACAAACTTGGTTTGTGTTCTCAAGTCTCTTACTTCCTCTGTCTCTCAGCTCCTGTGTCCCTTGGCACAGAGAAACAGTAAAATGCTTGGTTCCCCAGCTTTGTCCTTCTAAGCAGTGACAGGCTGTTTGCCTTCCTCCTGCACTGAGCACGTAGTGCATTGAGAGCTCTCCTTTGGTCCAGGTCCCCAGGTGTAACTGCAGTACATTCCATACAGGACAGAACAAACAGGCTCTGTGAACTGCCCATGTTCCATGCCTGGTCCAAGGACTTTCTAGCACAGGAATTACCCATTTAGTATCCTTATCCTGAAAGTAGCTGGTACCTGCTGGACAAGGACAACAGCAAATAAGAGAATACCCTTTTGCAACATTACAGTTTATCCTGATCTCTCCTAGTGTGAGAATGACTTTAATCCTAAAACATGTGGTTTCAAATCCCTTCCAAAAAAAGTTGTTTATAATTATAGCTACTCTGAATAGTCTTGTTAAACATATAATTACCCAGACTCTTTTAAAGCCTCATTAATTTCTTGGCTTCAGTGGTGTCATGAAGCAAGGACTTCCACAATTTAATAAGTGCTGTTTGATTTTATTTTGAATTTAACACTCTTTAATTTTATGGAACGTCCCTTGTATTACATGTTATAAATCAGAGTGAGATGGTATAAGGGAAATCAAATGTATTTATCATCTTCTATATTTGACCTTTCAAGGCTTAGCAATCTCTGGTGTTTTTTGGTTTTGTTTTTTTTATTTGTCATTTTAACTGGTTCTTTTTTTCTGGAAAAACTATAGTTCTGCAATATTCTTTTGAACTACAGAGATTATCAGCTTCTCAGCATTTCAGGCAAGGTCTTATTGTTGATTTAAGTGATAATATGACTTTGATTCTTAGGTTCAGAGATTTTAGGATTGAGCAATTCTGCCAGCATATCACCTACCTGCATGTCTTGCATAAGTGAACAGATCTGAGGAAGGTCTGATGTCCCAGTCTTTGCAGTTGGATTCTTCTTGCCTACAGATGTAACCTGCCTTAAGCTGCTTACAGTGGTGACCATGACCCTGTCTACAGGACCATCCTATTTTCTTGAAGCCTGTAATGGGTATATTTCTCCATAGATGATTTATTGCTTTGTGTTTGTGTCTTAATATAATTAGATTTTATCAGTATCAAACATTCACCTGACTTGATTAGCTGTCGTTGACATGAGATGCTTTGGCCCCGATTTCTCTAAACATCTTCTTCCCATATGCAACTCCTCTTTCAATATTTGCTTTTCTTCTGAGATAGAAAATTATTGCTGTTGTGGGAAATATTGTGGAAAAAGAACTTCTTATAGAGGGCTGGAATGTTTTGGCTTCATTGGGATTCCTGATGATGCCTCTATTATTTCTCAGCTTTTTTCTTGTTGTTGTCCATATTAAGCACAGCACAAGCTCACTTTTTCTGATTGGTTATTAATGTTTTTCTGGTTCCGACCTCTGGATAGCTGGTCAAACCCACTTGGTTTCTGTGTGCTTTGAACATGGTAAATACAGGATTTGAAACTTTTTTTTCCTGTGGTTTTAGAGTAGATGAGTCTCCCTTATCTCTTTGCTTATGATGTTTGTAGTGGTGAAGTTTGCCAGAGCTTACACAGCTGCCTCCCTCAGTAACAATTCTAATGCATCTCATCTTAACAAGGGTCAAAAGTTTACAAGTTGCATTAGCTCTTTGGTTTGATGCACATGTCTTTGGATAAGTCTTAACACAAATACGTAATTATACTCCAGCAGGCTGCAGCTACACAATGTTACATAGTGCAGTGTGCTGCGTGTTACCAAAGGCTCTCAGCCTGCTGGGCAGGAAACTTCAGTGTGCACCTGTCCTGTTCTGGGGAGAAACATGACAGGATGCAATTCTTCCTGTGGCAGCTCTTCACTGCGGCTACTAACAGTCCTCCCTTACAAATTTTGAGATACAGAGTTATTAACCAGGAGATTAAAATCCTGGAATACTACTGCCTTTGGACAGCCTAAGTGATGAATAACACAGTAAGAGAAGGAATCTCTTGGCTCGCAGAATTCTGTCTGCTGTTACTTCAGGCAGCTTTATCACACAGTTCCCTCTGGAAGGTAGAAAGCACCATCTTGAAAACAGGGCAATTTTCCATGTTTCACAAATGACCCTGTTCTGTAATTTTGCTTTACTGGTGGTTGGAAAACATCTTATTTATATTGCACATATTCTCATAGCTGCATTATAACCTTTTAGTTCTTCTGCTCTTTTGCTTCAATACAATGTTTCCTTTGCTAGAATTAATTTCTCTGATAGTCTGGGAGAAACCCACCACATCTTTCTTTAAAGGTTGTTCTGCAAGTCAGAAGACAATTGACTTTGGATCCTCTTGTAGATTAGATATCCCATTCTCCTATTCTTCTCAGTAGTCTGAGGTTCCTCAGGCTGGTACTGGAGAAATGCCCATGAGTTTGGTTTGCATATAACCACAGCACCGTGGTTGGGCTGTTTATTCTCCTTCTTAGCAAGATGCATACTGGCACAGTACCTATAGTGGGCCAGGAATTACTCCATACAGGTGCTGTGCATACCTGCCCTAGCTCATTTAACTGCACTGTGCCTTGTAGTCATAACCCAGTTTTTCCTATTTCCTTTTCACTCAAAAAGGAGTGTTTAATTGTCTTGGGCCAAACCACTGAACTCTGCGAGTTCCCCTCTCTTTTGCATTTGGCTTCTGTGCTTGACAACCTTCTGAAGTCAAGATGTGAAACTGTATTTCAATATTGGCCCAGTAAGTTGTGTGCTGAAATCACTCAGTGTTTGCTCAGGTGTGATGGGTACTTTAGGAAGTGAAATAATCTCTGGTTGTCTCAGTACAATATCTATTGTATACAGGATTTAATGAGTTGCCTTCCTGTTATCCTGATTCAGAACTGTGCTTGTCTTTATTAATTTATTTTTTATTTCCTTTCACTCACTGAATGCCTCTGTCCCTATGTGCTTCCAGTAAATAGCTGATGCTTTGTTTTTTTGTAATGAGTTACTCTTTCCCACAGGATATTTTACTATAGAGGTGTATGTATGGCATTTGTTGCTATAAAACACTGCAAACACACTGAAAGTTATTTCTGATCTACATCTATTTTCCTGTGTAGGCCTTTAACCCAAGCTTTAGCTCACTTAGGATGTACCAGTGATAATTTTTTTTCAGTAAGGTCTATATGACTTACAGTTAATTTAGGATTTTAATTTCAGTGATTCAGCTGAGTAATATAAATTATTCAAATAAACTGCTTAAATTCCAAGGTGCATATATCTCATTAATGTCACACCTTCCAAAATGTTCACTGCAGTCCCACACTTGATTAGTTCAGCTCATTTAGCAGGGTCTTCCCCTGAAGTCACACAGTTTCCTTCTTCTATCCCAGCCTGCAGCCCGCAGCCCCTCTCCATTCCCACCCCCATGTGTGCGTAGCCTGGTGTTCCCCTCTGGCTTTCTGTAGACCCCATGTACCTCACACAGGATGAGCTTAAAGAAGATACTCTTGCTGAGCAACCTCATTTCTGTAGGAATCGAGTTCAATGACATGTGGGGGTTGTTTATGTGGAAATGTTTGAATCTATTCTGTGGCAGGAAAAGCAAGGACATCCGCTTCTCACATGCTGATGCTTTCAGAACAAGAGTGGAGTTCTATGCTTTCTTGCAAAATTGAAAAGTCAATAAATGATTGTGTTAACATGGTTTAGTATTGACTGCAGGTTAAAACTACAGTCATTTATATCACATTAAGGGCTTGCAGCTCCTTTGATGGTAAAAGAAGCAGCAACTCAATTTCTTTTCCATCTTTTGTGCTCAAAGCTGGGTCTAAGGAATATTGTATAATTTTGATTATTTTTTTATATGCAGTTATGTATGTGCTGCTTCTAAAAGCAGGTAAGTAATTAATTATTCCTACTGCTGCAACTATCTTATATTTAAAAATAATGGTTGAAGATTTTTTTTTAAGGGGGAAAGAGGGTTTTTAGAGCAAACTTATTAGTAGGAACTCAGTCATGTTATGATAGGTTGAATGCAGTAGCTAAGTGACTATGGAGGCAATTGAACTAAATGTGAGAGTCTCTTTCTGTTGTTCTGCTGGCATAATTGAATCAAGTAGCTTTTCTCAGATCATTCCTAAAGCAAGCTGCTCATTACAGGGGCTTTTTGAAATGGGAAGTCCAGAAACTTGGGCCTAGTGGCTTTAACAGGCTTAGATGTCTAATAAATCGTATCTGTGTCACTCTATTACAGGTATGGAATAAAAATCTCAGATTACAGGTAAAGAACTAGTTCTAGGTGGTGATATCCTGAGAGAATCACAATTTCACAGAGGCAGTGTCAGCAGGATGGTGTGACTGTGAGTCCCAGGGTGCACAAACTCTGAGGCAGCATGAAGACAATCCAGCCCACTTGAGGGAATCTGGTGTGGCTATCAGCAGCAGGGGTTAGAAGTCTGTGCTGAGGTCTGGAATTCTACAGCTATAAAAGTGTAACATTCCTGCTCTTCTCTGTTTGTTTTTTGGTACTGGCTGGGAGGAAATGTCAAAATACTGAAAAGAGGCTATTTTTACAACATTTATGAGCCAAGTGTAAGGAAGAAGCACCTGAACCCCCACAGGAACTTACTCGTGTGAGCTTAGCAGTGAATGCTTGAGAGGTCCCAATAATTATGCAATGTATTCATGGGGATGAGAGTTATGAAACTTGCATCCCCTTAGTCATAATAATTCTGGCTAATTAAATTTTGATGCTGTCAGTATTTGAATTTTTGAAGGGTTTCATTTGTGTCCCCTCTAGAATTGAGAAGTCAATTAATGAGCAAATTTGTGTTTACAGACACAATACGATTAAAAGCAGGTACAAAGCAAGGAGTGCTCTGAAGCAAAAACAGGGTTTAGGTTAGAGTTAAGGCTTCCTGTTAGTAAATATAGTGGATATGAGAGTAGGGAATCTCTGTTTAATATGCCTTATGCTTTGCAGTACTGTTTATACTGTACCAGATGAAACATTTAAAAGTTGGATGTTGAAAAAGCAGCCCCCAAAGTAGCTAATGGACATTCTGGCCCTGGCCACAATCGTAGCTGCCATAGCTGCCACAAGGAGCTGTACTGTTTCCTTGCCTGTTCTCTATCTCAGTTTGGCAGTTTAAAAAAGTGTTGTACAATAAATACTCCAGGGACTTCCACATGATTGCTAAAAAACCTAAACTGCATTTAGTTTGTTTATAAAAAGTCCTGGGGCCCTGCTCTGCAGAGCAAGGGTCATGGAAACACATGTTTATGGCTTCACAAATGCTCTATACTCCTTGAATGGAGAAGTTTATTTGATTTAATCAGCATCCACAGGGATCCTGTAATTGCATAATAGCTAATTTATTATGGAAGTAAAAGTATTTTTCTAACTGTAGCCTATGTAGCATGGGTTTGTAGCTTTAGACTAATCCACACAGTAAAAAAGAGCTTTGCAAAGCAGTCTGACTGGAGTAATGGTGTGCTGTGATGAGCGCATGCTTGTATGGCTTTTTAATCATCAGAAAGTGTTAAAACAACAAGCACATTATCACCATGTTGGATGTGAAAACTGTTCACTGTTTGCCTGCCTTCTGCAATTTGAAGTGCTCAATGTGAGAAAATGGAAAGGCAGCCCAGATGATCCAGTTAGAGGGTGGTGGATATGAGAGTAGGGAATCCAAAGTTTGTCTTTTTGACATACACTGGAACATGGCCTTTCACCTACTTCAGCAAGGGAACATGGCCTTTCATCCTGGATACTGAATTAAAACCAGATATGTTTGGTTTTTTTAAAAAAAATGTAAAATTAAACCTAGGGCTGTTTAACTGTCATAGTCTTTGCTGACATAGCCATCAGCTGTGTCATGAAACCAAGCAATTCTTGCCCAGCCATATCATTGATAATTCTGGCTGTCCTGAAAAGCTGCAAACCAACATGTATCTGTTCTGAAAAGGCTCCTGGGACTCCATATTATGGTTATTGTTGATGATCCCATTTGCCAGCCTGTCTTCAACTGGGGAGAGCAGTTGAAGAACTCCAACTCCCAACAGACTTTTGCAGTTTTAGAGGGAAAATTTGGGAAATCAGTTTGGTATTTCCTGAGGTTCAGAATGCTGAATTTTTCTTTTCAACATCCAATGACCTCAGTAACACCAGAAGTAGGTTGTTCTGCATTTCCTGTGAATGTTTGTGACATCTTAATTTTCCTGCTGAACTTGGAGTTCATATTTTCATATCTAAATAAAAGCTAAAAGCCAAGGAACATTAACTTCTTTGGTAACTCTTTGACTTTGAAGCTTTCAGCTATGCCTAATGTGTATAAACCTCAGTCCATGGAAACTTTGGACCATCATCTCCTTCTCAGCTTCAGTAATATCCTGGTCTATTGAAATATCCTCTTTCCTACTGCTTCTCCCTGGGTGTGCTGTGTTATACATGTCAGTACTAGTTTATTAATGCTGAAATCTCAAGGCAAAATGTAGCCTAAAGGTTCTTTAGATCAAAGAAGCAAGATTAAATAGCCTGGTAAAGTTAAGATATTATGGTCCTAGTTTTAATATAAAATCCAAAGATCTATTTTGAGAAGATCAGGGTGTGAATTTGGGCATTTGGCACCTGAGGTTAGGAAGGTAGGTAGGGATGAGAGACAGAAAATTATATCAAGTCAACCCTTCACTGGGATATTTTGTGTGGTTTTCTTCCTTCTGTGTCCTCCTTTTTATTTTATTGTTTGAAGGTATTGTGTGTTTCCTCCAATTTTGACTTTAAAATATTTTGATTTTTGATTATTTTGATTTTCCCCACAGGAACATTTTTTGCTTGTCTGGAGAATATTTTATTATTTTCTTTTTTTACTCTTCAGACTTTTATTTCCTGTTCCTGCCTATGTATAATTCATAGCAATCAGCAATTTTAAGCTATAATAAATATATGAATCTTGTATTAATGTTTAACATAGTGTTCAAAGAGAGATAAATCCTGATGGCCTGCCATGTAGTAATTTATTTCTTTTGAATTGACTCCTATACACTTTTTAAGTGAGTCTATGTTTTAATGTATTGTCATCAGCAACCCAAAGGCAACAAGGTTCTCCTTCACACAGATCTGTGTCTAGTAATTGTGGCTTTTCGTAACCTTTAAATGTCCATCAGTCTCACTCATTCTGTCTTTGGGATATGGACACTATTGAAGGTTTCACTGTTCACTGGTCATGTTAAGCTCAAGGCACAGAGCACTAGAACCAGTCCAGGAGAAGCAGGATTGGACCCAAAAGGACTAGATAAAGAGCATGTTAATCTAGTGTTTGTGACACTAGCAAAAATGATTGTAACTTCTGCCCTTTGATTAACTTTCTCACTGAAACAGCTCTGGCAGAAATTAGGGAAGAATGTATTGCTGTGCCTACTTGTCAGCATTCTTTCTGAATATTTGTTTCCTGTCCTTGGGATAGGAGCTCAGATATGAGCAGCAGTGATGAACAGACAGAATGCCTCTTTGTGCTGTATGGGTTGAAATGTGATGACTGCATGTTTGGGCTGCCATGTCTCTATTATTGTGCACAAGGAGCTAATAATTTATATTTTGAGAGGTGTATAGGTGGATGGTGACAATAAGAAAGCAATTAAAATTCTACTATATACCCCATGTAAAATATGTATTGCTAGTGAAATAGCTGAATAAATCCAAGAGAAATGTAGATTTCCCAGATCAGGCCTGATCTATTTATTATATATTTCATTGTGTGTAAAATAGAGATTCTTTAGAGTTAGGAGGTTTCTTTGCTTGTTTGTTTGCTTGCTTGTTTTCCTGGGCATTCTCAACAACGTCAGTGTTCTGAAGTAAGAGGAGAAAGCTAGCAACAAACTTAGAGGTAAAATGAAGGAGTGAAGGCATCTACAGGGAATTTTGTTCTTTTGGGAATCCACATAATGTAAAGGTACAGAAGAATTTGTTTAAGTAGGCTGAGAGTTCCTCAATGTTATCTGTCAGTGTGGAATTTTTTCTGCCAAAGGCCACCAATAAATATAAAACTGCTATTCTGATAAAAAGTACCAATAATCTCTCTTTTTTACTTTCACACACAGTGATATGGTTTGGTCAGAACTAGTGTTAGCTACTAAAAGTCTAAATTAGAGCCAAAAAAAGCTATTCTATATCACACCAAGTCAGAATCTGGCTCAAAACTTTTTTTTTTTTTTTTTTAATATGCCCCTACATTTCCCTGAATGACTAATTTTTCCATAAATTGTATTTTTATGTGGGCCTCTTGCTAATCCTGCAGATTCTCACTGTGGGTTGATGATTTAGTCTGCATCACTCAATAATTGTGTATGTCTTCTGGTCTCCAAGATATGATGGAGACTTGATGATGAAGACCACTGCCAAATCCTAACAAACTGCTCAAGTATGATAGGTCTTTCCATGTTTCCTTCTTTTCTTTTTTCCATTGTGTAGTTCTAAGTCACTGGTCTCATTACCCCTGCTAAATTGTTGTAGATCACTCAAGCTTTCACTGTCTCTTGCTCACATTTTCCTCTTTTCTTTCACCATCAGTTGATCTCAGCATTTCTCGTTCTCTCCCCAAGCCTCTGCTTAGTCTATTTTTTCTCTCCCAAACTGCCCTTTAGTCACCAATGAGTTATCTGCCCATTCATTTCAGCCCTTATTGCCCCTTTCCAGACCACTCCTACTTGCCCCATTCTAGGTTTTGCTTTTAGAGGAGGAGTTGATGAAAAACGGGTTTAGAAAGTAAGATCCATTGAGCAATTTAAACCAGGGATTTCACTTGTTGGAACTTATTACTGAAGCCTTTGAGGCAAAGAGGAGTTTAAAAGATATTAGATAGCAAGATACTTATCTTTCTAAGAATGCTGAACTAATCAATCCAAATTTCATATGTAAATGAGCAAGCGGCCTGTTGTGCACATGTGGGAGGAGTGCAGCCTTTCCCAGAGACCACCCTTAATATCCTTTTATTTAGAGACAATTCTGAAGTGGGGGCCATCAGTGTACATGCCTAGCTTTAGTATATCTTTCTTAGCTTTCGCTACTTGGCATAGTCAAAGATTGTAAGAGGATTTCATTGTTAAATAATATATGCGTGGGTTTTAATTTCAAATTACTTTGTGTCTCTCTGTGTTTTTGCATTCTATTTTTCTTTCCTTCCTTCTCCTTTAGGCTGTAAGAGAAAAATTGGAGCCAGATGATGCTTTGATGTATGAAGAAGATCTGGATGATGATGACTGTGGAGAAGCAGAATTTGAGGAGACCATGAAATTAAAACTGCTGCGTAGAGTTGCCTTCCTAGCATCCAAATTGAGGGAGTTTATTGGCAATATGATAATCACCACTGGAAAAGTTGTTGTTACAATTTTACTTGGTTCAGCAGGTTGGTGTATTTGAAAAATTTCCTCAGGAGCCCATTAGATTATGCCTTTAACAAATGAGTTTTCAGCACTTTGGCACCTGCGGGAGTAACAATGGAAATTTTTAAGGCAAAAGAAATTGCTGCTGATTTTATTAAATTAACTCTTTGGCAGGCATTGGAATATGCTGAGTTGCTTAATTTTTTTGTACTGATACTGTGTGGCCCTGTCATTCCCTTTATGATTTTCACAGTTGCTCTTATAACCAAATGGTGAATGGGGGGCATATTATAAATGACTATATATGTTATGTGTGTATATATATACATATGTATTTATATTAAAGTGAATTAATAAATTTGGTTTCATTCACTTCTAAGTGTAGAAAGGAACTGTATTCACGTAGCCTTTAAAAATGTTATTTGTTTGACTATGTAGTGCGTAAAAAGCAGACTGTAGTGTGATAAGCAGACTTTCTGGTTTGTTTTTTTTTTATTTAGTTGGTAAGAGTAGCTGTTTTGATGTTATATAGCCTACCTTTTTATAAGACATTTGATTTAATACCACATAATCAGTTACAGCCAGAACAGAAGTGTACATAATGACTATACGTCTTAACTACTGAAATCAAAATTAGATCATGAAATTGTAGATTAGCATTTATCTTCCAACTCACATATTTGAATGGAATGATACATATAAACATTACAACTTAACATATAAGTTATCAGTATATGAAGTATAAAACAGTACAAAAAATGTTTGATAGTGAATGATGAGAATTAGAGGTGTGGCCATTATAGTAAGGTAAGTTCTTTCATTAAGCAAGATTGCTAAACAGCCTTACATGTTACCAAATGGAAAGTAATAAATCTAAAAAGAGAAAAAATATGTGGGCCACCAAAGGACCTGACACCAGGGAAGAGAGATGTCATTTAAAAAAACCCGAATAAACAAAACCAAGAAGCCTGATGCCACTCGACATAGGTGAACATCACCCATGTTCAAGGGGAAGCAGAAGGATTGTGCAGCAATAGCAGGGGGCAGTTTCTTCTGAATGGTGATGGGCAGCTTGCCTGTGGAGCTCCCAACACAAGCCAAGAAGTGGGAGGTGTTCGGACTAGAGTTACAAAAAGTACTTGAGGTCTGAGAAGCCTGTACTCCAGAGAGAGACCTTGAGCTTTATAAGTTAAATACTTCCTTACTTACCATGCCAAAAAGATGAAGAGTGGCTTGACTGTAGCCCAAAAGAACTGACAAATATACAAAGTGCTTCCATTTTTTTAATCTCATCTAGGAGAATTGATAATAGGAGCCAACAGTTAAGTGGTAAACCTAGGCAATTTCCGACCAGAAATAAATTTTGTATTTTTCACAGCCAGAATAACTGGCCATAGTAAATAACTTATTTTAGGATATAATGAATTCTCATTCTCCGAAAGTGTTTGAATAAAGACAAAGTGTGTCTTTATAAAAAGAAAGGACATAGTTGGCGGCTTGAGGCAGAAATTGCTGGGTGAAGTTTTACAGCACCATAGGTGAAAGCTTAAAATAGGATGTGAAAGATGTGATGGTGAAGCTCAGGCAAATGACTGTGGATATGAGTCCTCACAGTGCCTGGACTCAGCTCAGAGAGGGACCAACCCTGGGAGTGCTGCTCCCAAAAGACGTTTCCAGCCAGCCCCTGGTGAGCTATGGGCCACCAGGAGTCTGCAGGTCTGTCCTGAGGAAGGTGGCTCCTAGACATGTACTAGTTAAAAAGCTTAAACAATATACATGTGTGTGACAGCAGAGTCTCTGTCATATGTAAATTGCACGTTTCTAGGAGTTAACAATTTAAAAAAAATCAAACATTTACTGATTATTCTGTAGATTATATGCAAATCTCTTCATTTCAATAAATTAATCAGGGTCTGGTTTTGTTTTAATATGTCAAGGTATTTCAATATCTGTATGAGAAGGCTTTTCACTGTTCATCCATCATGCCACTTTAGCACCTTATCCTCAAAATTCATACACTGGTGGTCTCAGGCAGTATTAGCTGCCTTTGCAGCCACCTTCTATTTTTCTCCATGCTCTATGAAACACCTTTATATAGAGAAAATTCCATCTCAGAGGAAAGTCTGGAGAGTGTTGTGTTCTAAGTGGTGAGATGTGGCATAAGTGAATTGAACAAAGAAAAAAAAAAAAAAAAGATCCTTCTCTTCTAGTCTCAAAGTTAATAGCAGTCTTTAGAGCAAATTGCAATAATTAGCAGAAAACTAATTTGATTGATTTTTTTAATACACACCTTGTCAAACTTAAGGTTTAACAAATGCTGATATTTCCTACACTTCTCCAACACTCCATGTTTTTATTTTTACAGGTATGATGGTGCCGTCTTTGACTTCAGCTGTGTATTTCTTTGTGTTTTTGGGCCTGTGCACATGGTGGTCCTGTTGCCAAGCATTTGATCCGCTGATATTCAGCTGCCTGTGTGTACTAATGGCTATATTCAGTGCGGGACACTTGATTGGACTTTACCTGTACCAGCTACAATTCTTTCAGGAGGTTATTCCACCAAAAGATTTCTATGCCAGGTGAGAGAACTTCCTTTCCTATTTAATTGTGGGCACATGAACACAATGTTATCACATGTTGAGGCAAATGATCTTCCACAGAATGCTTTGACAAATTTTACATGTAACTTCTTCAGTCGTGGAAGAGTCAAATCATTTCACGTGGAATGGTTTTGAATAATAGAGTGGTGAAAGTCCAGACTGGGTAATTGCAGAGAACTGGAGCAGGTTAGGAGAGGAAGGTGATTTTTGGTTTTGCTCAGAGTGCTCCTCAGATGTGAGTATGAATGATTTGGCTAATGCAGAAAATAAAGGAAATAGATGGCAACATTGATACAAGGGCAAGTGTACGGATGCACGCTTGGTTTTTTGTAGAGGAAAATAAATGCTCTGATGTCTAATATCATAGTGTCTTAACTGGACCAAAATGCTTTTGTGGTGCCATTCCTGTGTGCAGAGTCTGAGGGCTACTGGGGTCCTTCATGCACTGTGCATCTTAGGCAGTTGATATAAAAATTCTCTCTGGTCACATAGAATCACATAAAACATGCTGATCTCAATACCAAGTACTTCACTTAAGTAAAAAAGCAACATTTCTTGTTACTTCTGCAGTAAATATTGATTGGCTGTGATTTCACTGACCCTTTAATTTTCTACATACTGCAATCTCAAATAAGAAGTAAATTATGTATTTTGCTCATTACTATTTTTTCCTGCTGGATTATGATGGCAAGTTGGTTTTTATGATATGTATTTTTAGTGCAGTAGTAATCCTTACATTAAACTAAATGTGAGCATTAACTTTGTTTCTAGTAAACCTATTGTTCCTTGTAACTATTACAAGCTGAAGGTGAAAGGAAATTAGAAGTACTGTGGAGAATGAATTAATTATTTATCTCTCAATGCACTATTAAAAACAATAAAATTGAGCTGCCTAGCTACAGTAGCTGTTACTTCAGTACTTATTTGGACATTTTATTTAATACAGGTTAATAGATGTGTGTTTTGTGATGTTGGAATTGGTGACTTGTGGAGTCTGATTGGGAGGGCATAACATTACCTGAAAAATCAGAAAAACCTGCTCAGTTTAGGTTCTTTTGTGCCACCTAGAGGTCGAGGTAGGAGAATGGATGATTTTTAATGCCTAGAAGCTGAAATACTCTCAACTTCCCTAAACCTTTTATATTACTTCCTCCATGTATTAAGAAAATAAAAATAAAATGGCTTCAAAATTCTCAGCAATTTGACTTTGAGGCTATCTACACACAGTTTTTCGCAACAGACAGCAATAACATTTTCTCAAGGAGAAGAAATATGTGCTTCATGCAATTTAGCTACAATATGCGAAACTTTCTTCATATGCATAATTTGTGAAGTCCCTTTTTATTTTTAGTATTTTTTCTATTAATTTTAAATTAATTTATTTTTGTTTTGATTAGTCTCAAGATAATTGTTTGCATTTAGTAATTTCTTTTATTGTAAATAATGTGATTGTTCATTCTGTGACAAAATTCTGTTCAGTACAAATATAGCACTTTAACTTAGTCACTAATTTTTGAAATGAAAAAATCAAGCTGCAAGAAGATTGCCTCTGCCTTGGTGCAGAAAAGAAGAGCACCTTCAGAGTTTGGGTTAAAAGAAATCCCAGCACTGCACTTCAGAGTACATATTGACATTATTGTAACCAAAAAAAAATGATGTTACCTTCCTGCAGACTTTCTCTTGAACTGGTACTGTTGAGTACTCTGCCTTTTACACATGAAATCATGTGAGGGATTGATGTTCCAAATTTTGTGGGAAATGATGTTTGAATATACACCGCAATGTATACACAATGTGCACACAATGGCAGCAGAAGGGCCAGTATTCCTTGTTTCTTTATTTCCCGCTCTTTTTATTGTGGATCTACTTTGATCTGCTTTCAGGGAGATGTCTTTGAAGAGCTTCAAGACAGGTGTTATCAGAGCTTGGAAGTGAAAATCTTAGTGTGAGAAAAGGCCACTGATGATTTTTAATGATCAAGTCGAGCTGAGGAGCAGTCCAGCAGTGGCTGGAGGATGAAAAATGAGAGACGTGTATTGGAATGCTGCAGAAAAAATATTTTAGCATTTTTCATCCTAGAAGAAAATCAATACCTTGCTATTTGATGTACAATCTTGGTTTGAAGATGTGCTAAATATGCAGAGTTCCCATTAATATTAGTACATGGCTTTCATGGGCAAATTATATGCCAAGGAAAGAATTTGATTCCCCTAATTCTTGCTACAAGAAGGACATTGAGGTGCTGGAGGCATGCCCAGAGAAAGGCAACAAAGCTGGTGAAAGGTCTGGAGCTGAAGTATTATGGGGAATATCTGAGGGAACCAGAATTGCTCGGGAGAGGACGCAGGGAGAAGCCTGGAGAAGAGAAGGCTCAGAGGTGACCTTGTTGCTCTCTAAGAGCAGGTTGTAGCAAGGCAGGTGAGTGACAAGACAAGAATCAGGACAAGAGGAAATGGCCTCAAGTGGCACCAAGGGAGGTTTAGATTGGATATCAGGGAAACTTTCTGCACCAAAAGAATTGTCTGCCATTGGAAGAGTCTGCTCAGGAAATGGGTTGAGTGACCATCCCTGGAGATACTTAGATCTGTAAACATGGCACTTAGGGACATGGTTTAGTGATGGATTTGGCAGTGTTGGTTTAATGATTGGACTCAATGATATTAGAGGTCTTTTCCAACCTAAATTATTCTGTGATTTCATATGAAAGAAGCACTTTTATTTCTTTGTAAAGTTTTGAGAGCCCAGTCCCCAGAATAAGGTCTCCTGAATTTCAAGGGCAGATGTGAAAACTGCTCCTGTTGGGCTGCTGGTGGGCATTTTTTCTCTTGGCAGAATGTATGTCTGGTGTTTTAAAAAGCTCCTTTCTGGGTTTGAGCTCTCAAGTTTACAAGAAATGTACAAGTGGTTTCTCTGATCAATAAAGATGTGTTTTCTCTGAATAGTAATGCATTCAGCTTGTCAGAGTATTGATTAATTTCAGACTAAATAAAGTTAAACTACACCCAAACAAACCAGAAAATTCTCAAGTTAACAAGATTTCTCAAGATTTGCATTATTCTTGAGCTGTTCCTTCCTTTTAAGAACTCTTCAACTCAAAATTCACCATCTGTGATTGTAAGAAGTGTAAAGATCCAGTCACCAGAGGAAAGCAGTTTTCTTGGGGGGGGCGCATAACCTGACATCTGATGAATTTACGTTTTACTCTGAAACCTTATGGGATTGTGCAAACAAAGTACTTCCCCCCCCTAAAAATAGGATATTGTGGTGATGTATCCCAAAGTACTTGCCAGAGTGATATTAGTGAACATGGAGGAATTGATGTCTATAAAGTTTCACATCTGCTGCTGTGGCTGTGGATCTGTGATGTGCAGGTAGAAGTGGCATAAACACAAACATGCTGAAATGGCATGGAGTTGAGCACTGGGATTTGCAGATTGAAAAATGCAGAGTGTACTGAAAAGTCTGAATATAGCTGATATGCCAGGGGTAGGCATGCTGCCAGCAAGCCAATATTGCAAATTGATGCAATATTGCAAATAATGCAATATGCAAATATTGCAAAGATGGAAAAAAATAACAAGAAGTATTCATTTAAAGCAAAATTCACAAAGCATCATGTTTCTACCATAAAATTCTTTATACCCAAGTTAGTAAAAACAAGTCAATGAGCTAAAAAGACTTTGGAAATTAGGTACATGGTGTTACAGCCTGAAAAAATACACAGTAATATGTTCACCATTTTTCAGATTGCTGCCTCCTTTCTTCCTGATATTGTTTATTTTGGCAAAAGCATGTAATTGGGGAAATGATAAGAACTTGCCAACATGAAGAAATAGGATCAGTGCAGTGGTATGAGGTTTGTCCTGTGTCAATAGAGTTATTCCTGTCCAGATCTGTGCTTATAAGCATATTAATTTAAAGATCCAGCAATCCAATGTAAATTAAGAGCTATGTGCTTTCCTATAGTTTAGGTCTGTCTTGCTTCTAGTTTTCAGGCAAGTAATGTTCAAAATAGTTTAAATACAACTGGTTTCATCTATGGAAGGCATCTCCCTTACAAAATGAGGCAAACCTAGACTTCCAGGTAGTGCCATCCACTTCACAGTGGTACCTTATTTCACACCTTCTAAAGAGAATGGGAATTTGGACTTACACAACTGATTGCTTTGCTGCAGTATGAGTTGGGAAGTCTGAGGAGTTTTGTCCAAGAGGAAATTTTCATCTGAAAGATGTCGATAAATCTATTTAAGCGGGACTTTGAAAATAGGTTTTACAGTAACTAATAATAAACCTGCTGAAATTACTCTTTCACTTTTGGAGATGATAGATTTAGGATATTCAGTTTGTTTTCAGATTCATTTGAGAAGAGTCCAGTCCAAAATCCTTCATTTGGACTTCCCTGGAGCTTTGATACAGATTTGGATTTTGTAGCCCAAATACTTCGTTCAACCAGGGTTATACATACTTAAGCACTGTCTCACAAATGTTCTTGGAGTTGTCAGATGAGGGTTGGACATCCAGCTGTAATATTTCTTTCTAAGTTAGATGCTAAACTTATGAATAAAATCCCATTAGAAGAGCAAATATTGCCGAAATAGCAAGATGCAGCTGATTACCTCTGCAGGGCAAGGTACTGATCTCCTGCTCTTGATCCTGCTTTTGTAGCTCCACTGGAGCCAAGAGCTGGGCAACAGGTTTCTCCTGAGCTGCAGCCATTGCTGATCTTTGCTGCAGACCATCTTTGGCACCTGTTTCAAAGGTGATTCACCTCTGAGAGGCAGAATTTTCTTAACCTTGTAGGAAACTCTGAGGTTTTTGGGGTTGCCTTTTGACTTGGTCACAAGCCAGTGTCTGAAAAGATGGAGTATTTAAAGCTCATTTATGTATCCTGTACTGAGCTGCCCTTTGGCTGCAGTAGCTTTCATGCCTTCTGCCTGGTATTTTTAGGTGCTTCTCTCCATGGAACTGCAGCACCACTGCCAGGGCAGAGGCCAGACCCTTGGATACTTGCCATGTAAAGACACTGCACTGCACTTGTCTGTTTCCATCATCCTCCATCAGCACAAGCGCACTTTGCAGCTGCAATAGCATGCTCCAAAACATACCAGGCCAGCCACCATGTTAGTTACAATGACCAGGTTTGGTTAGAGAGCCACAATTCCTCTCAGAGGAAGAGACATTAGGTATTTGACCTTATTCTTACAGAAATTTGCAGCTGAGATTCATAGTAGCTCTATAATGTACCACATTATAGGATGTTTAAGTTTACTTAGAAAGTTTTAGCCTATAGGCTTTCTCAAAACCTCAGCTTCTTTATATTTGTTAAAAATATTTTGCAAAGTAAATGATTCGGTTAACAGCTTAGAAGTGCAAGTTCAGCCTCCTGTTGACAGAAGACAATAATCATCCTTGCTATTATAATCTCTTTCTAAACTGTGAGGTGGCCTTATTTGGGCCCCCTTTATCATGAAAGGTTGGATGAGGAAAAAGCAAAAGAAACAGTAAGTAGCAAATTGCCTGGAGAGCAGTCCTTCTCAGTTCCATTCCCATGGCATAGCTGTCAGCACTCACCATGACCATCTCCCCACATCAAGTGCCCAATCTAGCCTTGGGATAAGGAGGCACAACTTAATCCACGTTACTGACACTGCACCCCAGGTGATTTACACCCCTCTGTCTTCCCCTGGACTTGAAAGGGGTGTAAATTGAGACATGTGCTAAGACCTTTTAAAAACAATGCAATTCTGCATGTGGGACAGACTGGTTTCCCAGCTGTGTTCTGCTGCAGTGGTGAGTCTGCCACTGGTGAGACCCCTGGCAGCCTGGTGGGGCTGGCCCTGGTTACAGAGGGTTCCCATTAGTGGGAAGAGGGGAGCCTTAGCACTCCCAACAGCGACCACACTGCATCTGAAAATTGAGTGTAAGCTGCAAACATAAAAATCGTCATCATGTGACATAATGTTGGTGAGCTGCCTCTTCCTTGATGGCTCCTGCATCCAGATAGCTGTATGTTGCACAGAGGCACCTCTTCCTTGGATGCATTGAACTGCTGAGGTGAGAGGGACAGAGGGAAGTGATGAAGATTTTAAAGCTGCTGATACAAAGCTGAGATAAACTTGCCTGCTGATTCTGATTCAACTGAATTGGGCATGCAATTGGTCTGATGAAGTAGCTGTTCCACTTTTGCACACTCTCAGGTATCTGACTCTTCTGTGATCAGCACACCTCCCTGCTAGCAGAAGTTCTGCTCATGGGCAGGGAAAGACAGATCACTCCACTCCCCCATGCACACCATGGGCTTGCAAGTGTCCGATTCCAACATTGACACTGGAACAGACTCCCTGCCCATCACAGCCTGTCCTGTATGGACATGCAAAGGGTGACTGCAAGGAAGCAATCCCTTAATTTTCTCTTAATATTTTCTGAAAAACACAGATCTGTGTTCTGTAATCATTGATCAAGTGCCTGAAAACAAGGACAGAAAAGACACAAAAGACCTCTCCTCCTAACAGATTTATATTCCAATTATTCTGTGGTATTAGGAGATGTGGATTGTAATTAGCAAACTTCCCTTGGATTTACAAACTTGTTTTCTTGAGGTCTGCTCAAGAACAATTATCTTTATACTCTAGCATCACCAGAAATTATGATGAATATTTAACACTCTGTGTTTTCAGCTGAGTGTATCAACACAGACAATGAATCATCCCACATTCCTGGGAGTTAAAAAAGGCAGTCCTGAGTAACCTCGGTCGAGCACACACTGGGGAGTTAGTCCTTGTCCATTCAGAGGCAGTCTACACCTGTTTCTCTAAACACTTACTGAGTGGAAGAGCTTAATCTCTTGTTTATGTTCATTTAGCTGAAGTTTGGAACTTGCTGATAAAAGCTGCGCCAACCATGTTCAATTTATAACCAATTTAAAATCAACTGTTATACCACTCCTGTTTTGAAACTGGGCAATTTCCAAACATTTCCCAGGCATTACTGTTCATTATCCCATTATCTTCTTTCCCATACTCTGCTATTGTACTTGCTTTTTATGTTTAAAGCCAAATGGGAATCATAGCTTTTATTTCTGCCTCAGTGCTCTCGCTGCTAAAAAGGAATATTTTCTTTGCTCATACTTTCTACTGCAGAATCTCTTGATGAAGGTATCCATCACTCCTGTGTTTTTTTTCAATCTGTTTCACTGCCAACTGAGTAAGTGGAAAATCTCTTTATCCTCTGCATGCATCACTGAACCTAGCAGACTGTCCCAATGTGACTGAAAAGTATCATCACTCCTTTTTCAGAGGTGGAAAAATTCCCTAACAGAGAAGTTAGATGAATCACATAACCCTCCCAAGATAGCCAGAACTTGGAATAAAGCACAAAGCTTTTGGCTGCAGTTTGAGTCCTAGATCACAGACCAAGTTACCTCAAAGTTAAAATAGTATGAAGCTACACTTCAAAACCATTTCTGTTCTGCACGTTACTCTAAGAGGTAGCAGTAAAGCTCTTGGGCAGTTGCATGGTTAGTTGTACCAGGACACTTCATGTTCTGCTCAGCACCACCCCACCAAATGCTAATGCTCACTGGGGTTATCTGAGCACTGTCTCCTCCTCCTAAATTACTTCTGCTGAAGTTTTACCTGAGTTCTTCTGTTCTTCTCCCGGCACCTGGGCTTAGGACAGCAAGGCTGTTGCACTACTGGTCTGCACTAGTAGTGCAAGGTCTGCACTACTGGTTGAGTTTTGGGAGCAGACTGTCCCATGCTCTGCCCGTGAGAGACTTTCTGAGGTGGAGCTGTTGTCTCCTTTCCTTTCAGCAGCTCAGCTAACTCACTCTGAAAAACCAATAGCCTCAGTTACTAATTTGCACAGAAAGCCATTGTTAAACATGTCACTGTTAAGCTATGCCATTTTTCAGCTGTGCCTTCTCTTCTGTGCTTGAATGTCCAAGTTCACCCACTCACACGGGGAGGCCTTTGTGTCCATGGATGTTTCTGAACATGCCTTTGGCTTTCCCATGCTTTCCACATGACTCCTTAGAGGCCTGGACCTGTTTTCTCCTTACTTTCATCTCTGAGTAGTAGTAATAATGTTTAAACATTTAATATCTTTAATTTTTTCCATGCAGCTTGGGTGTTGTCCATACTCAGGTGGTGCTGTTCAGTATCAGTTGCTTTTCATGCCCCTTTGTGGTCACAGGGAATATGTTTGTGCATGAGGAAAATGAGCATCTGGCAAATCACTGGTGCCAACCAGCCTTCTCTGCTGGGGTGCCTGTTCTCTCTCCATCTTCATGCCAGCAAGGCTGCCTCACTCCTGCAGCCTCCATCCTCCCTGAGTTGCCTCTGGTTTGTAGCTGAAACTATTTGGAAAACAAACAAACAAACAAACAAACAAAACCAAAAACAACCCAAAACTCTGCTGCATTTAAAATAGTTTTATTTCAGTGACAGAACAAACAACTATTTGCCTAATTTTATTCGAGAACAAGCTCTATTTTCCTGCCTAAACATGAGCTAGGCTGCTGCTGTCAAAGCAGGGACAATGTTTGCCCTGCTGAGGAATAATCATGTTGATGGAGTCACTCCAGCTAAATTATCAGGTAGGAGTCCTAAAGCAATTTCTTCTGCACCTTTATCCCCATTTCACTACCTTCTTGCTATCCTGTCTGGAAGTCCTCCCTGTAGCAGATGCTCAGATGTCTGATTGGAATGAAAGATACTGGAATCACTGCTTCAGTACATTTCTTCATCAGATAACAGCCTCTGGAAGTCCCAGCAGAGGCCTCCAAAGGCTACAGCCACATGCAGCTTTTCTAGCTCACTGATGTGCTGAAAGAAGCACCTACAATATTGATACTCACTAGAAACTCAGAGCAAAGTTGAGCTTTGTCATAGGTAATGAAAAGATTTGGGGATTCAGAGAAGAAATCTCATTGATAAGATAAATCTTCTTCATTTAAGGCTTTTGAAGATGGTTTTTGTCTCAGTAAACAAGGGATTGATTAATAGACCCACATCTATTTTTAGTGATAACAGTGGAGAAATATTGCTTCTAAAGCAATGAAAGCTTTTTTAATAGAAAATAAGTACAAAGCTAAATTATTGGAGGAAGAAATGTGACAGAGCTCACAAGTCTTTATGTTCAGGCTTAAATTCCCCTCAGGGAAGCTGTTTTATTTCAGATATGTGAAGTATTTTAATGTCTGAGGTTTAGTCATTTTTGATGGATGCCCATTCCTTAACAGCTTCCATTCAGATAGTCTCAGAGAAAATTTGATTATCTGATTACTTCAAAATAAACAACAGTTTATAGAGTAGATGCTATTTATCATGTTAAAGTTGTTTATGAACTTGAAAAAAAATGATTCTATTGTAGCTGCTCATATGGTCCTTTTTTTCTCCTTGAATTAAGATTTGTGTTGCATTTACAGGTTTTGCAAGCTTTTAGGTAATTCACCACCCTTGAAGATATCTTTTCTCCTCTACAGCTTCCTGATTAAAGTCTCGTATTTTCTCTCTGTCCTCATTATATGGATGATATTAGCACACAAGTTTTAAACTACTCACTTTTTCATGAGGTTTCTCATGCAGTAGATGTGCATTTGAAATTAGTTTTCCTTTAAAAGAAAAGTCACTGATGTTCAGAAGAGGGTGGGAGATACACAAGGGCTGGTTTTGTCATTGCCAGAAAAGCTTTGATCCAATAGAAGCTATGGAAACCAAAACTTGGTAGGAAAAAAAAAAGGACCTAAGACATCTGCTAAAGAGCTATAGAAATGTGATGACATTAAAACAAAAGTTAGAATGATCTACTTACCTACCAAGTCTACGTTCACTATGTGTATGCCTGTATTATAGCGTTGGGATAGCAACATGCTGAAGAAAAACAATACCAGTCTTAGTCTACATTTAAAGATAATTTAAAGAAAAATGTTTTGAACTGTTGAGCTGAAATTTATCATCATGCTTTTCAACCCAAATAGTCGAATTTTTGTATGGTCATTAATATGGCACAGTTCCACCTAGCCACTTCTGAATTATCCAAGTCTGAACCAAAGCAGGGTCTAGGGCTTTCAGTGTTAAAAATAATTGCAAGGCTTTTTAAAACTTGTATCACTCCAGGATGGATACATTTAATAACTTTAGTCCAGCTGTGGACTGAGGTTTGTGGCTGCAGTATCTCCCTACACAGTTGTCCTGCTGAGCTGAAGAGAAGGCATGAAGGATCAATTCCTCTGTGGAATCTTATAACATGATTTGGAAAGACAAATGACAATTTTTCCATTCATTTTTTTTTCCTTTAAAAAGCCATGTGAAACCAAATGCCTTCTGCTGTCTTTAACCCTAATTCTTTGGGATGCCTAATGCATTTCAGCCAACTTTTCCACCTCTTTCCTCCCAGTGTTCTGCTGTTTCTGTGGTGGTGTCAGTTCAGTGTACCCTGGAGCAGTAGCCCCAGTATAGTCTGAATTCCCAGCCAATAGCCTGGGGAGTAATGACCTTCTGGAAGGCAAGGATGGGTCTAAAGGTACCACAGAACTGGCTGAGTGCTTTCCAACAGCATGTGTTGCTTTGGGCACATAGCCCAAAGAGGGGGAGTGGGGTGGCTCATAGCATTCCCTTCGAAGAGACATTATGGATGTAAGTTTATGGATTTTAACTTCTGTGTAGCTCTGTCATCCAAGTAGAGAAAACCCAACAGGATGGCTTGTGTATGAAAAGGAGACTCCTGACTTTCAGGAGGATTGTGTAGGAATTATGTTTTGTCTATGCTAAGTTATTTTCCAACTCCTTCCGCTTCTTTCTCTTACCCACAGAACATTTTCAAGCCTGACAACAGTATGCACCTCTTTTAAGTCAGTGTTTGAAAAAAGGTTTAGAGTTTGGGACATAGCCCTTTCATTATTTCAAATACTCTTCTTCATGAAACTCAGTATTCAAGGCTTGGACTGTGAAATATGAAGTTTTGACTTTTCTCCCTGTATTTCAGTCCTTTTTGCCCCAGAAGAATATTTCTATCACAGCCACCACCACCTTCTCCAAATATACTATTTTTTTGTCCATTTCTACAGAATTTGTTGCTCTCTTTTCTCCCTTATTCTCCCCTCCCTTATTCTCCCTCTTTGTTTACTGTACTGTTCTCTCATTTGGTCACTTTTAGCATCTCAATTTTAGGGCTCGGCTATTCAAATGTCAGTCTCAATATTCCATTCTCCTACCCCAGACTTGCAGCCACCACCCTCATCTCCTTTCATGTGAGGAGAGTTTAATAAATATGCAATAGAAGATATCCAAATGAAATAAAGATCCAGACAGTTCATAAAATCCAACTCAAATTCAGAAGTTCTACAAAGATGGATTGCCCAAATCCAACCCAGCACACTAAAATGTTCTGATGCCAATGCTGGGAATAACCATGCAATAGGTACTGGCCACAGAAAAAAAGCATCCTGTAATATTAAATGCTAAATCAGAAAATGCTGCTCCTAGAGTGGTTTGATGCAGATGCTTTCTTCAAGCTGCAATCTTTATACAACCTCAGAGACAATATAGAAAAATGACCTCCTGCTCTGTTGTGTAGTGAAAAGGACTATGCAAAGGAGTACACAGACTTGTAGAAAGATGCAGCAACTGGAAATCTCATCTAGACAAAACTATTACAGAAGCTAAAACTCTTACAAAAAAAGTAAGAGACAGTAGAAGATTTTCTATCAATTGAAGTCAAGATTGGATGCCATTCCAGACTATAAACTTTTATTCAACCACAAGATCCTTGTTCAATAGAAGAATTATTGGGTGTCCTACATTGTGCAGGAAGTCAGAATTACTACTTCCTTTCCTGGCCTTGAAAGTTACAAGGCAAATACTTGCCTGAAGTCAACTCCTAAAACATGAGCACATCCAGGATCCGAATTTACCAAATATGTTTTTACAAAAAAACAATTCCAAATAATTTTAGTGAATACAAAATTCACAGACCGAACTGTAATGTAATGACTGCTTTGATAATTCTGTATATGAAACATATTTTAGTTTACATAGCTATATTTTGTTCATATTTAGTGCCATGAGTAATATGCCAATTCTTATAATATATTAATGTAATAATTGAGTAATGCATGCAATAAAAGTTTCAGCAATGTAGAGTTTTAGCAACTTAGGCAGCTCCTTAGGTGAAATATCTGTGGGTGCAGCAGGATTTTTTTCTTTTCTGTTTTCAAGTGAAATTGAAATTCCTCTTCTGAATTTTAATGTTAGATGAATAGAGAAAGTAGGATTTTTTTATGGTCACAGCTTATAGCTTTGTTGGGAAGTCATGAAAGATGAAGGTGTATCTGCTAGCAGGATGATTCAGTAGGAATCTCTTCCTAGAAAACATGCTTATAGAATAGTAACTGGACAAAATGATGCCACCTTTATTTTTAGAACTCTTTTTCACTGTGTTATTTCAGAGTATTTCTCAGTCAGACATTAAAGGTGGCCTATCATAATTTCTGTAACTTTTTCCAAATTATTTCTGCTATGAATTTTTCAGAATACCAGTGAGGGCTTTGTAAAACCCAGCCTTATTTCTTTACAAGAGTAAAAATAATGATCTACTTACATCTTGCACATTTTCTGTGACAGTGCATGCAGTCTTTTGGAAAACCAAATATATCCATTAATAAATAAATCTCTCATAATTTGTTTTATTTATATTCTGTATCCAGGCACACTTGTTTGACCTGTTTGGTAGTGGGTTTCTCCCACTTAGGACTCATTCTGACCTTACTGACGGCATACATGTATGTTGGGTGAGATGAAGTCACACCAAGATCAGGGTTGGACCCAAACGTAGCTGGGTGGGATCAATACTGAATGTAAAGACATCATTGCAGAATGAAATATGCAGAACTGAATAATGCCCTAATTTATATTGCTTATACATTTTATGGGAGTCCTCCCTGTGTATTTAGAAGCTTTGTGTAAGAAAAGATGACTCTATTCCTCTGAAAAATGTTTTGCACAAGCAGCTCTTATTGAGGATAATGATGAAGCATAAATGTTGAGTGAGTAGCAACTTGTAGCATTATTGGAGGCCAGAAGAGACAGAATGAGCATTCCCAAGGCAACAGTGGATTTTTAACATGATAAACAGGGAAAATTGTGTTGAGTACCCTGTGACTAACCAGTCTCAGAGCTCAAGGAGAAGTCAGAAATGAGAAGTGGTTCTTCTACATCCATGATTTATGAGACAAAGCAAAATACATTGAATAAATTGAGGTGAAATACATTAAACTATATTGCTGGCCATGTGGCAACTTAGAGAGAAAAGATGTGCTGTAACTTACAAATATTTGCTGAATGCAGGACCAGAGGGGAGCAGAATTAAGTCCAATATTATAATGTGTGAATAATTCGGAACCGGCAAATGAAACTAAGAGAATGAGAATATGACTGAAACAATAAAATTTCCTAACTGTTAGGATTATGTGGAATTTTTTTTTTCAGTGGAGGTAAAAGTAAAGCACAAGTTGTTCTGACTTTCTAGATATAGTATGTTATAAAGCATACTATAGGAATGGAATATGTGATATGAAGGTTGTGTCTGCTTGGCAGGAGGTTCTGAGAAACTTCAGGAACTTTCTGTCATTTCTGTAGGAAATACTCATCACTAACTGTCAATGGAAAGATTTTGCATTTCAGTAAGAATTGGATTTCACTCTGATTCTGATGCTTATGAGACAGAAATAGGGTGAATCACGCTGTGCTTACATAGAAAAGCTTAAAATGAACCAAAGACGGAGAACTGTGTTGTGAAACAGAGGTAAAAGATAAAACTAACAAGAACTCAGCAACTAATAGGAACTCAACAACTCTGATCATTGATGAGCAAAAGTGGCAAGTCAGTAGGAAAGAAGAAAGCAGACAAACAAGATGTTCCTCTATGCTGATAGAAATATGAACAGAATACAGTCCAGCATGACTTTCACCCAGATGGAGCCAAACTGCAACATCAGCTCCAAATGTTCTTGGATGCTATGGAAGTTTGAGTCTGAGTCAGCTCCAAACAGCTCGTTCAACTCCTTTAAATTACAGCAATTTACTTTATATTCAGGATTTTTTTCAAATTTTTTTCTCAAAAAACCATTTTTTTTTTCCTTGTATCCACTCAAAAGCTCTGAAAGGTCTTAAAGTTTATACCTTTGACCTGTGTTGACAATCAGAAGGAGAAGTGAGTGCTGATAGATTGCTTAGTAAAATGCTATGGAGCTCTCCTTCTGGGAGTTAATGGTATTGTGCCCATGAAGGAAATTGCCAGCTAAGAACAGGTATAACATTTTCACTTTTGCAGCATCCAAAGGCAGATTTCAGGCAGCACATCTCTGTTGAATGTCATACTTACTCTTTGTGTTCATTCAGCTTTTCGTGTTGGATTTTACTAGGTTAAGGAAGAGCTAAGCTTTTAAAATTTAAAAATTAAATCCTCCAGCAGAAAATCTTGCGGTTTTTTTGTTTGTTTGTTTGTTTGTTTGTTTTTAATTAATGTGTTTGGTTTGCCCTTTCAGAGGGTATTTTGGGATTTATTGTTCTACCAATAAAGAGCTCTTCTCAATTGTCTCTTAGACCTGGTTTTGGTAAAAAATGGTCTAAGGGGATTAGACATAATATGGTAGAAGAAGCTTTTTTCAATAGACAAAAGTGGTTATAATGAATACTAACACATGCTACTGGTAGCTCATGCCCTAACTTTAGAACTCTGCAAGCTATTTTACAATGAAAGATTAATTATGAATAATTAACAAATAATTATTGTATTTAACACATCTACTGGGCATCCAACATCTTGTATTAAATTAAAAATGTTGGGAATTCTTTAATACTAAGTGGGGTTTTTTGCCAACATATGTTCTTTACTTGACAGAAATACTGTTTTTCCAGAAACATCAAATATCTCATGTCATTTGATTATAATTGATAATAATGCTTTTAACTAATTCTTTTTCTTCCCTCAATTATTTGATCATCTGAAACAATAACCTGTCTCAATATTTTCATTTTTTTGCTCACAAAAGCTATGAGTTCAGTAGAGCCCTGTATATTCCTAAACATTGGCAAACTTAGATAACAATTTATTAATAGTATTAGCTTTTTAAAAGAAAAGACCAGTAAACTGTTCAGTGTGCCAAGAAGATATACTTTACAGCTGTGTCCTGGCAGGGTGACTGAAATGGTGTTACACGTCAGTTTACTAAATCTCTCTGAAATGTCATGTTGCTGTGATTTGCCAAATGGACTTGCAGCCAGATTTTCTCTTTCCAGTTTCTGTAGCTCTGGATCTACAGGGAACAGGTCATTGCAAGTTTTCTCATTGGACATAGTAGATGTAATGTTATTATACTGCCATTTTTTCAAGTTGAAAAGCGATTGCAAGAAACCACTTCTTTCGACTAAATATGTGGAATGAAAATCCTCGGTGCATTTTAAAAGTGATGGCAGACATTATTTTTGAACAGAGAAATCGGTACTAAACATAAGCCAAAATTGCCCTCCAAAATATTTTTTAACGTTTTTAAGATTTGGTGTTATCTAATGTGGCTGCTTTGGTTTTTTATATTCACAGGTTGTTCGGTGTCACTTCTCTTACTCAGACAAACTGCTCAAACACTTGGATGATCATCAAAAATCAAGAGTTACGTTGGTATCACCACGCTAATCCAATCTTACTGCTGGTGATGTACTACACCCTCGCGACTCTCATTCGTCTCTGGCTGCAAGAGCCCATTGTAAGGGTAACTTCCTCCTCTCTTCCCATGACTAATGACTGTGAGACTGGAAGTGCAGATACTTGCTAACAGAGGTGCAAAAATTTAGGAAAATTTAGGGAATTAGACAGCCAGTGCAAGGTGGTACTTTGAGTTTGGTCTTTTCACCAAGTGTCTCCAAGAGTCTGATCTAACATGGGTATTATTCTTAAAATCGTCAGGAGAATTAGGTCAGGAATGCAGTTGCAGAGCATTAATGTTTTTATTTGGAAAGCAGATATTGATATGCAGTAGTGGCTGGACTTGATTGACTCAATGATCTTAAAGGTCTTTTCCAGGCTAAATGATTCTGAGTGTGTGATTCGAGCTTAGGTGCTATCAAGTGAAATGCCAATACCTAAGGCTTGTCTACCAGAACAGAGGTAGGATACATTTTGGCACAGGATACTGTAAGACAAAACACATATTTGTAATTTTATCACAGATATAGAAAATTTTTCTTAAAACCTTTCCTCCTGTGTGCCCGAGTGAAAATCACAGCTTTCATTTAAGGGCAAGAGGACAAAGAGAAAAAAAAAGGAAATTTTTACTTCTTCCAGTTTCAGAGGAAAATGGGTACGCAGGAACCCAGAGGTATCTTAAAAGCTTAGAAACTGAAAGTATAAAAAGGATGATCCTAGGAATTACTTATATTAATTTCCTGATCCTCAGAGGACTGATGTAAGTTTTTGAGCTGAGATTTAGTAGTGCTGTAAACCACAATGAAAATACTCATGACTGTGGTGTGAATTAGTGGAGTTTGTAGAAGCAAGTAAAAATGTTGAAGGTTCTTCTTTTAAGGGTGTTTCTTCATATAATGAATAATGTAACCATTTACCATTTAAAAAGGCAATCAAAATACATCATCTCTGAATTGAGATGTCTGGTATTGGGGGTTGCATAAATAGGGCTTCAAAGGTGAACGATGCCAGAGCCATCACCTTGAGCTATTAAAAAATTGTGTCTTAAGTTTCCAGAAATCCTAATACTATCTTTTCTGAAGTCACATCATTGTGGTCCAGTACCCTCTGGCACTGGGTATCTTTAGGGTCTTTCTCCTTTTATTTTTTCTGCAGCTGCAGCTTCTGGAAACTAGATTTTTTTTTTTTTTTCTTTCCTTAAATGAAAACTGAGATTTCCAGATAATATTATGATTTTAGCACTGGGGCTGTAACTAAAACTTCACATCTCACAAACTGCCTAGTAAAACCATAAGAACTACCCACAGAGGAGTAACCACATGTGGAATGCAGTTAGTGTGAGCTGTGTGATCTCAGCAAGTCTGGGAATTGATTTCCAGTACCTGTGTTGTTTTCATCCAACAGTCACCATCTAAAAGTTTGGTGTTGGACCTAAGTTAGTTGCTGTGCTTTTTAAGTGGAGAGAAGTGGGTCTTTCTGTCTAGGAGAGAGTGAATGCTGCAATTTCCTATAGGGACTTGAGAGGAACTATAGTGGTCTTGCCTGCAGTTCTTTCTTTTAGACTGCTTGTAGTGTCTGAGATAGATATTCCCATAAAACACTAAAACCAGTCTCTGAGAACTGCCAACAAGTGAAATTAGAGATGCTTTCCAAGCAATTGAGCTAGAGTAAGTATTAAAAGACATTAATTTAAGAAACACTGATGTCAAATTCATGGTTACATGAGAGGCAATACAAAGTCTTGGCTCTCCCAAGGGAACTTCAGATGCCAGGGAAATGATGCCTCCCTCCAAAGATATATGGATGCTTTAAAAAGGGAACACTGTAAAGGAAACAGTATCCATGCATTAATGCTTATTTTTGATACACAAGATGTTAGTGATGCAAGTGCTTGTCATTAGAAAGAGATGCTGAGATTTGCAAAATCTACTGTATTTTCTGTATTTTGCACACATCCTCCTAATGGCTTTTTTTTTTTTTTCCCCTAGATGCATTTTGGGTTTGTTTAGTGGTGTCATAGATCAGGATTTAAAATTTCTCTTACTAGCTTTTCCCTGGTAGACTGCATTCTCTGTTATTTAACTCCAGCAATAATTACATTCCAGGTTTCATTGAAATGTTTTTAAACCTGTGAAGTTGTGGTGCATTTGATTAATTTTGGAACTAAGTATGTAACCTGCCTTTGCAGTCTCCAGTGATTTTGAAGTTACTCTGCATTTAGGATCTCACTACTAACCTACCTGAAGTTTCATAAATGGCAAAGACAAAATGCTATGAGATGTTGTAAAGAAGTTGTTCTCTATATGCTGCTGTCCTGTACAGTAAGAAGTGACTCATCTTAGGAATTTTGTTCAAAAGAAGCTCTTGAACAGAACCCGTTTTGAACAAAACAAGAAAGAAATACTTTTTCAATCTAGAAAGATTACATAAGCTAAATATAATGCTGGTGTAGCAGGTGGTAAAAGCAGAGTAAAACATGTAGACCTGATGGGGGTTTTTTCTGTGAATTACATCTTGTGGTCCTCTAGTGGATAAAATTCTCCTGGATTGCAGCAAGAGTTGTCGTTGAAACAGATGCTCTTGAGATTGTCTCTAAATGCTGAAGGTGATGAACAATTTTACAGGAACACCCCCCACTGCAAATCTTGAATTTCAGGGTTCCATTTTTTGTACGTGCACCACAATGCTGAAGTATGACACGTATGAAATTTCAGTGTATTCTCTCCATGTGGGATTCTGAATGGATCTTACTCATGCAAAGTGACTGTGGCAGTCAGTGGAAGATTTGCTTTTCTTATGCTTGCTGTTTTGGATCCTGACTTGTTCTAACATTGAGTCTTGTGAAATTCTACCTCTGCAAATAAGAAAAAGCAATCTGTCTCTGGAGATTTCAGCTCACAGTTGTAACTGCTAGTGGTGATTATATGAATAGAGCCCATTCATTCTGTGCTGTGAGTGGTAAGTAATAGTACAGGAGTCAGCAGAGTTACAGCAGTTGAATGTAGAGCCCTCTTGTAAAATTTTTATAATTGTTTGAATTTAAAGTTATTTAAGAGTTGTTGAGGAAGAACTGAAAAAAATAGGCAAGTCAAAGGACTCTCACAAGTTGTGCTTGTGTGACTAGGACTGTGTTTTCTGACTTTTCTTCCTCTTCTGAGAAAGAGAAAGCAAGATTTCCCACCCTTCCCTGTTGTGTCTAAGGCTAAAAATATCTTATTAAAATAATCACGTGTGTCTTAGGTCTTTTGTATTGTTTTTGTCACCCTGGTGCCAAACTAAATGTCTTTGATAAGCAGTTCTTTATGGTTCATATTTAGATTAAAGTTTCAAATGGCAGTGACAAGTATTTTAAGCATAGTATCAGTTTATTCCATCTTACAGTTTTGCTAGGAATGCCCTTTTACAATCAAATATAAATATACAACCATATGTGAAATGTGCTACCATTTCCTCTGAGAAGTGAAACTAAATTAATAATCGTTGTTTATCTAAATCAAGTAAAAAATAGAACCTTGCTGCTAGGATTGGAATGAGCAGAGTTTCAAAATGAGCTGGGATGTTTGGATGTCCTGTTCCCATGGGTAGCTTTGCAGACCTCTGCCCAGCACCCTGATTTATTCTTCTATTACATCAGAGGATTTTGCCTAAGCAATGAGGTCAGTTGCCACCAGCAAGCTGCCACTCAGGAGGCAAAGTGCAGGAAGAGCTCTGGTAGGGCTCAAAGAGAAGCTGTAACCTACTGTGGTTTGCACTTCTCCTCAACTTAGTGATAACATTTGCCATCTCAGATGGAGAAATAAACCATGTGGATTAGAGACAATTACAGACTAACAGGACAGTCTAGACTGGAAGGAACTTGGGAAGATCTTCTTCAACTTCTTCTGAGAGCAGGGCCTCAGATTAGATCCAGGGCCAAATCTTCGATATTTCAGTTCTCATAGTGAAAAAAAAAAAAAAATAATATGTATATATCTATGTATATGCATATATAAAATTTTTAATTTTTTTTCAATACTCAGGAGGTGTTTCTCTGAAGCAAATTATGTCCTTAGCCTCTTGTCCTACGACTATGCCTCCCTGTGAGGAGACTACCCTTGTCTTCTCTAAAACTATAATTTTATTACTGCAAATTGGAAAAAAAACCCTAATTCCTGCATCCTTCAGCTTTTCCAAGCCTCTAATAATCTTGACAATTCTCTGTCTCAAATCTGGATCCTCTCCAGATTTTCTGTGTCTCTCTTGAACTGGGGATGCCAGAATTGTGTTGCAGGTAGGGCCTGACACTTGCCAGGCACAGTGGAATAATCACATCCCTTGATCTGCTGGCAGTACTCTGGCTGATGCAGTCCAGGACGTGTCTGCCTTCCTTGCTGCTGGAGTGCAATCCACTGCTGGCTCTTCTTCAGCTTGCCGTGCACCAGAGCCTCTTCCATGGAGCTGCTTCCCACACAGTCTGTCCACAACCTTTACTGTTATGTGGGTTTATTCCAGCTGCAGGACTTTATTTTGTTAAACCTTGTGCAGTTTTGGTTGTCCTATCTCTGTATGGTGAGTCTTTCTCCTGGCCCATTTACCTCCTCCCAGTTCACATTCACAAATTTTGTGTGGGTGCAATTCCATCCACGTAGTTTTGAACAGGACCAGACCTAGTTCCAGTCTCTGAGGAACTTCACTCACAACAATCTACTTTCTGTCTTTGAGCCTTTACCCTACTTGGAGAAGGCAGTTTAACCAGTTCTCCACCCATCCTGTGCTCCGTATGTCAAGTCCATGCCTTACCAGCTTGTCAGCAAAGACATTATGGAACAGTGGTCAAAGATGCTGAAATGGCATACCCTGCCTTGAAAATGAAACATTGTACCTTGTGGGTTTTATATTTTACGTATTTGTATATACTTATGGTGTGATTATAAGTTAGGACACGGAGGTCTGTGTAATTCTGGTGTCACATAACTATAACTTTTATATATATATATTTAATATGTATTTTATAGAAGTTTTTTTCTGTAGCTATAGAAAAGCTTTGTCATTGTTTCTAAAATGTCATCTCAGACTCATCTATCATAAACCAAATGTATTAGCCACTAAAAGGTGCTTCAGACATGCTTTGGAGAGGGAGCATCAGTTGGAGGGAAAGTTCAGTTCCTCTGCTACGATTGTATTTATTTACAGAGCTATAGCTAGTGCTGTCATTTGTTGTCATTTAGCAGACATCTGATGAAGAGAAATCTGTCAGCAGGGAAGATGACAAAGAAATTCCCTGCAGCCCAATTCCAATGACAGCGGAGAGGAGACGCAGTCTGTGGTATGCAAGCCACTATACAACTGATGAGAGAAAAGTAAGACTGGAGGGGGAAGGGTCTCTGCATTGCACAATTACTTTGAATCAAGGGAAGTGGTGTTACGTAGCTTGCAAGTAAGGAATCCATGTGTGATCATATAAATCAGATAACATGTCAAGGCTGCATGGCAGAGTAGGATAGGAATGCAATTTGTAAAAATGAATGAAAATGAATGTAAAAATGAATGAAACAAAACCAGGAGCTGGTATAAGGACGTAAAAAAAAGCATGCTCTGTGTTTTTGGCTTCCACATTTAAGAAGTGTAGAACTGGGCTTTTGACTTGGGGCCTTTATCTTTGAGCAAACCAGCTAGAAAGTCTGTCAGGGACCTAAACCTGGTGTCAAGATCTGATCTGCCTTGTATCTACTAATTTGCACTGTCATTGGTGAGTGGGGACTGCCAGCTTATCTTCTCCAAAGCGTACTGGTGTCCTTCTTGAAAATACAAAGCAAGGCAGTTTAGGCAGTTGTGTAAAATATCCTGGAAGGGTCCAGCTCTCTACCACCTGTCTGCACCAGCTGCACTGCAAAATTTCATTTTTTGAGTTATTGTCAAATTTGGGACATATGAGCATTCATAAGCCACATATACTCAAACCCCAAGAAATCCACTATAATAATGGTAATGGGAAGTGAGCTGGCAAATGGATAAAGTATCATATTTTATATTTGCATCACCATTTTATTGGACCTATTTTTATAATTGTAGTAATTCTAATGATTGTTTAAAAACTTAGTTTTTAAGCATTGGATCATTAGAAAGACATTAGAAAGCAGTTAATCAGTATAATGCAATACTGATTAATTCTTTGACCTAGTATCCAAAATGTCAATGCAACATTCTCAGTTCTGGTTTAAAATTCACAGGACCATACAGTAAAATTATGCCAATGCTATGGCACACTGAATATAATTTTATGGTATTGTACAATTCTGCTGACTTTTTAAGAATTCTTTCTGAATTTCTTGGTGCAATTCTGCAAAAGTCAGCACATATGCATGCACGTATTCAAGAAGTCAGACTTACTAATGCTTGAGCCATGCTTCTGTAATAATTTGTTCTTGCATTGCTTTTTGCAGCTTCTGTCAATGACCCAAGATGAATACAAGCCATCGGATGTTAGTATATTACTAGTCTTTGTAATTTTGCAATTCTTCTCAATGTGTGTAAATACAGACAACAATGATGTATCATGACAGATAAAACCTTAGATGACATTTGTAAAACTTCTAGATTTATGGTTAGCCTGCCATTTATCCTATAATCTTGATTGTCCTAAATGTAATTGTCTTCTGCTTCCTTAATAGTTTCCCTGAGAAACCATTGATGGATCACTTGAAATTAAGCTGCTTGCAGTAGTACCAACTGGCAAACGATCTTTGCTATTTCATTGGGTTTGAATAAGACATGAAAATACGCTTTCTAATGCAAGCCATCTTTAAATTTGATTTAGTTTCTTTGCTGAATTTTTTTATTTCATTCATGTTGGAATGCTGGGGCCTTTAAAGCATGACCAACAACGCATATGAGTTCAATTTACAGATTACAGAAAATCCAAGTCTTTATTTGAACAGACAGCAAATGATCCATTTATCTTGACCGCTATAGACATTAGCAGACTCTGAAAGCAGAAACGTCCCCTCTGTTTAGCACTCACAGAGGAATGGAGATGAAGATGAATTTTAGGAGCATCCATAGCCTAATCTAAACGTGCTCCACGGTCTGTACTTGGTGCAGCTGGATATGACTGAACATAACCCAGATACTATTCTGAAACAATTCACAGGCTGTTGCACATGCCTGTGCATAGTTTTGACAAGCAAGACATGATCCTATTTCACAGCCTGAGCAGAAGTCAGTCTTGAGCACGTATTGCCATCACTAACCCATTGCATGTGAACTTCTGCCAATAGGAAAGATATTGTGATTGCTGGAGCCCTTATCCAAACAAGCACGAGGGCTGAAACTGAAGTTACAAAAATAAAACAATGAAAGAGTGTTGAATTATCACTATCAAGTGACACAAATGTCATCAATAACAATGATTACCACAAGTGCTTTTATTAACAGCTGCAAATATTGATCTCACCACTAATAATTCAAATTGGAAAGTCATTTATAGCCATTGTTTTCATAACTACTGGAAATAATTAGATGCGAACTGAAGTCTGAAAATTCCGAGTAGTAGTTTGCCTAAGAAGAAGGATGAGGTTCTGGTTACTGCTAATCTAACAATTAATTTTGGAAGCTGTTCTGTGTTACTTTTGCATGGAACACGACTATAACATATTGGTTTCTTGGAAGTAACTGCAGCTACTTGTTAACCTCTTTTAACATTGGCACTCCAAGAGTAGCAAAACACAGAAGTAGGAGTCCCACTCTTCTAAGAGCCAAGGTAAATGCAGTGCCTGTCTCTGGTGTCCTGGCAGGTGCTGCTGGTGACAGTGAATGGGAACCCTGCTGACTACCACACCATCCACCCTGCACTGCCACTGGAAAATGGTCCAGCCAAAGCAGACATGTACTCCACACCACAGTACAAGTGGGAGCCCTCGGATGGCACGTCAGGTAGTAAATTGCCGAGGAATAGTCATTTTTCCCATGTGTTTTTCTGTATCTTCAGTCACTGCCACTAGCATTTCTTGTCATTTTGGCAAGCTCTTTGGCCTGTTAAAGTTAAATAACTGCTGCCACCTTACAATGATGGATGCTCATTTGGCAGTTTTGTACACTCGGCTGTAGGTTTATACCATCCAAAATACTTTGCCTACCAACACAGTGATCTGAAGTATCCATCAGAGGGATTACAAGCAAAATCATTTCAGGAGAGGGTGCACGTACTATCTTTACACCAGCATGGATTGCAAATAAGAATTTATTTTTCTACTTAGAAAAGGAAGAGGAGGAGGAAGAAGAAGACGAAGTTACTCAGGAGGAAAAAGAAAATGTTAAGTTACATGCCCTGGTCTCTGTGTTTCAATTTATCATGAAACAAAGCTACATTTGTGCTCTGATAGCTATGATGGTAAGTATTGGCAACAAAAATAATAATGCTATTGATTTTACAAAAGTGTCTTCTCCATGTTTTTCTAAATGTAGTCTCATAGGTTGGTTTTCAGCAAGTCTTTGCATCAGGCTTAAAAAATATCAAGATGATCTGCATAATTTTGAGCCCATTTTAGGTTATTAATACATAATTCCCAAGTGTCTTGGTTTAGAAGACAGGTATCTGCTAGGGAAAGCTGGAGTTTCCTTGGAACGGAGAATGTAAACCCCCCTCCCTCCGAATTATTATAATTTTCCAATTAAGGGCTTGCAGGCAAAGATATAGGAATAACAGTTCTTTTACAAGGAATGTTAAAATACAAATGTAATAGTACAAAAAAGACAAGTAAACAACAAACAAACAAACAAAAAACCCAGAAAACCCTGACAGAGTCAGGGACACGACCTGACACCCTGTTGGTCAGGGTGTTTGGAAGCAGTGCTCCTGGAGAAACAGATGTGGCTCTGTTGGAGTAGAGATGATCCCGTTGAAGAAGGGTCCAGCGATGGTAAGATGAATCTGATCTTCCTCTGGAGTCCAGTGGAAAACAGGATGCCTGGTGTTCTGAGTCTCAGTTTTTGTCTAGGTAGAGACTCTGGACCCCCCACCACTGGGTGGAGCATCTCACACAGGGATGATGTGAATGTGTCATGTCATTGGTGAGCCTTAATGGCCCATTAGCAGAAAATATCCCCCTGGAGGGAGGATGGGTGGTGAAGGAGATAAGAAACAATACCCCACCTGGTTTTAACAGCTGAACCATTATGAGAAAGGCATCTGCCCCCGTCCCCCCAGAGTAACAAGAGATAAAGAAAAAAAAAACATTTCCCCAACTGTTTTCAGCAGGTGAAAATAGAACACACATTTTTGGTTTCATAACCCAAGACACCAGGCCTGTTACAGATCTTTAAACAAGACAACACATTTCCAGGACTGGGAGCCCCAGGCTTTGTTGTCTGTTGAATATCTGAAAACTGCTGTGTCTCAGTTTTCTGTTGATTCCCAAGCTTCTGCACAAGCCGGTTTGCCATGTGTTTGCACCACTCAGAAATTTACCTGTAAAATTAAGGTGCGTCATACTGATAATAGAAAACTGTAAAAATATACTCCTAATTCAGGTGATGCATGCATCCAATGACTGTCTGAGAAGAAAGGATCTGTAAAGCCTGGTTTCCTGTATTGACAAAGAAAGATCTCAAGGAAAATACAACTTTGTGCCAAGGCAGATTTTTCTGTTGTTGTACTTATCAGCCTTCTTTCTCTTTTTCATGACATTGCTTATTTTTAAACCTCCTTGTTGCAATTACTTTGAGCTGCATTATACCAAGGTTTCCACATAATGATTAGATGTCTTTCTATATTCCCAATGCAAGCTTTGCTTTTACTGTTTTGGAAAAGTTTCAACTATGATGAAATTAACCATAAAGCTTCTTGGCCCAATTTTGCCTTAAAATTGGTAAAACAAATTACCTTGGCTGCCTCTCGTTTGCATAAAGTTTCAAACTTTATTTGCTGTCTTTTAGCAGAAAAAGTTTCCCCTGTAAATAAGACAGGCTTCTTGTGCAAATTGTGGATCTGGATTGATGCATTCTGAGACACTAGCAAGTAGTTAGTTATTTTCATATTGACACAATAACTTCTTTCCTATTTTTTTAAACTCATGTACTTCTTAGATCATAGAATGATTTGGGTTGGAAGGGACCTTAAAAGTTATCTAGTTCCAACCCCCGTGCCCTGGGCAGAGACACCTTCTACTAGACCAAGTCTGCCTTTTCCTTTTTAATAAATTCCCAGGGTTATATGTCTTAATATTAAAGGAGACTATATATTTGAAGAACCTACTTGTGGTTTAATGCTAACTTCTCTTCATGGTACATTCTGATTTTATGTGATCCAAATTAATTTATGAATTTTTCTGTGGTATGCTCTGATACAAATTACATTTATACTGCAGCCAAACACAGCTCAGTGTAAGCTTTTTTCTCATACCAGGATGGAGAAGTAGCAAATCAGTGTTTTTTGTATACCCTTAAAGACATAATTTTCTGAAGGGCTAAGCTAACCTGATAGAAATATTCTTAATGTTTAATAATTTTCCTTTTTTTAATGCTTTATTGACAGTTATCCCACAGTTATAGCAGCATATATACAGCTAAATTTAGTCCTAAATCAATAACACAATGTAGGTAAAAAACACTTAACCCCCCTAAATCCTTTTCTTGAGTGTTTAATAGAGAAGTTTTTGATAACTGAATTCTGAAAGCTGTAGAAAACGTTCTGTAGTTGTGAGTATTCAGGTAATCTACCATGGTTATTGTAGACGAAATGTTCTTCAGGTTAGGTGGGTGCACATCATAGCTCTCCATTTTAAACTGATTCCACAAAAGCTAGAGCAGTATGGAGTTAATGCTGTTCTGTAAAGCTGTCAAAGGCCTTGAATGAAGTACCCATTGATTACGTTTTGCTATTCTTCTCTGAATTCTTTGCTGGTTTTTTTGCAAGAATTTCTGTGCTCAAACTTTAATTTTTATTTTCCATCACTTTTAGTTTGGTGTAATGAGAAGCAATGAATCTGCTTACAAAGTGCAGCTAATACATCAAGCAGGGTTTGCCCTCAGAATCTACTTTCTGCATGTTCTCCAAGGGGTTTATTTTAGCTGGTCCAGTAGGACCAGCTTAATATGGGTGAGAGTCTGATGAAAATGAAAATATGCGCTGAGTAGAGAAGCGTAAATGAAGTGTAACTGGGAATCTGCATCTGTGTTCCTGAATGCATCTGTGGACATTTATTTTTTCCTCTCTTTTCTCCTTCCATAAGGCATGGAGCATCACGTATCACAGCTGGCTGACTTTTGTGTTACTGATCTGGTCTTGCACACTGTGGATGATTCGGGACCGAAGGAAATACGCCATGATCAGTTCGCCATTCATGGTTTTTTATGGAAATTTACTGCTAATATTACAGTATATATGGAGTATCAAGCTCGAGAACGATGAACTTCCTCAAGTATCTGGTTTTTTAAAAAGAAAAGAACCTGGGGAGCTGGCATCAAAGGTAAGTGTAGCAAACAGCTGAGATTATTTATGAAACTACAAAATATATTGTGATAAAAATATGGATCTCTTCTTTAAGACTGAATCCACAGTATTCAGTGTAACCACTTTCAGTAGCGATTCTAAAGGGTAAGTAATTAGAAAGAGTGTTCAGAAAACTGCTTCTTGCATATTAAGCTAATACTAGAGCAAATGTTTCAAACACCTTTTAGGTTTTCACGGTAATTCTGTGGAAAAATAGTTGGTGGATTGAAATTGCTTGCTTGTTTGGTTTTATAAACTGGATTCAAAACCAGATGTTATTTGATTCACTAGATTAATACCCATGGGATTTCAGACCTATCTGTGACTATGATGGCAATTGGAACTGTGTTGTCATTGCAATTACCAACACTACTCACTCCCTAATGGTTTGGCACAAGCAGCAGCACATAACTGTGGCTGAGTTTACACCTGAATCAGCGCAAGTTGAAATCCATTTCAGGTTAGAACCAAGAGAATTTGCTGACCCCAGTGCATGATAGATTTTTTTCTTTAATGTCTTGAAAATGTATTTTGTTCTGCAAGTTTTCTCCGGGGGAAGGGACTGATCAGAAATAGGATATTTTTTCCTAGAGCACCCAAGAGGGGCATCTCAGGGAGCGCATCTAGTTGGCACTGCTCCCCTTGTGCTAAGTGGATCACTTCCCTTGTGACTCCTAATTACAGTTTAAGTTGATTCTTACCTTCCTTGTTGGCAATACCCTTTGGACAACCATATCTGGGTCTTTAATGCATTTGAAAGTTAGTGAGTGCTGTATTATTTCTCTTGTAAAGGTAGGGCTAGTTTCGTGAGAGGGATAAAGCTCAAGGGGTTCTGCAAGAGAAGTTCTACATTTTTTTTTCAAAGACTTCATAAATCTCTAAGGAGTTTTAACTGTCTTAACACTTCATTCCCTTTGACATTATCTCTTCTTGGCTATATCATTAAATACCTTGTCTAAAGACAGATGCTGTCAAGAAAGGAAGCTGTTGTGATTTGGCCACATCCATAAAGCCATTAGGTGTTTAGTGGAGTTTTTAGGCTGAATAAATTGCACTCCATAACTTTCACAGAATCACACCATAGTTGAAGCCAAAAGAGATTTCTGGAGGTCATTGGTCCAACTCTCAAGCGGAGTCATCTAGACTTGACTGCCCAGGACCATGCCTAGATGGCATTTGAATATCCCTGAGACTGGAAACTCTTGTTACGTCCCAGAGCAACCTATGCCAGTGCTCAATTACCCTGACAGGAAAAAAAGTGTTTCCTGATGTTCAGAGGGAACTGCCCATATTTCAGTTTGTGCCTTTTGCCTCTGGTCCCATCATTGGGCACCACTGAAAAGAGTTTGACTCCAACCTCTTTGCATCTCCCTTCAGATATTTATAGACATTGAATGAAATTCCCCCTGAGTTTTGTCTTCTTCATAGGAGGGATGCTCCAGTCCCTTCATGGCCATTCAACTGGACTCCCTCCTGTACATCCATCTCTCTTGTATTGGGGTGCAGAACAGGAACACAGCACTCAAATTGTGGCCTCACCAGTGTTGAGTAGGGAGGAAGAATCACCTTCCTCAACCTGCTGTCAACACCTCCTAATGCATTAACATTCTTTGTCATAAGAGCACATTGCTGTCTTACTTGTAACTTGTTATCCACCAGGATCCACAGGCTGTTTCTGCTAAACTGCTCACCAGCTGGTCAGACTCCAACACATAATGGTGCATGAGCTGGTTCTTCCTCCCCAGGTGCAGGACTTTGTACTTCACCTTGTTGAGTGTCTGATGTTCCTGTCAGCCCCTTTCTCCAACCTGTTGAGGTCCCACTGGATGGCTGCTTGACCCTCTGGAGAATCAGCCACTCCTCCCATTTGTGCATTAGCGAACTCAGTGAGGGTACACTCTCCCCGATCATCTGCATCAAAAATGAGGATGTTGAAAAAGACTGGGTTCAGTATTGACCCCTGGAGCACACTGCTAATCACTGACCTCCAACTAGACTTTATGCCATTGATCACTGCCCTCTGAGCTTAGCTGTTCAGTCAGTTTTCAGTTCACCTCACTGTCCGCTCATCCAGCCCACTCTTCATCTGCTTCCCCTTGAGCATCTTATAGGAGACAGTTTCTGTCTGGAGTTTAAGTAAGAGACAGTATCTGCTGCCCTCCTCTCATCTACCAAGTCAGTCATTTTTTCATAAAAGTTTATCTAGCTGGTCAAGCATGACTTCCCCTGGGTAGATACACTCTGACTATTCCTGATGGTTTTCTCATCCTTCATTTGTCTGGAAATGTTTTTCAGGATTAGCTCCTCCATCACATTAGAATCACAGAATGGTTTGGGTCAGCAAAGACCCTTCAAGATGATCTAGTCCAATCCTCCTGCCATAGTCAGGGATGTCTTTCATTAGATCAGGTTGCTCAAAGCTCCATCCAGCCTGACCTCAGACACTTTCAAAGGAGCATCCACAGCTTCTCTAGGAAGCTTTTTCCAGCATCTCACCACTGTCACCTTCCCAGGGATTGAAGTGGGGTTGTCCAAGCTTGATCCTTCATCTTGAACTTCCTGAAGATGAGAGTGACATTTGCTTTCCTTCAGCAATTCTCCTGTCACCACATTTGATCAAAGGTCATGGAGAGTAACCTCTACTAGTGACACCAGCCAGCTCCTGGATACATCCCGTCAGGACCCATGCACTTATGGCTGGTCTTTCATAAAGAAAGCATCCCTACTTTTTTTAAATATTCCCTGATCCAAGCCTGTTCGACCAAAGGAAGACTCTTCCTTCTTCAGACTTTTCCATGGTCTCCAGGAGCTGTGTTTGCTATCAAAGACTGAGACAAAGAGGGCATTTGGTACCGCAGCCTCTCTATGCCCTGTGTCACCAGGGCCCCCACCCCAGTCAGCAGTGGGCCTAGATTTTCCCTGGCCTTCCTTTTTCTGCTGAGGTAGTACAGAAGCAAATCCCGTTGCTCTTGACATGCCTTGCCAGACTCAGTTTCAGGCCTTGACTTTTCTAACCATGTCTATGCATGCATGGCCAGTCTCTGCATTTCTCCCAGATTACCTAGTCCATCCTCCATCCCCAGGCAGTCTGTGTGCAAATCCCAACTTCACCTCTGCATCTTTCTGGCCTGTACTTCCTAAGGAGCCTGTAGCTCTGTATTGCAAATATTCAAAGCATCACACCCTGTTTCTCTCATCCCAACAAGACCACAGCCCTGCACAGAGATCTCTAATTGCTTGGGTTTGCTCCCCATGCTGCAGGGCTCTAGTGTACATGCACTTCAGAGGGGCACCTGACATGCTGTTTTCCCAGAAAGAGTCTGGCAGGCTTCCCTGTCAGGCTGCGTTGAAGTAATTGCCTTGCTTATAGACAAGTGCTTGTGGTGACCCTGCATAAGCCCTGTTTTGCTGATTATGTATCTCCTTTTGTTCACATCACCCCAGGCACCCTTTGCTTGTTAGCCGTGTCCATCAGTCTCTCTTTAGGGCAGTATTAACTCTGTACTCCCCTTTATTCCTAATTTAAAGTCCTTCGAATAATGATTGAATTTAAATGAAGACTGGATACTGTATTCTGCGAATAGGAGTGAACTGTAATTCTTTCTGCATGCTATATGTATTTCCTGGTCTGAAAATAAGACAAAATCTATACTGTAAAAGGTGACTAAAAACATTTCTTTGGTCTGCAACCCTTCAAGGCTTTTCTTAGAGCTGGCTCTGGAAATGCCAAGTAGAACAAGGCAGTAAATGTGGTGGAAGACAGAGCTAATCACTGCAGAACAGTCTGTGTTTTAATATCAGAGGTTTGTTTTGCAAAAAGCCAGAGGTATCTGGGGAAGCTGTGACAAGTCATGCAGGCTGACAATCTGCTGCCGTGGCTCAGTGTTAGCAGCAGTGTCAATTAAAAAAGGCATCTCCTGGGAGCAGTCCTTTTTCCCATGAAGGTCTTTTGTGTTAGGAAGAAAAATACATTGTACCACTGGCCTTGTCATTCTACTGTGTGCAAAATATTTGGCTCTTATGTGCTTCCTCTTTGAAATTTTGTTTTGCTAGCTATGCAGTAAAAAAAAGTCTCCTGCGAAAGGGAAAGTAGCAAAAACTTTGTACAAAGTAAGCATAAAATCAAGTATGTGACAACAGTCATCATGTTTTCTAAATTTTGTCTTTCTCTTGGTATTGCAAGCTGCTGAATTTAGCTTTTTGCAAAACACAGAAATGCACTCTTCATTAAAGAATTTATTTCTAAAGTACCCTGCTGTCACTGATTTATCATCTCTGGAAGCTCTTATAAGAATTAAGAGCTATCTCAACTCTTGTAACTGTTGCAAGAGCAAGGTGTATTCCATTGACTGGGTCTTCTATAACTGCAAGACATACAAAAAAATTATTTTTATATTAACTGTGTTTAAGCACCTGAAGTAACAAACCTCCTAAATCAAAATGTTTATGGTATACAAAACCATGATAATGACAATCCACTCTTGCATGTGCTTCTTCCCTGAGAAAAAAGGTTAAAAAATGAACAAAAACCAACAAATGGGAATTATACCAATCAATGCATAATAAGAAGATCCCTAAACTTATAAGACAGTAGTTAAAAACTGAATAAAACAGGGTAGGAATAGTGACAAGTGCATACCTTTCACAAATGGAAAAGTGCAAATGAAGCAAAGTTCTGTGTCTGTTCTGCATCTGTAATGCAGGATGTTTTCTAAATAACATAACTTGCCCTAAGATGTACTTTGACACCAGTGCCACCGCTGCCATTTTCTGAGAGACAGAGAATGCAAAGGCGTGCAAAATTTGTGAAAACCTGTGCTTGTATCAGTAGGACATAGGATATACAATTAGTCTGTTGGTTTTGTTTTGATTTTTGTTTGCAGATTCTTTTCACAATTACTTTCTGGCTACTGCTTAGGCAACACCTCACTGAACAGAAAGCACTTCGGCTAAAAGAAGCTACTTTATCTGAGGTCAAAGTTGGAAGTGAAGAAAATGAAGAAAAAGGTAAAGCGAGATCCAATTTAGTTCTTCAGTCATAAGAGACATTCCAGTTACTGCATTTCTCTGATGCTGAAAGCAGCTAGCAAGGTATCTGTTATCAGCTAAGAAAAATATTACAAAATCTATGTGCAGCTATCTCTCAGATATAAAAGTATAACACTTTTGAACTTTAAAATTCAAATAAAATGTTCTTTACTGGAAGGTAATAAAATGACTCATTTTACAAAGATCATGGAACTTTCAAATGATCACTTTACTGCTGTGTTCCCGGCTCAAACCAGGGGATTAATTGCCTTAAAATTTAACCAAAGGAGATGAGTTTACCTAGGAAAAGTTGCTAAATTCCTTAAAAGTTGTGTTGGTACATAAACTCTTATACAGACATAGAAATTAAACTACACATTTCAGTGGAAAAAATAAACATGTATTTTTTCAGTGCAGGGGCTCAAGCACACCTGAGAGCAAAGTTTACTTCCATAGATTCAGCTTATCTAACAACACAGTGACCTGTTCTTTCTTTTGCTACTGGGCACATGTTTCTCCAAACATTCCTTGTCCTCTCGCTCTGGATGTTAAACTGAAAAAGTACAGCACACTGAAATGATAGAAAGTGAGCCCTGGAAGCAGTGGCGTGGTTCTGTCTCTGGTTAATTACAATCCTTGTCTCTGTAAAACATCTGATCAGTGTCAAAGCTGTGCTACAAGAATTTTCAAGACAAGCGCCAGGAGGGGGATGGTGAGAGGGACAAAAGGAGTGGGCAAGCCTTTTGATGGTGAAGTTTCAAATATTGCTCTCAATGGAAAGAGAAACAATTGTACTATGGTTTTGGCAAGCCCTGTTATCTAGATACTTGCACATGTACTTGCTGCTGGGGGAGCACTTCCCCTGCCCTCCACATACCTCATAAGGTTAATAACTAGGGAGTCTTGACCTCTACATTGGGCTAAAGCAGCTTGTCTTTTCTGGCCCAGGTGCAGCACAAAAACCTGGATAAGTGGTAGTTTTTTTGAAAAACGGCAGTGTTTGTGCAGCATTTATATTTTTAAAGCTTGTTTGGGTTTATGTTAATGTTTTCCCTTGCTTGTGGTTTTTGGAAGTAAACACAATATTGTCTAAAGGATGAAACTCAAGCCGAGAGGTTCAAACTCGAGATGAGAGTTTAAACTCAAGATGAGAGGTTTCTGGTGGCTCTGGTGGTTTCTTTGCTTTCCAGTATAAAAGGTTGCTTACTTGAGAGTATAAGCATTGCCATGGAAAGTGTTTTGGCTATTATCCATTATGCAATCCTTAGGCTCTAATTTTCCACTACAACTGCTGGCGTTTCAGACGAAGTGAAGACGGGCGTCTGGTAAGGATGTATAGCCATGTGCCCTATGCCTCCAGCAGCAGGTTTAAGCTCATATGAAGTTAAAACCCTTTTTCTTGCTCTGGAGGCATGCTTGATTAGGAATTACAGTCTCTTGTGAATATTGAGTTTTAAGTTTCTGTGTTGTGTGCAGAGATTTTCACACAATCAAATTCTTACTAAAAGTCCCCAGAAGAGACAGGCCAAATGTGACTCTGTATTTGCAGAAGAGGAGTCGCAAGAGGGAGAAGTGTCAGAAGAACAGAAAGAGGAGAAGGAAGAGGAGGAGGAGGGAGAGGAGGAGGATGAACAGGATATTATGAAAGTCTTGGGGAAGCTGGTGATGGCTATGTTAATCAAGTACTGGATTTACGTCTGTGGGGGCATGTTCTTCTTTGTCAGCTTTGAGGGTACAATTGTCATGTACAAAATCATCTACATGGTACTGTTCCTCTTCTGTGTGGCCCTCTACCAGGTAAGGGAGATCTGTGTTAACTGAATTTTATCCTTGAACAGAACTGTTTGTACTTTTATCTTGGTAATAAAGTAGCTCCAAATAGAATTCATGAACAGTGAATTTTTTCTTTAGTTAGACACAATAGAATAAGACCATTTGAAGGGATTAAGACTAATTTTCCTGTGGTTTTTGGTTATAGTGACAGGCAAAGTGCACATAAATTAGATACCATGCACACCTCTGCTCTGCCATGCCACTTTACCATAAGCTTTGGAACCTTTGTGGGAAATTCTGAGTCTGTGCACATTCTACATAGCCACGAATTTTTTGTGACAGCTGGTCCACACAGCTTCCACACCCTAATGAGCATGGGAGTCCCTGTCCTACTGGACTTTCATCACCTAATGGTGATGAAATTAGGTGACTGAAGCTGTCCCTGGCTTGGTGTCTGTGGCGCATGTCTCATCCAACATTTTTGCACAAAAGTCTTTACTTGAATGCATTTGCATCAGGAGTAAAAACTATCCCAAAAATCTGTGTCTGCTGCAGGGTAATCATTGCTTCCTTCAGACCAGCTAGGAAAAATAGTGTTCTCCATCCTTGTTTGACAGTACAATGTTGTCAATATTTCTGTCAGTGTCTTTGCCTTCAGCTTGTGTCAGCATCTTTAGTGTGTGATTTTCAGGTACACTATGAATGGTGGAGAAAGATTTTAAAGTACTTCTGGATGTCAGTGGTTGTTTACACGATGTTGGTACTTATCTTCATCTATACATACCAGTTTGAGTCATTCCCTGGGTTATGGAAGAACATGACAGGCCTGGATGAAAGGAAGTAAGTGGTTTTGATTAGTTTTTTATTTTTATCTTTGGGTCTCTGGGTTCAGTGTGATGGAAGGATCTGAGAGTAGTCCTCCTTCTTACAGGAGAAAAGTGTCATGCAGCCATTCTCAGGCATAGCTGATTTTAGGCACTCAGTTACAATTTATTGGTGTAACCATTGAAGTGAGCAAGACCAAGAGAGGAACTCAGAGACATATTTCCTCCAACTGGCTGCTTATGCCTTTGGATTGCTTCTGTTCTCAATACAGTGCCAATACTTCACTTTACCACATTGATCATAGGAACCAGATCCAGGGAAAGATTGAAGGTAGATATGCAGGATGTTTGGCACTGATGAAGGTGAACCTGCTCTCCTGCTAATAAGGAGGACTGGGTTTCTTCAGCCTTATGATGAGGTGGGTATTTCTCAAGAGGAGTTTACATTAGAAAGTATAAGCAATATGAGTGGATCTCCAGTGCAGGACTTTCATTCGGAGAAAACTCATCTGATTCAAGAGATCTGTGGCAGGGTTTGTTCATTTGACTGTACATTTACAGCACCTCTTTACACTACTGAGTCTGAACACAAGATATTTGCATTGTAAAACTTGCTAGTTTGGGAGAATTTTAGAAACCAAAAGTACATAAAAAGTACCGTCCCCTTATTTTCTATTGCAAATAATTTGTAGTAACGTCTCATGGAAAGAATATTTTGTATGAAAAAGTGCCTTAGTGGAATACTTTCTTTTTTTTTTTTCCCCCAGACTAGAGGACCTTGGCTTAAAACAGTTTTCTGTGGCTGATTTATTCACACGCATCTTTATCCCCACCTCCTTCCTACTGGTGTGTATCTTACACCTTCACTATTTCCATGATCGGTTTCTCCAGATCACTGATTTAAAAGCTGTAACCAGCAAACAGGACAACACTATTTACAGGTAAAGAAGCAAAGCAAATGGAACTATTAATTATCTGTATGGAAATGCTTTTTCTGGCTATCTTGTAATGCTCACTTTTCAGCAGATGTTACTTGCCTTTACTATGACTACGTGGCTTATAAAGAAAGTGCAGAGTATCCAGCACCTCACTACAACTAAAGTATCTCTCTCTCCCCATTCTCCCCTACACACCAAACTTTTTCATTTTGTGGTTCATTTTCAGAGGTACTAATGCATTTATGTATTTATTTCATTGGCTTTGACCTTTAGTGGAAGTTAGGTGCTTAATTACTATATGTGCTCTTTGGTATGTGTGTTGCTGTCAGTAATAAGAAATACAGCTTTTATTTTGTGTCACTTCTTTTTTTTTCAACATCCATTTTGAGGGACACATGAAGATAGGGAGATCTGTGGAAAACACATTTGCATTTAGCAGTTAGTTGTCTTTGTAAAGTTGAGCTTCAGAAATGGAAAAATTCCGAATTTGTGGTTACTTTTCATAGTACTGACCCTTGGCTGTGCCAGACATTTGGTGATTTCATCCAGACGTTCATTAGCATTTTTTCATGAATCTGGGGCATCACTTTTCCAGTGTTCAATTCTTACATATTTTCCTGCATAAAAACCAATCTGGCCTAGGATCCTGAGCCAGGAGAATAAGAGAGAAATGGTTTTGTAGTTCATAGTGTTATATTATGCAATGAACAGTTACATTCATTCTTTGAAGAAAGCAATTAATTTAGACCTTACTTTTAGAATTTTCACCTGTCTAGTGATAAGTGTATCTCAGCTACACTTCTGTGAATGGAAACTAGCTGCATAACACCACACAGACCACAGGGTGTTATGGAATAATGGCAGTTACTTGACAGGGCATTTCAGATCTTTTTCATACATGCAATTTGATATGAAGCCACTTCACAGTGTATGGTACAAGTTAGTGCCATAAGAATAAGCTCCAGCTTTATGGAGTGCTTCCAGTTTCTGTATTTAAATAATTGCTGAGACCAGAACAGATCAAACATGATAAAATTGCCCAATAAAGATGTGGGGGGGGGATTAAACTTAGCTTTTAAATTTCTGTCTAATAACTTTCCCATTGCTTTGGTTGAATTGCTAAATGTGATGGTAGCTTCAAGGGCCTTTTTGTAATAGCATGTGAGCAAACTTTCCTTGCCTGTAACAGACTGTGTGCAGCAGTAGGTATGTGTTAACAGCTCTGAATTGGCCAAGTTCTGAAAACAGAGCCCAGATATGTGTCTGAGCTGAAATGGGCTTGTTCCTGGGCTGAGGCATTTGGAGTTTGCAGTAACTCTGCAAGCTCTCTTGCAGCCCAAAGTTTGCACCTGTGCTGAGTAACATAGGAAGTTTCCACCTCCCTTCTAGTGTGATCCAGTAGATAAAGAATAAAAAGAAAAAACCCTGAGGCACTTGTAGGATTTTGATGGGTTCACTTTGCCTGTGAAACCGCTACTTGAAAATATTTCCATTACACAAGAAAGATACAGGAATATTATACAGCTTTCCAAATGTTGGCATGAAGAGGATCACTGTGACTAAAGTAATTTCATTCCCAAAGGATGAAACTGCTGGTTGTGAAGACACAAAATGTTTTAATGCATTGCAAACAAATATTTTTGCCAGGAATAAGTAGCCTTGAGATTCCATGCTGAAAGTGGACATTCATTGTCGTACCAGACTTTTTATTAAAGTCACAGATGAAGAGGATCATGTGTTATCATCAGCTTTTTTATCTTGAGATTAGAATGCTATTTTTTTGAGTCTATATGTGTACTAGATTTTATTAAACAGACACATAAGTAGCTAAATGTATTTAACTGTTAAATGTGACGTATGTGCTACATTTGCCATTTTGCACTATTTTCCAAATCACAAATATCACATATCTCCTTTGTTCCTCCTGAGAAGCTTTAACTATTATGACCAATACCCAAATCAGACTAGTTGTCTTGGTTTGCACTACTAACACTGCCTGGCATATGAAAATCCAGCTCTTTTCTTCCCTTGATATGATAAATCACAATTGAGCATCAGCTGACTTTGTAATTCAAAGCTTCATGATAAGAGCTCAGATGAAATTTGTATTGGTGATGCATAAAGCTGGACAAGAACTAACACAACACAGCAAGTTCAGCTTAACAGTAATGCTAACAATAAGTTGCAGGGGCAATTAAAACAGACTCAAGATTCATATATATGTGCAGTTTTCTCTCAAAGCTACTAAAATTTAATTTTTCTTTTTGCTCTGAAGACATTAGCATTCACTTAACAAATGTTTTACCTTTCTAAACTGCTTTTATGCTGCACCTTTGGCAACAAAAAAAGTTCAAATAAAGAAACTTCATTTTGAGTAACAAGACAGAACTCAGTCCTTTTAATAGTAAACTTCTTAAAATAATCACAACAGATGAGTGCTGGTCATGAAAGCAATAAAGAAAACACATCCAGTTCCTCCATCTGCCTTTGAACTGCCAGGTGTGATTACAGTACTACAGTTGTGTGTAACTGAAGAATCCTGTTAAAATTGCTGAAATGATCATTTATTAAAATGCAGCTTCTCATGAGAATAATTTGCAGAGTGAGTTGAGGAGTAAGGGTCTGCCAGCTGCAAAGAGAGGGCACACTGGAACTGGCAGACTGAGGCACTTCTCACTATTTATAAAGGTGTCAGAATCGAGTGTCTCAGTTTTACATCTGCAAGAGAAATAAAAATTCTCTGATTAACGCTTTTCAAACCCATTTCCTTGCTGTACCATGAATTACGGGATGGCAGAGATAAAGGCTGTGAGGCAGATCATTTCTCTGATATGATGCTCTGCTATAATTACCTCTACATATTTCTTTTTAAAAAAGAACAAATTATTTTAAAAAATGGTGGTATTCTAAGGCTTACTTAAAGCAGTAAAAGCTGTTCTCACATTTTGAAGACTCTGAAAATTATCTGTAGCTCTGACTAAAGTTGCATAGGATCTAAATGCCTAAGAGCTGCATTTATGAGCTTCCTAGACTTTTCACTGCATGGTGTATGTTAAAATTTAGAGTGTGTGTTGTTATGACAGTGTGTCATAACACATTGGTAGACAGGAAAGTGCGTTTGTTCCTATTTAACAGTTCTCTTTTCTCTCTCTAATTCATTTCCCATTTTCATCTTGTGCTTTCATCTCCCACCTCATAGCCATGCCAAAGTCAATGGCCGTGTATATCTAATAATTAATAGGTGGGTACTTCAATTCTTCCTTTCCTTTAAAACCAATATACCTTTTTTTTTGTTACTTCTTAGTTGCCTTAAAGCAAAGTATGTTCTTGCTGCGCAGTACTGTGAAGTAAGCAGGGAGATAATGTTGTTCAGGTATTGCAGTTCCCTTAAGCTGATGAAGCAGTTAATACACCTCTTCTGCATATTTATACATTTTGAGTTTCTTCTCCCAGCTGAGAATTCTCCTAAACTTTGCCCACGCCTCAATGCAGGAATAATTGGTGCTATTTGTAATTGGCTGCAGACAGTAGATTTGACTGAGGAGGCTCGTTTGTCTACCCTTTGTTTGTGCATGGAAGGATGCATGCTGCATGCGCCTATGTACACACAGACACACAGACACATGTCCCTGTCTTTCTCCAAGCATGTCAGAATGGGAATTTGAGTTAAATATGTGGTATGCATTATGAGTTTGTACAGACTGAAAGTCCAGAGTTGGACAGGGAACACTGAACCCACTGCATGCTAAGGCTGTTAATTCACGGGCTGAGTTGGGTGCTGCAGGATCCAAACTAGAAACTGCCATCATGATCATCCCTTTATAAATGGCATCTTGAAAACTGTTCCATAAATTAGATTACTTTCAAAATACTTGACTGGAATAAATATGAGTTATTTTTTAATTGTCTCTGAGAATAGGACTTCTGAGTTGTTGTCTCTACTGAATATAAACAGAAAACCCAAGAAGATACATTGTTTAGATGTTTGTGACTACCTGCTTTAACAAGAAGTCAGTTTATGAGTCATGTTCATGCTCCTTCAAATGTCATCACATAGTTTGGGTTATGGTTCTTAAAAGTTCACCAGAGCTGGAATTCTTGTCTACAGAAAGCCTGTGTTTAAGGGAGTAGTGAGGGCAAGCACCTTGGCTAAGGCAGGCAAGCTGGTTGCCAAGGGACATGGCCAGGAGGCAAGGCTGGGTTCTCACCCAAGGGCCGTCAGGAACATGGACCAACAACTGAGGGTGAGGATCAGATTGGAACTGGTAAGAGGGTCAGCCAGAGCCTGGCGGGGCTCCTGGAGTCCCTGGAGATAAGCCAGGTTTGCAGTAGAGGCAGGGTGTCAGTCTGCGTGTCAGACTTAGGGTCAGGGAGGTGTGGGAGCAGGCACAGACATAGCACTGGAAGCCTCAGCGTGGAAGCAGCACCCAGTGAAAGGAGAGGAGCCCTCTGCACTGAAGCTTCCTGGCCTGTCCACATCCCCCAACAGGGCCTGGATTCAAGCAGCATATCCCCTTAAAGGCCTGTAAAGGCACTCAAGGTCCGGCAGAGGAGGTGTGGCACTGTGTGCTCAGTTTGAGTCTTGGAGACCAAATATTCGGGAGATGGGTCACAGTGTTCTGCAGAGCAGAAAGCCATCTGTTCTTAAGGCTTTGCATGAAAGATACTGGAGAACTTCTTTTAGCCAGAAACTTTCAAGCCATTCATAAACAGCAAAAAATTAAGACAAAAGATGCTCAATAATGCATTCAATTAATTAATCTTCTGCTCTAGTAAATGACAAATAAATGAGAGTACTAGGAATGCAGCAAGGACCTGTGGCATATGCCTTATTTTAGTGCAATAGTTGCTTTGTTGCCAGAAACTAGATCTATTGATATACTTCTCATTATTGATACCCTATTTAGTGAACCTTAGGGTAAGACATGCTCTCAAATAAGAGCAGTAGTGGCTGTACCTTCAAGGCTTGTTGCCCATATTATTATTTAGTTATTTCTCTTCCTTTGTATCAGACACAATGCCTTTATGTTGTCTGGGGGAATTTCCCACAGATGTGTGGCTTCCAACAATGAAGTCATACTCACTAGCTGTGAAGATGTATGGGTAGCTTGTCTTAAAAATTCTGAACTAGTGAAGTTTTTATGTCTTAATACCTCAGTATTGTCAGTTACAATCTAATGTGATCTCGTAGTGAAAAAAAAAAGAAATGAAGAAATACATAAAGAAGTTTTGAAAGAAAGATTCCAAGTAGACTAACTTTTCAAACAGTGAGCAGGGCTTTTTATCTATCCTTGAATTCCTAAGTGCATGATCCAATGCTCAGGCCTACTGATGCCAGTAAAACTAAGCCTACTGAAAACTAAACTCATACTGAGGCTTTATCAGGTATATATATTACATGTAGCAATCTTTATAACCCCATTTGCCTCCTGGATCTCCAGAACAGGAATGGGAATTATATGAATAAAAGAGAGATGAGTCCCCTCATACCAAACCGTATAGAGTTACTGTGTTTCTGTCCAATTTACACTGCGGTAAGTCATTAAGTCCTTGATTTACACCAGTGTGAAGGTAGATTTTTTCATTATAAAAGTCACTTGGGTAGACTCCTCATAAAAATCAATGCAACTGCATATATAAAAAACCTGTCTGATTATATGGTTACTTTCATTTCATGCTGCATTGCATTTTAAATGCGCTCTGATGGTTTATAGTAACCAGGGATCTCTACAACATTTGACCTGAACTGAAAATTCATTCTCTCTTTTTTATACATGACCGTCCTATTGGTATTTTATTAGAGTTTCATGTAAATATAAATTAGCTATGTCATTTTAGGGAACATTAATGTTTAGTCACTTTATAGCGATTTGCATATCCTTTTAGTGTATATGCTAGCTGATCTGTGACTTAGATATGAAAATAATCAGAGTCCCAAAAGAGATGATTGGTAACAGCCAATATGTCTTTACTAACGGCAAATCATGCGTAACAAATTTGGTGACCTTCTATGATAAGGGTACAGCATTGATAAATAGGGGCAGAGCAACTGATATTGTCTACCTGGACTTAAGCAAAGTGTTTGATGCTATTCCCTATGATATCTTTGTCTCCAAATTGGAGAGACATGGTTTTCATGGCTGGATCACCACTTGGTGGATAAAGAACTGGCTGGATGGCCACATGCAGAGTTGGTCAGTGGCTCATTGTTCGTGAGACCAGTGACAAGTAGTGTCTCTCAACACCAGTACTGGGGCTGAGACCATTCAGCATTTTTCTTGGTGACATGGTCAGTGGGATCAAGGGCCCCCTCAGCAAGTTTCCTGAGGGCACCAGGCTGTGTCGTGCTGTCAGCACACTGGAGGGAACAGATGGCATCCAGAGGGACCTTGACACACTCAGGAGGTGGATCCATGCAAACCTCATGAGGTTCAGCAAAGCAAAGTGCAGGGTCCTACACCTGGGTCATGACAGTCCCAGACACACCTATGGGTTGGGCAGAGAAGTGACAGAGAGTAGCCCTGAGGAGAAGGACTTGGGTGTGATGGTTGATGAACAGCTCACCATGAGCTGGTTACATGCACTCACAGCCCAGAAAGCCAATGGATTCCTGGGCTGCATCCAAAGGAACATGGTGAGCAGGTCAAAGGAAGTGATTCTGCCTCTCTACTCTGGTGACACCTCACCTGGAGTGCTGCATCCAGCTCTGGGGTCTGCAACATAAGAAAGCTTGGAACTGTTGGAGCAAGTCCAGAGTAGAGGCACAAAGTTGGTAAGAGGACTGGAGCACCTCCCTTAGGAAGACAGGCTGAGAAAGTTGGGGCTGTTCAGCCTAGAGGAGAGGAGACCTTGCAGCAACATTCCAGTATCTAAAAGGGGCCTACAGGAAATCTGGAGAGGGACTTTTCATCAGGAATTATAGTGACAGGACAAGGAATAATGGGTACAAATTGAAAGAGGGGAAATTTAAGTTAAATATTAGGAAGAAATTCTTTACTGTTGAGTGGTGAGACACTGGAACAGGTTGTCCAGGGAGGTTGTGGATGCCCCAGTCCTGGCAATGTTCAAGGCCAGGTTGGATGGGACTTGGAGCAACCTGGTCTGCTGGGAGATATCACTGGCCATGGCAGTGGAGGTGGATACTTTAAGGTCTCTTCCAACCTAAACTATTTTATGATTCTGTTTTCAGTGGCCAGAGCTACTGAATAAATTCTTGAGTATAAGATTTTTTCAGGTTATTAGACAGGTTCATTGCCCAACCCATGATGAGGAATTTTAGTCATGAATGTGGCTAAAATGTGATTAAACTTTATGACTTGATATTTTTTGGTGTTTGAATGTCTTGTTAAACTTCTAATTTTAAGCCACCTTTTATTCTTTTTGACAATTGGCATGGTATTTCTACTTCAGGATTGTTTTGTCAGATTTTTGTAGTTTTCCCTTCATTTGAGACACCAAAGTTTCCATCTTGAAGAAACTGCTGCTCCCAAATGATTGAAAAATAATTCTGCTTGTTTGAATTTCTCATTACCTGCCTAGCCTATTCTCTTAATTTTTAATGATCAGAAAAAACCAGAGAGTTTTAGTTTCTTGAACTGTAAAAATCCTAAAATTGGCAGAATTTCCTGTCTAAATGTTTATAGGCCAGAATTTCACATCAAGAAAAATAAATCTCTGAGGTGGTAGTACAGCTTATTAGAACAGCCTTACAGGTGCTTGAATGTATGCAGGGTGTAGTAATTTCAATAGCATAACCAAATATTTAATGACCTAATTATTACACTTGCCAAAGGGAGACTTCATTGCAAAGAGTCATATTCAAAGGGAAACTGGGTTTTCTGCAATGATGGAAGGTGAATCCCAACCACACAGCTGTGTAAGAAAAAGGGAAACCGTAAGAAACTATTTCTTTTCACTAGTAAAGAAAATATATATACTGAATAATCTCAGGGATTGAAAAAAAAAAAAAAAAAAAAAAAAAAAAAAAAAAAAAAGACACCATGACACTAGAGAAATATAATTTCTGTGTTAAATCAGTCGTGTCCCAGTTTTAATAGTGTGAAACTTACTGATTGATTTAGATGGAGACAATTATAAATTAAAGAAAAATTATCTGTGAGATGTGGCAAAGAGAGAGAGAACGAATGGCACTATCAAAGACAGATACTATAAAATCTTCTGAAGGTGCAGCCATGGAATTCTTGCTTTTGCTTGTTCCCAAATCTATAGCTGGAGGAAAAATTGCAAATTCCTTGGCTTTCCAGGTGTATCTTTTAATTGGAGGAAGGTGGAAATGCATTTACAGTCACAGGTCAGATACTTGTGATGGTTCAGTTGCATCGCTCAGAGCATGGTACAGCACTGACCACGTTTAGCACTGGTGTAAATAGGTTGCCCCCTTTCCATCTGTGCTGCAAATCCATGTTTCTTTATAGAAGCACCCTGTGAATGTCATGATGGCATGCCCTTGGCATCAGGCTTCTGCAGATGGAGTAGGAGAATGCTTTATGACTTGGGATGTAGCATGACGTATTTGTCAATGACCTTCTTCTGTAACCCCTCTGTTCTCATCTCCCTTTTTCTTTCTGTTCCAATTACTTTGAGCAGCCTCAAGAAAAAAATACCAAACCACCAAAATGAGTAAGTCCCCTGTGAAGTCATGAAATGTTTCCTCTTAAATAATGTCATTTCATGCTTCTACATCTTAAACTCTGACCATTTTCTCCAGTGGGGAAAATGTCAAGTTTAAGTGTCAATACCACTCATTACTAACTAACCATTAGTATCTGAGTGAGAAGTAGTTACTAATACATTCCAACGACTCAATTTTCAGTGTGTGGTTGGAGAGAGTACCAAAATCATTAACTTTTCTACTTCTAAGGCATTTTCCATGAACAGTTTATTCTTTTCTAATTATACAGTTTGAAAAAGAAAAATATCATTACTCCTCAGTTTGCTGACATGCTACTGTTTACCCACAGACTGGTGCACCAAGATGGGAGCCTGCCTGACATAACTATGATGAATTTAACAGCCAGAAGAGAAAAGGAAGAAGATAAAATGCTGGAAGAGGCTGGTGAGAAAAGAATGGAAGAGCCAGAGGGGGAGGGAGGGAAAGGGAGGGTCAAAAAAGGAAGAGAAGAAGAGAAGGAGGATGAGGATAAAGAAGATGATGATGATAATGATGATGATGATGAAGACAATGAATCAGAGGAAGAAGAAACTACAGGTAAGCTCAGCAGAATGCAAAATTTTTTCTTCCTTTCCTTTCCTTCCTCAGTTAATTAATAGTTTCAACAGGTGCTTTGTTATTGGTCATCCCTGTTAATTTCAATCACCACATTTTCCTTCTAATTTCACACGCAGTCTGTGGCAAAGAGCCTGAACTGACCAGATGGCTACTTGTCAATTATTCAACAGGCTACAGGCTCTTCTTGGGAAAAATTGTACTGTAGGATGCTGAGAGGAAGAAACCAAAAGAAACCCAGTGCCCATTTCTTCTAGGTCTGGGTTAGATTATTTGAATGCTACCCCAAATCCTAAGTACTTCTTTAGAGTGAAATTTCCTTACAACAGAGAAAATAATGCGCATACATATTTAATATCTGATACTGCATGCTTTCAAGGCACCCCTCCCCAGAAGTCCCAGTGGCTTTGCTTCATTATTTATGTGCACATTAGTGCCATGTTTTTCACTTCTGAATATAGAATGTGTAATTGATGCCAGAGGAACATAAAAAAGCTTAAGGGCAGATGTGGGTATGGCTTACACTATCATCCTTGATATTGTTAATATGAACTTCTAAAATGAATTATTACCATAATTCAGTTTGTAATATGAGCCAAAAGTGAAAGTGGGAAAGAGCATTTAACACCCAAGGAAGCTGTATTCTTTGGAAAGGGCTTTACTACAAATTTAGTTACTCTTGCCAATATTCACAAGACTGTGACACCTAAACAGGGAGAGGATCTTTGTCAAGGCAAAATGGCAGCACATCAGGTTTAGCAGCCCTAGGGAATCAGGGAATCATTTAGGTTGGAAAAGACTTCTTAAGATCATTGAATCCAATCATTAACCCAGCACTGCCATACCTGCCACTAAACCATGTCCCTAAATGCTACACCTATATGTCTTTTATATACCTCCAGGGATGGTGACTCCACCATTTCCCTGGACAGCCTGTTCCAGTGCTTGAACCTCAGCTGAAACAGCTTACCTTTCCTGGCTGGAACAGCTGTCATCACAGAGTTCATGGGCATTGGAAACCCTTTTTGGCCAGCTTTCACACTGTCTGTGAGGGGTGAGGGGTCTGGTGCACTCCAGCTGTCCCAGCTTGTTGGAAGGGGTTTGGGACAGAGGCCAGCTTGTGGACATTACTGTGTGCAGGGACACATGCAAGCAGGGAATTGGGGAGCTGCAGCTGGTGGTGCTTGGAAATAGCACAAGGGGATCCATCATTAAGCTGCACATGGCATTATTTCTACTGGAGTTATACCACTTTTACACAGCCATGTGGCCAGAGCTTTGACATTAAACATGTTCATGCGTGCAGACTTCCCCACAGAGTGTTGTACAATCTTTCATTGGATGCAATCAGTAAGCCTGTATTTTATTTTATTTTATTTTATTTTATTTTATTTTATTTTATTTTATTTTATTTTATTTTATTTTATTTTATTTTATTTTATTTTATTTTATTTTATTTCATTTCATTTCATTTCATTTCATTTCATTTCATTTCATTTCATTTCATGTGTATTGCCTGGCCATGCTAGACAGAGCACCTTATCTGCCTGCTCCACTTAACTGGCACTGTCTGAATACATCTTGCATGTTGCAACACTGCAAATAAAAACAAATGCAATGAAAGAATGAGTGAGAACATCTAACTCCATAAAGACTTCTCTTAAATTTTCTCACTGTGCTTATAAAAACACATGTAGGATTAGAGTTTTGTAATTTAATTAATTTCTCAAGTTTAATTGCGTGCTTACAGATTTCACATCACTCAGCATTTTTATTAGGATTTTCTAAGTTGTGTTTGGAGAAAAAAGGCAAAGGAAAAAGATGGAATTTGCTTGTGAGGTGTTCCAGAAATCTGCTTTTTCACACAAATGTGCATGTGTTCTTCACACAAATATGCATTGAGTAACCATACTGGTGTGCTTTACATATAAAATAAAGTGATAATTTGAAATAATTTCATAAAAAGGGTGGTAACTCCTTTGCATTTTTACCAGCTTGGACAGAGATGTACTTTGGTATCACTTGAAAATGTTTCCATCTTTGATACAAAGTGTAAGAATGCTCTCACAGCATGCAAAATCCTTCCTAATCTCCAAAATGCTTCCAAAACCCCAAACAGAGTGTGAAGACTCTATATTAATATGTACCAGCCAGATGAAACAGTTTTACAGTCAGCCCACAAGCAAAGTCATCACTTAGAGGGCACTGTTCAGCAAATGAATTGTCATGTACACTCACTCATGTGTTAACAGATGATGCCACAAGCTTGCTCACAGGAGTACTAGTTGGGGGGATGGCATTTTAGCCAAACACCCCTGTGAAGGGACACTTTCACCCAACTTCATGATCTCCACTTGATAAAGCTTTTTCAACTGAGGGAAATGTATGACTGGGCTACAGTTCGCCTTTCTTGATTTAGATGTCCTGTGGAGGCATAGGTCACACTCTAAGAGGCTGTGCTGTTTTCAAGGCAGTTTAGATAACTCTGACATCTGAAGATATCTATAGTACAATTGTCTAAACCCTTGTGACAGGAATCCAAGTCCTAGTGTGCATGGATTTCTTCCAATCTGGCTGGAAATCTTTCTGAGTAGTAGTAGTAGTCCGTGCTTTCTGAAAACAGGCTGGGTCCATAGCTTCCAAGCATCCAAAAAAAAATTAATTTTTTTTTTTCTGAGCTGGAAAAGGACCAGGGCTGGAATTAGTTCCTGAGTGAGATCTCTAAGCTTAGGTCCAAAAATACTGGAGGACAAGAGTCCAAAAAGAGCTCTGATGAGAGGAATAAAAACAAAATTGGCAAGGGAGGCCACCACTGCCTCTTTTGAAGCACAGAATCTTTCCAGGGAATGTGGGTCAGAAGGGAAAGCACCCCAGCTAAGTGGGCTTCAACCCCATGTTTAGTTAGCTAACCACTGAGCTGTGCCTTTATCCTCCATCCTGTCTAACTCTAAGGCTTAGAAGATAAGCAGAAAGCTCGTTGTTGCCTAGTGGAGTATTCCCTTTCACAGAGACCTTCTGTTTTTGCCCTTGCACTGATTCTGCTTGAACATCCCTGCAGACTTAAGGAACAAATGGCATCTGGTGATCGACCGCCTTACAGTGCTGTTTTTGAAATTCCTGGAGTATTTTCACAAGATGCAAGTCTTTGTGTGGTGGCTGTTGGAGCTGCACATCATCAAGATTGTTTCCTCTTACATCATCTGGGTCACAGTGAAAGAGGCAAGTAAAAACACCCACTGTCAAACTCTTACACTCCGTGGAGGCCTGTCAGCATCTGCCATGTGGTTACACACCCAGGTGTAAGGAGAGGGTTTCCTGCTGTCAGATCTCACTGAGATTATGGGATCCAGCTGGGTTTGTTTACCTGCTGGGAACCTGTCCTGACATCTTCAACATTCTCTCTGTTTCAAGAGTCTCAGCCCCCACCTTTTCTCCAGACATTAAAATTTTATTAGTGCAATTTTTTGGATTTACGAGACATAAGCCCTCTCCTGCTCAAACTGTCTGTGGGCACCGTCCAGGGATGGAAAGTGTAGAAAGGGACTGGGAAGGTACATGTAGGGAAATTACTTAAACTTGGTCTGGTGCTTAAGGAACAAGCATGTGGAACTATGCCTGAAGAAAAAGGGAGCAACACTCAGCCATGCTTTAGGTGTTCTCTATGTGATATAGCCACTCCTTGAACAGGGTAGTAAAATGGGATTCACTAAAAAACAAAGAAAATATCCCTTTTCTCACTTTTTTTTTGTGGGGGAGAAGTCAAGAGGATGAAGGCCAGTTGCACAGACACACGGGTCTGTGCCATCTCTTCTTTGTTTCATGTGTACTAAAGCAGCAGAAGCTGTGTGTGGTCCTCTGTATTTCACATCTGTTGATAAGGAAAAATGGAGTTTTGTACATCTAATAGTATTAATGTTATGTAGGTGGTAAACTTCTTCCTAAACAAACTCTAAAGTTTTTCATTCTTCACTTACTACTTCGTGTCTGTGTTATTGTGGGTATTGTAATTTCTTGTTTTTCAGTATTTTCCTCAAAGTTTCTGCATGTCCCTTTCTTTTGAATGATAGTTTTTTTTGCCTGCTGTGGAAAAGGTCAAACTTTCTCAGTTTTTTTGTTACTCCATGTAATTTCTGTGCTGTTTTTGTGTTTTCAGGTGTCTCTGTTTAACTTTGTGTTTTTAATTGCCTGGGCTCTTGCTTTGCCATATGCTCAGTTTCGCCCACTGGCATCAAGTATCTGCACTGTTTGGACATGTGTGATTATTGTCTGCAAAATGTTGTACCAGCTCACATCTATTGATCCCAAGACTTTTTCCAGTAACTGTACATTGGTGAGTACAAATGCATATTAAAAAGGTTTGACTGCTGTCTTCTTCAGTGAAGGAGAGCAAAAGGATCAAGTCAAAAATATCAAGTACAAAAATAAGAGTTCACCTGATGTATTATTGTCGATTATCCTACCCTTCCCAAGCAGTCCTAAAGTCGTGTTTTATAACTGTTGCATTTTCTTTTTAGCCAGGAGAGAATGAAACTAAGGTCAATCTAGAAGAACTGAAAACATCAGTGCTCTACAGTGGGCCAGTTGATCCTGCAGAGTGGGTTGGATTGAGAAAGTCTTACCCCCTTCTTGTGTACTTAAGGGTAACTTCTTTGTTATTTGTATTCAGATATTTTTTATTTGTGATGAAAGTGGTATTGTCTTTGAAAGAAATCATCTGTCACACACACAAAAAAATGTATTGCAAAGGACTGATAATAGGGAAATACAGAGGAAAAGAGGCAACAGAAAACCACATCTGTTACACAACATTTCCAGAAGGGATTCAGTGCCAATTAAGTTATTCTTTCATGTAGAATTATCACTTTTGGACCCTACCATCTGTTAAAAGCTCTTTAAGAAATGTGATATTTAAAAACTCTAAGTAATTAAGAGGTGCATGGCATTCAGGTACCAAAGGACTGATGGGTCTAATTGGAGTAATTGCCCTGAATGACAGTGTGTGCTAGAAGTTAATTTTTCTAAGTGCTTATTCCTTAGCTACAGTTTAGAAAATATAATGAGTTAAGAGAATCATTTATTCAAACACTGGTAAATGGATGTCTATTGTTTTTCCTCTTAGTTTTGGTTGATGCCTCTGAGCAGTGTTTTATTATTCCTGTCTTGATTAAAAAACTTTACTTTCAGTGAAAATGTGCCAAGTCCTGGGGAAAAACATCTCTTATTAATTTAAAGAATTTCCAGCATTCTATATACACAGTTTAAGGTTGTCAGAAAATATAAAAATCCCAGTGGCCCCTGTTTCAGGAGGTTCTTGTCCCAAGTATTTCTCAGAGAACAGAGATCTAGAGTTTGCCACTTCTGCTTCAGTTATGACTTCCTTGAGGGACTTTGTCTGAGTTGGTCTTTTTAACCAGAGCTTTTGCAGTTAGTTAGTACCTCTCTTCTCTTGAGCACAGGAAAAATCTCCCTCCTGAGATCCTTGATTGCATCCTAGTCAGTCTGGCTTTGGGGCAGAAGAAGCTGTGCCTGAGAGAAGACTGACAGATAGACTGTTCATGTGAAAGAGTGCCCAGGTTAAATTTGCTCTACCCAACATCCATTGTTTTGGAAAGTTAGTACTTGACATCTAAACCTCTGCAGATGACTTTTTTGTATGTTTGTATCTTCCATCTCCTGCAAAACAAAACATGATACCTTAAGAGAAGTGATGAAATATGAGAGGGAGTGTGGATGGGTCAATGGCTTTTTCCTTCCCTTCATTTCCACAACTAGTTTTTATTATAGTATTTTTAAATTAATGTCTGTATATGGATCTTGTGGATGTTTATATGATTCATCAAAATCCAAGAAGTGGTGTGAACCTTAATGTTTTTCAATCACCGTAGCTGGGAATACGTGCCAGTGCATTTTGGAGGGCAGAAGTCCTCAGTGAAATATCAATTTGAGTATTAATGAGTGTATACTTATCAGAAAATTTTATAGCTTCTTGTGGTTTTGACTTTTATTTAGTACTCTCCTGATTGTGTCTCCCATAGAATAACTTACTGATGCTGGCTATTCTGGCTTTTGAAGTTACAATCTACCGTCACCAAGAATATTACAGATGTCGAAATAACCTCACTGCACCTGTGACTAAAACCATTTTCCATGATATTACAAGAGCACATCTGGATGACGGACTTGTAAACTGTGTCAAGTATTTCATAAACTACTTTTTCTACAAGTTTGGTTTGGAGGTAAATATTTCTTCCTTTTCTTCAGATTATCATTCCCAACCTTTCGAATGTGTTATTTTTGAATATTAGCTCGGGCTGTGTTTGACATCTAAAGGCTTATTAGTCATCATTCGTGTTAGTCATCTCTGTTCCCTTACCACGTCTATTTGTTCATGTGCACGTGAAATGTACTTTCAAAAAATCTTTCCATAAATAGTGATTTTTCAGGTTTTTCTATGTCTATCTGAAGGAGGCAACTCCCAGAGTAATGCATCCTAAATTTAATCATAATGATGCTCTTGGCCTATCTGTTAAACAATACCACCAGTTTGATCAATGGAGTAAACTGTTCACAACCATCTGAGGATTAAGAATGAATAAAAATTAAAAAAGCCCAGCAAGTTATTTCCTTTGGGAAATAATTTTAAGATCACTCTAATCTGGGGAGAGAGAAAACCAAAATAGCATAGTGTGCTGAATAAATGAAGTGTTCACAAAGTTTCAAAACATGTTTCATGGAACGGAGTAAAGGGACTGCTTTCAGTGAAGCTAGAGAACAGAAATGCTGGAATGCAGAGCCTTTAGAATAGTGGAAAACTAAAGCTGTCTTGCAGGAATTGACTGGATTTGTCTATCACCAATAGAAGCTGTATGGTCTAAATGCCTTGTCCATTTCCTACATGAGGATACATTTTAGTTGTTACCAATCTTAATGGTTCCTCTTCTTTTCCACATCTGTATGTCCTATCAAAATATGTGGCTGTGTAACACGTTCTTTGCTTGGTAACAAACATTTCACATACCAGCTATTGTGACAAGGCTCTTTCCTTCTTGTGTCTTTAGATATCACATAATGGAAACCTGCTTTAGACAGCTGAGCATGAAAAATTTGGGTGTTTGGGGGGAGTGGTGGAAGTTGCTGTTGGAGCAACTTGTTGGTTTCCACAGGGTTCCTGCAGTCAGATGCAGCCATGTCCAAGCATTCTGTCAGGACCCACAATAATTTATTATTGCTGTATTGACTAGCCATGGGGTTGCAAAAGTTGTTTGTGTTTCTTTACTTTATTTCCAGACCTGTTTTCTTCTATCAGTGAATGTAATTGGTCAAAGGATGGATTTTTTTGCAATGATTCATGCCTTCTGGCTGATTGCTGTGTTGTATCGACGTAGGAGAAAAGCTATTGCAGAGATCTGGCCAAAATATTGCTGTTTTCTAGCATGCATCATTACATTCCAGTACTTCCTTTGCATTGGCATCCCACCTGCTCCTTGTAAAGGTAAGGACACCCTTTATGCAAAATTACTGCTACTTACTTTTATAGAAAAATGCTGGAAAATTGGTAAGTATTCTGAAGGAAAGGATTAAGTAATTGTTATGAAGTACTGATTGAATTTTTGCTTGCTTCTGCCACACAGACTATCCATGGAGAAGTGGCAATGCCAACTTCAATTCCAACATCATAAAGTGGTTATACTTTCCAGACTTCATTGTGAGACCAAACCCTGTCTTCCTTGTGTGTAAGTATTTTAGCACACAGTTATGAAGTGTTTATGTCCTTTGCTTAAATCATCTGTGCAGTGGAATTTGAAGCCAGCCTTTTATTTACACTTAAGTAGCAACATGACAGATTTTTTGAGCAATAGAATACTAAGCTTGGCTTTGAATGTAGTAGAAAAAAAATCACAGAATTAGTAATTTTTGCATCTGCTTTTCCTGTATCCCTTTTTTTAAAATAATTTGACATCAAAATGTATGAATATTTTCCATTTTCTCATTTATTTCTCCATCAAAGTCATAGACAATGACAGGTAAAAAACCTAGAAATATTAATGAATTTCAATTCAAAGTTAAATACATTGAAAACCACTCAGTCTTGGAGGTTCAAAGTGTGGGAAAGCAGTCTGGTAACTGCATTATAATATATCCCAACTCTCCTTACACCTATGTTGATGACTGAATTTTTCCTTGCAATCATTACTTTCTCCTAGATGATTTCATGCTGCTTCTGTGTGCATCCTTGCAAAGGCAGACTTTTGAGGATGAAAATAAAGCTGCAGTACGAATCATGGCTGGAGACAATGTGGAAATTTGCATGAACCTTGATGCAGCATCTTTCAGCCAGCATAATCCTGTTCCTGACTTCATCCACTGCCGGTAAAAACTGAATCTTAAACGTTTGGAAAATACAGCGCTTCCTTTTCATAAAGTTCACTAGGGTAAAAGTCATTCTCACAGCTTCCAATTTTACTTGGAATTTGTATTCATGTATGTTCCCATCTAACATGCATGAGAGAGCAGATAACTAATTTCTGGGTAATCAGCATCTAGTTTAGAATAGGGTGGTTGCAAACATGTCTTCCTAAAACTGATGATTGTTTTCAGTGCTCTCCAGAGAAGTTCAGTGATAAATTTGCCTGAAAGCCTGCATTCACAGAATCATAGGCTTGTTTAGGTTGGAAAAGACCTTTAAGATCATCATGTCCCACTGCTGTCTTAGACAACCAAGGCACTGCAAATGTTCACCTTTAGTTCACAAGTTCTTGCATGCTCTGTGCACATGTGGATTTAGAAAGTTTGAGGGGAAAAAAAATAGTTTAGCTGTTAGATTAATCTAACCCTCTATATTTCCAACTCCAGAAAGAATCTTTGTACCCAAATTTGAATTTCCCTCTATGAATGCCTGGTGGGGCGGCATTTATGTTGGACTTAAGGGCTCTGGTGGTTTCTCCCCAAACACCGACATGTGAGCAAGAATCCATTGCAGTCTGCAGTTTCCCATGTATGTGTTTATTCCCAAAAAGTCATCAGTTGTGTCCTGCTGAGTTGTTGTCTAAGCCAAATCAAAATAGTACTCTAAGAGGCTGTCCTTTGTGCTATTTCATCTAGGCATAAGAACCATAAAAGTGTCTTGGAAGGACAACTGACATGACTTCCTTTTCCTGAGCATTGCATAAAGGTTGTTTAAGAAGGTGAATAATACATAAAGGGGCAGAGCTTGAGGCAGTCTGTTCTGAACAACCTTCAAACAATGGAACTGTTCCGGTGTGTGATCATTTCAGCAAACACAGATTAGCTCAGCTCTTCTAAATTGTGCTGGACCTGCTCGTATCTGAAGTTGTCTCTGAAAGTTTGTGCAGTATGACGAGAATAAATGGGAAGAATAAGGTTTCTTAGCTGTGGTGTTCTGTCAGACTTGATCTGTGAATGCATGTTACCAACACATGTCTGAGTACAACAGGAACAGAATCCATAAAAATCTTCATTTTGATGACAGACTTTTATTTCTTTTACTAGACAAGTGGTATCACTAGAAGTCCTTCTCAAGATCTAAGGATGATCCTGCTACTTCTGTTACAACTGGTTGCCAAATCTATCTTGAAATAGCTTTGAAGAGACTCTTGAAACATTGAAGTTATGCGTTTGTCCAGAGATTTATAGTTGCTATTAGTCAAAGGTCGAAAAATTCTTCCCCTTAAGAATTTCCAGTTGACACAGTGAACCCAGTGCTCTAGATTCAGTAACATAAACAGGAAAGGAGAAGTAATAATCTTCAAAATGCTCCATCAAGTCAGAATGCTTTCTAAAAGATACCTGACAAATAGGGCTTGGTTGAGAAGAGATGTAGTGGAGATTGCCTGAGTTTTTCTCTTGCCACTGAAGTTGTATCCATCTTAGCAAAGGCTGATGCAGCAGTTGCATTGGGCACACTGATGTGTGTAGTCACTGGTAAAGACCATCACTGGTTTCTGGCAGAAAGATCTAATTTTCCTCCCTTAGTCCAGAAAAAAAATCATTCTGAAAAAAAGTCATTAGTGATGAAAATGTATTTTAAAGCTGTCTTTGGAAGAGAAAAAGGCAAGAAAATCACTGCTTTTTAAACAGCCTCTTTTGGGATCTTTTCAATGTTCTCTGAAATCTGGTAATTCTGGTCATTTCTATAAGATATTCCCCAATGGACAAACATGAAACTTTGAAACACAGATTGGTATTAGAAGATTTTGGGTGGTAGTCAGAGTCAGGTTTATAGTGGAAAGCAAAGTTCAAGCTGAACTGGCCTTCTGCCTCTCCACAGTCCTTTGAGTTAATTTCTGTGTTTTGCTTCATGTGCATGGTATTCATCAACTTGAAGCTATTGGTGGCAGGACATCCACTCTGACACAGTGCTGGGTGTGTGCTGATGGAAGAGACCTGTGGAGAGGTGATTAACAATATGCAACCATTTAACTGGGAGTTTGCTGCATGTATTAGGCAGTAGGTAATATTACTGATTGAGAATACAAAAAGCCCCAGAAAATCAAAGAACCCATTAGTGGAGGTGAGCTGAACAAATAAACTGTGATCACTTTATATTTATTCCACCTAAATGCCAAAAATCTGTGCAACCATTTCCTGGGGCAGTTTTATGTTGTATGAATAAGGAGAAGAATGAAAACAAGGCAGAGAAAGAAAAAGAAAAAGGGGGGGGGATATTTTGTCTGAAAAATGAATCATAAATTACTAGAAAACCCATTAATTAATGCATTCAGGAACAAAGGAAATTCCTGTTTATAATATCTTTTCTTGTAGATATTTGGGCAGGGAATCAAGGAATCATAGACTGGTTTGCATTGAAATGGAAGGGACCTTCCATTTCAAAGGAAGATCATCTAATTCCAACCTCCCTAGCAAGGGTAGTGACACCTCCCTGTAGACCAGATTGCTCAAAGCCCCATCCAGCCTGGCCTGGAATACTTGCAGGGATGGGGCATCCACAACTTCAGGTGACCTGTTCCAGTGCCTCATTACACTCTGAGTAAAGAATTTCTCTCTATCACCTAATCTAAATCTCTCCTCTTCTAGGTTAAAAGCTTTCCCCTTGTCTTATCCCTGCATGCCTGTGTAAACACATCTCTCCTTTTTTTATAGGATCCCTTTAATTACTAGAAGACCGCAATGAGGTCTCATCAGAGCTTTCTCTTCTCCAGGCTGAACAACCCCAGCTCTCTCAGCCTTTCCTTGTACTCCTACAAGGACAAGGTGCTTCATCCCTCTGACCACGTTCTTGGACTTCCTCTGGAATCACTCTAACAGGTCCCTGTCTTTCTCGGACTGAGGACCCCAGATCTGAACGCAATACTCCAGGTGGTGTCTCATGAGGGCAAAATAGAGGGAAAGAACCACCTCCCTTGACCTCTTTTGACGCAGCCTAGGTTGCAGTTGCCTTTCTGGGGTGTGAGTGCACATTGTCAGCTCATGTCCGCCTTTCCATCCATGAGAACCCCAAGTCCTTCTCATCAGGGCTGCTGTCAATGAATTCCTCTCCCAGTCTGTTCTCATGTCTGGGATTGTCCTGACTCCTGATGCAGGACCTTGCACTAAGGCTTGTTCAACTTTATGAGGTTCATATGGGCCCACTTCTCAGGCTTGTCCAGATCCCTCTGGATAGCATCCCATTCTTCTGTTGTGCCAACAGCATCACTCAGCTTGGTGCCATCTGCAAACCTGCTGAGGGTGCATTCAATCCCACTCTCTGTGTCACTGAGGAAGACACTGAAGAGCACCTGTCCCAGGACAGAGCCCTGAGGGACACCACTCATTACCCACCTCCACCTGGACATAGAGCCATTGTCCCCAACTCTCTGGCTGCATCCATTCAGCCAATTCTCTATCCACTGAATAGCCCATCTGTCAAATCCATGTCACTCCAGTCTAGAGTGATAAGGATGTTGTGTAGGAGTATCTTGAAGGTTTTACAGACATCCAGGTTGATGACATTTTTCTATATGTTGACCTTATAGAGCGTTGCAGTCATCCCATCATAAAAAGACACCAGTGTGGGCAGGCAAAATTTTCCTTTAGTGAAGCCATGTTAGGATCACCTTCTTGTCTTGCATATGCCTTAACATTGCTTCCATGAAGACCTCCTCCATGATCTCCCCAAGCACACAGGGAAGGCTCACTCATTTTTTTATGATTTTTACAGGTCTTCCTTCCACCCCCTTTTAAGCTATAGCTTCTTGTTTGTTTGTTTGTTTGTAATGTTAGCTGCATGAATGCGTAATGGGAACATGTAGGATGGTGTCTCTAAGTATAAACAGACCTTCCTTTAGTATGAACTGCATAATAGGTCTTGTGCTCTTTAAGGTATCTTACCTTTCTTTAAGACACTTAAGCTCTTAAGTGTCTCATAATATGCTTTCACTACAATATAGATTATCCCAGGCTTTAGATTATGTTATTTCTGAGAGGTTACACTGCACATATGCAATCCTAAATGCCTAATTTGCTTCAAAGAATAGCTGACTGTACCTTAAGGTGACTGAATATTTTATTAGGAGTTATAAATCTTTAAAACAAGGACTCTCAAGCTCTGGGTAATCCACTGAAGGTATACCTCAGAAGAAAATTAATGTATCTGACCTCCTTCCAAGACAATTTGGAACTAAAAGGGCTTTGTCTAAAAACGTTTCTTGTGCTTTTCAAGACAAGTTTCAGAACGGTCTAAATATTTAGTGACATGGACAAGAACTTGGTTCAAACCCTATCCATGCAAGTGAAATTAATAATGGCATTTCTCCAAAATTCAGTCAGGAAAGAGCCAAACAGTAAGACAAGACAACCTGGTTATAAATCAATTACGAAGCAGAAGAAAAAAAAAATATTTTAAAAGTTGAGCTTGGTACTCTTGTGTTTTCTGAGAAGCCTGATGTGTATTTACTGTTGTGTAAAAGAATGGCAGCTGCAGACTGAAGTACCCTTTCTGAAGTGTCACTTCACTTGAAAAGATTACTACTTGGTTTCTGTTCTAGTAGACGTGGATAAAAAGCTTTTAACTGCAGCATAAACAGTGGCAGAAGAAGAACATATTTCCAAAATGCTTCATTTTCTTCTCTCTGGAGTAATACTTGAGTTCAACAATGATAAATACAGTCTAAGTAAGAGATTTCCTGAAAATTTCTTGTCTTTCCACCCCCAGATTTCTCAGGGGATACATGCTTGACCCCAAAGGAGTGCACATCCAAAGGACTTTGAAACAGAAATAAGAAGAATAGAAATAGGAGCTTTTAGAATGACACAGGATTTAAAGCAACCTCACTGAGGATAATCCTTTCCCACAGTCTCTAATGCTGGAAAATTCTCATTTCAGTTCCCAAGAAGCTTTCAGACATTCTCTTAGACATTGGCAGGGGAAAAAAAAAGCTTGGGATTGTAATCTGCTTTTTTCCACTTAGAAGCAGAAACAGTCATTGAACTGTCTCCTTTAATACCTGTACTCTGGGAACCATCATGAGGGGAGTCAGGTACGGTGTTTGAAAGGCAGCTGTAATGCCAGTCTCAGAACTGTGTTCCAGCTTAGGTTAGTGAGATAGGACCTGCAAGGACCTGCAAATGAACATTACAGGCTTTCTGTCATATTTATTACTTAAAGCAGATAAACATTCTGTTGCTAAAAAAATGAGCCTCAACAAATAACACACTTGTGAATTCAGGGTTTTTTTTAAGGTGGATACAAGCATGAGGGAAGGACTTTGCTGGTAAGAAAGTAATTGCAAAAGAATATTAGTTCCTTGAGAGGATTTAACAAAAATAGTAGGAACTAAGACCTATGGGATCCACAACACTAGATTTGAAGAAGTCCATTGAGCTAAGAGAGCTAGTTCTCAGAAGATTGGATGTTGCTATTGGCAGAGGGAAAATCAACGAAACTCTCTTCTGAAAGCTGAAATAGAGCTCCAGGGAAAGGGTTTGAGGATGGAAGCTGGGTTGGGAACATTAGCAATGTTGAGATTAGAAGGGGAAACAAGCTCTGAAGCAGGGTCATGCAGGCTGCTAAGAGTGTAAGGAATAGGAGAGAAGGAAGGAAGGAGGGAAGGAGGGAAGGCAGGAGGGAAGGCGGGAAGGCGGGAAGGCGGGAGGGAAGGAGGGAAGGAGGGAAGGCAGGAGGGAAGGCGGGAAGGCGGGAAGGCGGGAGGGAAGGAGGGAAGGAGGGAAGGCAGGAGGGAAGGCGGGAAGGCGGGAAGGCGGGAGGGAAGGAGGGAAGGAGGGAAGGCAGGAGGGAAGGCGGGAAGGCGGGAAGGCGGGAGGGAAGGAGGGAAGGAGGGAAGGCAGGAGGGAAGGCGGGAAGGCGGGAAGGCGGGAGGGAAGGAGGGAAGGAGGGAAGGCAGGAGGGAAGGCGGGAAGGCGGGAAGGCGGGAGGGAAGGAGGGAAGGAGGGAAGGCAGGAGGGAAGGCGGGAAGGCGGGAAGGCGGGAGGGAAGGAGGGAAGGAGGGAAGGCAGGAGGGAAGGCGGGAAGGCGGGAAGGCGGGAGGGAAGGAGGGAAGGAGGGAAGGCAGGAGGGAAGGCGGGAAGGCGGGAAGGCGGGAGGGAAGGAGGGAAGGAGGGAAGGCAGGAGGGAAGGCGGGAAGGCGGGAAGGCGGGAGGGAAGGAGGGAAGGAGGGAAGGAGGGAAGGAGGGAAGGAGGGAAGGAGGGAAGGAGGGAAGGAAGGAAGGAAGGAAAGGAAGGAAAGAAATTTGGGAGTAGGTGAAGCTTACCAAACACATATATATAGGGACAATATGCAATCAGAAGAAGGCTACAGGAGGAGCCTTGGGGTTATGTGAAGGTGGGTGTCATACTCAAAGAAGAGGGCAGCTAAGGGAAAACAATGAAGCTACATAACAGCTCCTCCAGCATGAAGAAGCCTTGAGGTGCATCCATCACCACAAAAGGCTCTCACCAGTGTGTAAGCAGAAGTGTGCTCTTCCCCTAAATTTCAAAGTGCTGACTGAGGACAAATACCTTTTCTGAAAGGGGTTATTGGCTGCAGCATCAGCACCTCTTGGTGCCTGCAGGCAGAGGTCCAGACACTAGACTGGTCATAGCCAAACGTATCGTGTAGCATGCCAGGAAAACAACTACACCTAGAGCAATCTCTCTGCAACAGGCTGGATTGTATTGCAGTTAAAAATTAATTCCTGTGGAAATAAAATATTCAAAAAATCATGGTAAGACCAATAAAACTTCAGAAAAGAAAAGCAGATAATTTGATATAGAAAGCCATCTGGGGTTAAAATAGCATTGATGGATGTGTGGAATGAACTTCAGACTTTGTCTTCCTTGGTTTTGAGCAAATTGATACGGTAATTTTTTCCAAAATGTTATCCAGAGTATTAGTGGGTTCTCCTAATGACACGGTTGGAAAATCAGTGGGTTTTATTTCTCATTAATCTTTCAGGTTTCTTCTGTGTAATTTCTCATTCAGAGGCTGTCATGCTACCAAAGGCCATAGTTTGATACTTTTGGTGCACTGGTGTAGTGGCTAATCTTACTCGGATGTGTGACTATGCAGCCTCCTGCTGCACCCTCCCACCTTTCTACATTCATCCCACCAGCACTGAGCTGGTTCAGAGGCTATATGGGCAGAAAAGTATCCCTCCCTTCTGTCCTCCCTCAAAGTAAATAGACTTTTTCAAATTTTCTTCTTGAAATCATTTCAAAGAGCCAAAGCCAAAAAAGGGGCTGAAACGCAGAGCTGAAGGGACAACAGAGGGTGGGACTGTCCCCTTGGGAGCCAGCTGTGCAGATTTCTAAGGTGTACTGTTAAATATCACATCCTGGGGGTGGCCTTTTGCTCTTGGTGAATGAAGGGAGATTTAAAGAACACTTAGAAAATGAGAGCTTGGAAGATTTACATGATATTAAACTAATGGTCTGTGTGGTCCGCAGTGAAAGCATAAAATCACAGTATATGCTATCCAAGATTAAGCATTTTCTCCTGTCTATGTAGAAGCTTTTAAACAGAGGGTAAGCACCTCAGCTGTCCTCATGAGTTTGTGTAGGATCTTTTTAACTGTTGGGGTGTCCTTGTCCTTCAGCCTCCCACTGTTGTGTTATGGTCCCAGAGCAAGGAACCAAAACTCCTCGCTTCCTAATGTGCTGGGCTTTGAGGTAGCATTTAAGGATTTACATATGAGAACATGTCAAATGATTTGAGAGGTAATATGTAAAGAGCTCCCCACCAAACATGTCTATGTTCCTGCTCTTACAGCACTTGACCTATCTGTATCAATATAAACAATTAATGAAAATTAGGGGTATGCATGACTCTATGCTGGAACCAACAAGATTTTGCATATTGTAACTGAAAGAAACGTGATTTCAGGAAAACTTTTATCTACCTGAAACAACCTGAGCGGTTCTCTCCATTCAATGTGATATTCTTCTTGGGATGGTACCTTGGTTAGCTGGTAGTTTTCATTGTTTAGGTGTGCCTTGGCTGACTTGTTCAAACACCCTTTTGTGAGATGTCCACACCAAGATGAATTTTTGGGAGCCATTTTTATGGTTGGATCTGCTTGTAACTGCACAGTTATAAAAGTCAAAGTGCTTTCCAGCTTTAAGGACTACATCATTTGTCACTTGATAGAGTTGTAGTGCCTCCTCCCATCTGAGAATTTTTCTATTACATACAGTTTTGTTGTTTGGTTGGGTTAGAGATGCCCAAGGCTATTATAATTAATGTATATTTTGGATATAAGAAGAACAAGTGTACTTAATATTTTAGATGACTGCTAAAATGTAGCAAGTGGCTAGCATTATAGTGAAAAAATAGCTAGATTATTGTCTTCCTTTTCATATTCTCTCTGATGTCCAGGAGTTTTAATCTAAGAGTGATACCTGTTTCTGATTATGACTCAAGCAAATGCCACGTGTATATGTTGGGAAGTTTGGATTGAGACAGTCTCAATTGTCTCTAAGAGTCAGAGTTCATTTTTATTGAAGAGTACTAAGACATTACTATGTTTCTTGATCAATTTGATTCTATTTTGGACTTTTCTCAAAAGATACTGATGCATTTTGTTGGTAGCAAAGGACAAGCTTTTTGAAGTAGAGCAGTGTCAGGAAAGTGATGTCTTCCTAGCCATCCCACATACCAATAGTTATTATTAAAGGTATATCAAGCAGAATATTATTTTCTGGAGAAACAATGAGAGCACCATTTCTAGTGCACATCAAGTTAATGAAGACCTCTTTGACTGATCTCTTCTTTTTTCCCAGTGCATATGGATTCTTTGTTAATGTTTTATCACCCAGAACCCAGTAACATCCCCAAAGTCATGGTATTTTTAGATTTCACAGGGAGTAGATCACAAATTTCTTAAATATTTGCGGGAAATAAACATAAAGGAGCTTTCTTGTTACCTTTCATTAAATGCCTCTCTGGTGAAATATGTAATATAGGCCTATAAATGTAAGACTATAAATACATACTCCTAGAAAGTTCTGAGCCTGAGAACATCAAGCAGCAGGAGCCTTTTTATGTGGCTTCATACAGTGCATTTAGTTCATTTGCTCTTTACATGGTTTGGCTTAGGTATATGTGCTCTCCTGTAGCTCTGTCTCCCTGCCTGGTTTCCTGACAAATGTAGTTACACAGCCTGGGTGAACAGACTCTGAAAACACAGTCAGATTTGGAATCAAAACACTGTAAACGGGAGGAAACTAAGAATTAGTTGGTTTTACAGTGTTTAGCTATATGTAGTATTTGGTATTGCCTTTGGCAGATATTCTTATTTGAAAGCTCGCTGAGTCAATATTAAGTCAAGATTTTAAGGAATCTGAAAACACCAAATTGTTTCTCTCTCTTTCCCACCGTAGGCCAGGCTGATTTCAGATAGCTCTGTCTCATAGCTTCCTGGAAAATGATTCAGTAAATTCTGTCATGTTTCTGTTCTATAGAAACCTTTTGCCTTCAAAACTTTTGCAGCTGATCTCCATTAGAGAAAGATATTTTTAGCAGCTGTCTTTGAAAACTAGTCTTTTGACCATGCTGAATTCCCTAGAAGTCATCAATAAATATGGAATTGTTTGCAGTGGTGTACTCTAGTTGGCTTTTTAAAATAGATTTTCTATACTATTTCTCAGACTTCTTGAAGATGATGTCAGACAGCCTCTAGATCTCATAAATGGCATTGCCAGATAATATCCCTCTACTGTGAATTTTGGTGAGAACAGGTTTTCCTTTCTTCCATGATACAAGGGTCTATCCTGCAGCAAGCACAGCGCCCTGACCAGGTGTAGCAAAGCACAGGAAGGAGCTGGAGTAGAATGTGTGAGCTGGGCAGACCCATGCACAAACCAAAGCCCCTGACTGTGGTGGTAGTGGTGAGCACCAGCACAAACATTGAAGTGTGAGAATGCCCAGAAGACCTTGGGCACAAGTGTCTGCCAGTAGTGCAGAAAGAGGAAATAAAACATTGCCCTCAGAAAAATTTGGTAATTTTTTCTTCTTATTTTGCTTCTAGGTCCTACTTAGACATGTATAAGGTGATAATCTTTAGTTACCTCTTCTGGTTTGTGCTTACCATAATCTTCATCACGGGAACCACAAGGATCAGCATATTCTGTATGGGCTACTTGGTGGCCTGCTTCTATTTCCTTCTCTTTGGTGGAGACCTGTTGCTGAAGCCCATTAGGAGCATCCTGCGTTACTGGGACTGGCTGATTGCCTACAACGTCTTTGTGATCACCATGAAGAACATCCTGTCGGTGGGTAACTCTTGCCTTTCCTCTGCCCCCTGCACTTCAGTTTCACTGGAAGTGTGCACAGTGCATGGAGTGGTCAGGTCCTTTTTCAGGACCACAGCCTTCTGCAAGCACAAAGCAGTCTCCATTTCAATTCAGCATTGCTAGGGAGTGGCAGTGCATATCCATTATAGGAAAATGTGTGTCCATGTGCTCAGTGGGGCTCTGTGAAAGCTCACTAGCTGCTTTCAAAGGGCCAGGTTCTGGTTTGTTTGCTTTACGAAGTCTCTCCTTAGAAAACTCATGCAAATCTCAGTGGAATGAAAAATGAGTAAGAAGTGTAAAATTAGTCATACTGTTGATAAGTAGTGCACATTTAATTAGACAATTTATTTAAATAAAGAATGTTCAAATCCAGTATGAGATGCAGTTGTGTGATGTAATGTAATTAGTGAAGTTGACTACAAAGTTACAAACTCCATTCCTATTTCCTTTAGAACTAGTGTGAAATTCAGGTGGAAACAGATGTATTTGATAATTAAATGTCAAATTCTTCTGCAAAATATTAAAGATTTTCTTGCATTAATTAACTCTTCTGTATGTATTCTTGCAGTGGCACTGACAGGTGATTAGTACAAGCCAGTAATTTCAATCTTTTTGAAAGATAAATTTAGATTTATTCCTGATAATTGCTTTTTAGCTTTGAACATTTTAATGCTGGACTGCAAAGAACAGACATTTTTCTTTTTACATTTATTTAAGTCACTGTGTGGAAATAAAGTTGATTTATGGGTGGTTTGAATTTGCAAATGTTCTAAATGCTTACATGTGTGCTTCATTTGATGCTTGGGAATTCAGTGGAGCTACATGTGTCTTAAGCTTGTCCATGTATGTTTGCAAGATGAAGTCAGTGATTTATAAAAGTTGCTTAGTTGTCACATCGCATCATATGCCAGATGTGTCCCTTTCTGTGCAAAAATGCAAACCCCACATACCTCCTATCTCAGTAATAATCAAAAAATCTAACTCTTTCTTTAGTAATGAGAATAATCTGAGTGCCCTTGGCCGTATTATTTCTCATGTAATGTAAAAATATACAATTTTTCTTATCTTTATTTCTGCTGTCTTGTTTTATATATATATATATATCTTTTACTTTGCAGATAGGAGCATGTGGCTACATTGAATCATTAATTGAGAATAGTTGCTGGGTGATACAGGCATTTAGCCTAGCTTGTACAGTTAAAGGCTACCATATTCGTAAGTATATCTTATTTTTCTCCATAATTTTATAAACAAAGATAAAAAAAATCATATACCTTAAAATCAGATACCATATTTAAGTTATGCCTTCCCTTGACATATTACCTTTTGAAAAATCTTGGTCCTATATAGATTAGCAACACACAACATTGAAAATATTTCACAGAAACAAGGGAGACACATATACAGAGAAAACTACCACCATCCCCACATATCTACCCAGAGCTCGCGTTTGCTCTAAATGAACAATTCACTGATATTGGCACTTTGTCTTGGTTTAGAAAACAGGTATCTGCTAGGGAAAGCTGGAGTTTCCTTAGAACGGAGAATGTAAAACCCCCTCCCTTCAAATTATTATAATTTTGCAATTAAGGGCTTGCAGGCAAAGATTTGGGAATAGGAATAACAGTTCTTTTACTAGGAATATTAAAAATACAAATGTAATAGTACAAAAAGACATGTAAACAACAAACAAACAAAAAGCCCAGAAAACCCTGACAGAGTCAGGGACACAACCTGACACCCTGTTGGTCAGGGTGTTTGGAAGCAGTCCTGCTGGAGAAAACAGATGTGGCTCTGTTGGAGTAGATGATCCGAAGAAGGGTCNCCCATATATGCAGGTGATGTGATACTCTGGTTTACTGTACAGCTTGAGCTAGAAGGTCAGCTCACCATCACTGAATGGACAGGGCACCTTATCCCAGCTGCACTCCTCAAGTGCAGTGTGGACTCTCACTCCACTTGGTGGTTCAAAGGGTAAACCAGTTCAGCTCACTGAAATGGCATGAATGTGGTAATTCTTCTGCATGCATAGTGAGTTTAGGCAATTTTTTTTTCCTTGTGATTATTCTCATGTGGTGATAAAAGGAATGGAGTGGATAATGTCTGTGGATGGAGGTGAGAGAAGGGATGAATGAAGTTTGGAGAGCAAAACCCTTCACATCTCACTGAGCTATTAATTTGTCTCCACTTTGTCGTGACACCCTGGATTAACATTTTGAAAACACCTGCAGGTTTTTTAGTGTTTTCTGGGTTTGGTTTGGCTTTTTTTAAGAATTTAAAGAGCTGTTTCATCCTAGTGAGTCTGCAGCAAAATTCTGAATTCTTGTCATCATGATTGATCTTAATGGGTAACTGTGGAACAGGGAAAAGAAAGTAAACACAAAGGTGCAAATTCACAGGTTGAAAGGTGCCCAGAAACTCTTGTTTATCCAAAACTTTTGGGCAGCAACAGAAACTTAGGCACAGGTTTTCAAGCCCCCCAGGGTTTGGGAACAGTCAGCTTTGAAGCTCTTGGAGTTTGACCTTCCAGAACTATTAGATTGCATGAAAAGCCAGCTTCGAGCCAGAGCCTGTCCCTTGAGTCCTACAGCCTTCTGTAGGGCAGCATAGTCTATGTAGTATATAGTCCAGCTCCACAAAACCCAGTTTTAATTTTTTAATATCCTCAAGAGAACTGTCTTACAGAGAATAAAGAAAGAAAGAAATAGCCCAAGCCAAAACCTAGAGGCAGGAGGAATGGGATTTCCTCTCTGCCTGTCTCCTTCTACCCCAAAGGAGCAGTTTTGTGGTTTCAAATATTTCTTCTCTTATGCAATGGAAAGGAACATTGAACCGAATTGTGGAGAGGAAAAATAAAAATATTAGATCGTGACAGTTAAGAAGTCATTTGACAAAAATAAACCACTTCTTTCTCCTGTTGATAGTGTTCTTAATTAAAAATGAGAGAAAAAGTCACTTCAAAGAGGAGATGAAAAAACCGAAATCTACCATTTTAAGAAACACTGAAATCAAATAATTCAGTGTAACAAAAAAATATGCCTTTTCCATTATTTTTCAAGTACTTAATAAAGTATGGTGAATTTATATGCAAATGGTTCACTTCTGATGAATTCTTACTTGTCATGGGACATCACATTGTTGGAAGCTTTTGGGTTTGTTGTAAAAGAAATTACAGTATACATCAAATGGAAATGCATGACAATTTTCTCTAGAAAAATCTAAAATAATTCAAATAATTTTAGAGGCTAGGATTATTTAATTGATTAAACATTATGAAAGAATTCTTAACACTGACGGTGTCTTTTTCCAGCAACAGGCAATCTAGATTGTAAACTGCCCAGTGGAGAAGCCGGAATCATTTGGGACAGTATATGTTTTGCTTTCCTGTTGCTGCAAAGAAGAGTCTTCATGAGTTACTACTTCCTTCATGTGGTTGCAGATATAAAAGCTTCTCAGATATTAGCATCAAGGTATCAGAAAATTTAAAAGAAATTAAATTAAACAGCTCAAATCTTTCATGGTGGCAGTACTTACTTACTGTTTACGATAGGTAGTACCAAAATAGTCCTTTAGCATTGATTTAAACAATCCATGCTAAATTCATAATTGCAAACCCAACTTTGATACTAGAAAACAAATAAATTGAGAATCTAATAGAAATTAATCTGTCCTTTCTACCAAATTCCATCTGCTGCTCCTATTAAAAGTTCTGAAAGTGTGTTGCAGCGTTCTCTCAACACTGATATGCATGAGAAAGAGTGCCAGTTTCTAAGTCTTGGAAAGAAAATATTCTGCTGTCAGAGCCCATTTGAGACCATTTTCCATAGAAATCCCATCTCAAGAAATGTCGCAGGAGGAGGAAGATGGGAAAGTTCTCACATCTGGCTTGGGAAGAAAAGGGAAGACTTTCGGGAAGTGTCACATCAATGAACACTGACTTGGTTTGGCGAGGAAGTGTTAACCTCTTTGGACATGTTACACCACAAGCATTCACTCATAGCCATCACTAGCACAAACATTCTTCTGGTTTATAATATGAAGGCAGATGAAGAATGAAATACTAGTTTTAATTTCCACAAGATTTCTAAGAGATTACTTTTGTTAATATGGGATTAAATGTATTGTGGCTTTTTTTTTCCCCTCAAAAGACATACAGACATTGATTTCTGCTTGTGTTTCAGGGCAAAATTCAGCTTGCATGTAATGAAAGGAAGTAGTTTTTATCTTCCTCTTCCAGGGATCATTTTAAGAAGGGGACATGTTTAGTTCCCTATACTGAACAAAATTCAGCACTGTAAAGAGGGCTACCAAAGACCTGCATCTCCACCCCACATTGCATTAAGCTTTTGTTCTGGGATGAATTTCAGTGCTGATGCCCAATTATGCTGCATATGGCATTTTTGTATCTCTTTTGGTGTGCTGGGTTCACAGTGAAAACAGCGTAAAGCAAAATCATTACTATCAAAAATATGTCCTATATAGGGAAATGTGCATCCAGAATGAAAGAGTGGACTTCTAAAATTATACTTTTTCTTACTGAATTCCTGAAGAAAGCCTTTAGATCTAGGCTAGTTCTTTAAAAGAGACTTTAAGACTCTTTTAAGAGCCTTCAAGAGTTCATGTATGAATTAGGAAGAATGGCCATAACATTTAGATCAATGAACAGATTACATTTCTAATTTAATGGGGTGATTACAATTTCTAATGTAATGGGGTGGAAAGCCATATTCTTTTGGCACACCAGAAACTTGCTCAAGGGTTTGTATTGACAGATTGAAAGCACCATTGTTTTCAGAGGGTAAAAATGAAGCTGAATCTGTGCTCACCATGGCCCTGGATAAAGCTGGACCTTGCTCACAACTTCCAGGAGGACTGAGGCAGGGGATTGAGGTGATTATAAAGCTGAAATGACTATAAAGAAATCCTGAGGGTGTGCAAGAAATCCTTCCTCAGCCTTGAACCTACTTGGGTTCTGTGTTTTGAGGACTGGAAACTGAATTTCTTGAGCAGCTGCTAGAGGAACATACAAGCTGAGTGGGGTTCACAACATTTGGCCCCAGATCTTGAAATGATTGTCTGTAAAGTTATTAATATTTTAGAGCAATTGATCATTTCTTTCAGGCCCTGGATTAGGTTTTTTGATGCAGATAAGGTCACGTATGGAGGAAGCATAGAGTTCTCTGTGATTAGTTGCCGTAAGGAAAACTTAGAAACATTTAGTATGTCCTCTCCTTTTTTTTTCTTCTGCCCCATTTCTGATGTAGGGGTGCTGAGCTTTTTCAAGCTACAATTGTCAAGGCTGTAAAGGCAAGAATTGAAGAGGAAAAAAAATCAATGGATCAACTGAAAAGACAGTATGTACTTGATGTATACATATTTATTTATTTATCTATATGCATATGTATGTACATATTTAACTGATTGCTGATATTTATCTAGCACTTTCTGTGATAGAAATACTGGCTTTGAGTATTTATCCAGCATTTTCTTTTATAGAAATGGTTTACCATTATTAGATTTTTTTTGGTATATCTGTTATCTGTATTCCTGGAAAGATTTGTTACATGACTGCTCTTTCTGTTTTATTTGTGGTTCCTCCTGTAGTGTTTAAGTGCAAAATATATGTTTACCTTCACTGAAAATATTTGCATTGAGTTTAAGTGGCCTGGAGGTCTCTATTCTTTATACACCCCATAAGTCACTTTGGTTTCTCTTGCATGCTTCTTTGGTAACTGTAGAGAGCTTTCAAAGCTACTCCACCATGATGCATGGAAACCCCTAGCTGCTTCCTAACCAAGTGTCAAAGTTCACTCATGACAGCTTCTTCCATCCTGTGTAACAGAAGAATCACCAGAAGATTGCAGGGATCATATTTTCTACCTATATAGAATCACATAATCATTGAATTGTTTGAGTTGGAAGGGAAAATCTAAAGGTCACCTACTTCAACCCCCCTGTAATGAGCAGGGACATCTTCAAAGAGATCAATTTGCTCAGAGCCCCATCCAGCCTGACCTTGAATGTGTCTGGGGATGGAGCATCCACCATCTCTCTGTAAAACCTGCTCCAGGTTTTACCACCCTCATTGTAAAAGCATTTTCCTTATAGCCAATCTAAAGCAATCCTCCTTCAGTTTAAAACCATTGCCCCTTGTCCTCACAACAGATTCTGCAGCAATGTTTGGCCTCATCTTTCCTATAAGCTCTCTCCAAGTACTGAAAGGCTGCAATACGATCTCTCCAGAGCTTTTTCTTCAGGCTGAACAACCCTAATTGTCTCAACCTTTCCTTATAGGAGAGGTCCTCCATCCTCTAATCACCTTTGTGGCCCTCCTCTAGACTCTCCCCATGTCCCTCCTGTGCTGGGCACCCCACAGCTGGACGCAGCACTGTGGGTGGGGTCTCATGAGAGCAGAGGGGCAGAATCTTCTCCCTCAGCCTCCTGCCTGCATTGGTTTGGATGCAGCCTGGGACACAGTTGGGTTCCCGGGCTGGGAGTGTCCCTTGAGGCTCATGTCCAGCCTTTCATCCATCAGCACCCCCAAGTCCTTCTCAGCAGAGCTGCTCTCAATCAGTTCATCCCCCAGCCTGTGGTGATACCAGGAGTTGCCCTGACCCAGGTGCAGCACCTTGAATTTGATCTTACTCAACTTCATGAAGTTCCTGTACACCAACTTCTTGAGTTTGTCCAGTTCCCTCTGAAACACATCCCATCCTTCAGCTGTGCTAATGGCACCACTCAGCTGGGTGTCATCTGCAAACTTGCTGCAGGTACGCTTGATCCCATTTCATCCCCAGACATTAAAAATAGCACTGGACCCCCCAAGGGACACCACTTGTCACTGGTGTCCATTGAGAGGAATGATCTTAAGTGGTGAAGCTGTAGTACAAACAGTGGAGGAGCAACCTAATCCCTGGTTCAGAGTGACAAGTTTCAGGAAAAGCACTGCGTTAGGTAGAAGTCCTTTTTTCCTCAGTGCTTTGTTTGGTGTGTTGTAACTCCTGACAATGATTCATTCAGTTTTAAGCGATAATAAGATAGTTGATTGGGAGTAGGTAAAGCAGTTGTGATAGCAAGAAACCCAGCTCTCACTGACCACAGAGTGAACATCTGTGCTTGGTTCTTCCAGCCAGCCCCTTCAGAGCAATGTAACTCCTTCTGTTTAGGGGCAGGAGTAACAACAGTGTGGAATATTTCCCTTAGAAGTGTTGTAGAGTGTGTGTGTGTGTGTGTGTGTGTGTGTGTGTGTGTGTGTGTGTGTGTATGCCTGTGTTTAACGCTTGTTCTCCAGGGTGGGTGAAGGTGCAAATCTAATAAGATTCTTCCTTTTGCTAGAATGGATCGCATCAAAGCCAGGCAGCAAAAATACAAGAAGGGTAAAGAGAGGATGTTAAGCATGAACCAGGAGTCCTCAGAGGGGCCAGAGATTCGGAAGGTTTCTGAAGATGATGATGAAGGTACCATTAGCTACTTCTGTACCATATTTGCAGTTGAGTGCTAAGGATCTGATAGACCTGCTAGTTGGACAAGTGATGAATTGTTCTTGAAAACTGCCAGCATGTAGCAACACTGTTAGCTGAGGATCAGTTTCAGGCTCTATTTGTCCAAAAGAAATCTGTGTTATGTACTTTAACTAGGTTTAGACAAATTATTTGCTTTGAGGATACTTTTGGTTAACTTCAGGCTGTTGGCAAAGAGCTGAAAAGAGTCAGAGGTTTGTTTTGATAAAAATCATTATCTATAAACCACAGTTTTACAAATAGGTAGCACCAACATTTTTCCAGCAATGTTTTCTGGATGCTGTTCTGGATTTTTGTTTCAGTCATTGAAATGTTTGTGTGCTTTTAAATGTTATTTAAAATCATGGGAACAGATAAAATCATACCTATCTAGTACTACATTTCCAGCACTAGGATCAGCATTTACTGGATTTAAAAATTTTTGGAGCCTGAAATGTGAGGGGATTTGAGCGGAGGGAAATTTTCTTCCTCTTTAAATTACAGTAGACTTTGACAGTATATTTCAAAACACAAACCCCAACTTTTTAGCTTTTTAAGAGTGGAATGCTGTTTTAACTACTGCATAAACCAGAGTTTTTCTGCTTAGTGGTCATGGTTTTGAATTATTTAAACATTAAATGTACTCAGTAGACCTGATGTCTGATGTGCTCATGAAATTTTAGCTCTGTTGAGAGAAATTTAAAATTATTAATCAGCGTAAGAAATATGTTTCTCATTTTGTAAAATTAATATTTGAACATATTTTATTTTAGGAGATGCAGACAAAGAGAAAGCCAAAGGCAAAAAAAAGCTGTGGTGGCGGCCTTGGGTTGATCATGCTTCCAGTAGGTTTTCTCAATCCTCTTACAAATATATGGATTTAACCCTTATATCCTTGACCAGAATGAAGGCATTCCCATAGCCTGTTTGTTTTATGCCTGATTTTGTGATTGTGACTTGATAGAAGGCTTGGGTTTTTTTTCAAAAAGTCATTTCTACTTTCCAATCTTCAAAGAATTTAACTGTATTTTGAACTTCTGTATGTTGGAAGCATAGCTAGTTCAGTATACTTTGAACATTCTTAGAAAAATATCAGATGAGGTAAACGTGCTGAAAACAATCTGTCTTGACCTCAAAGGTTTCAACTCCCCAGTACTGCCAAGCTCAATATATTTAAAAATGTGGATGTGAAAGTTTGCCCATGCATTCTAAGACTAGTCATAATTTCTTTTCATATACACATATCATACATCCTTTTTTATGGCTCATCAGTCATTCTAGTATCAACTGCAGAAATCTGAGTAAGGCAGGAAGACTACTCCCAGAACTAGGCTGTGTAGAGCTCAGCTCCATCTCTCTGATAACACCTCAACGTGTTGTTGATGCTGGTTGTTTTGCTATTTGCATTTTTTTGTATTTACCTGAGAGCAAAAATATGTCTAGCCTTGTGCACAAGAAATTATTAGCATGTGTCATAATTGGTGCATTATGATATATTTTAATTTGTTTGTAGCCCAGCCCAGTCCTATGATAGAGTTCTTTGCTATGTTAATGGATTAGGCAGAACAGGAAAGCTGAGTAGGCTGCAATCTCAAATCAGATGTCGTTCAGCTGGATGTTTGTTGAATGAAATCAGGCATGGGCTGTTTAGTAACTGAAGATGTGGAAAAAATACTTAAATATAGGGCACTTAATCAGAGTTAAATCATAGAAACACAGAATCACAAAATGTGCTGAGCTGAAAGGGACCCATCAGAATCATCCAGTCCAGCTCTTGACCCTGCAGAGGACCTTCCCCAAGAGTCACACCATGTGCCTCAGAGCATTGTCCAAATACTCCCTGAACTCTGTCAGGCTTGGTACTGTGACTGCTTCCCTGGGGAGCCTGTTCCAGTGCCCAACCATCCTCTGAGTGAAAAATTTCTTCCTGACATCCAACCTAAACCAACCCCAACTTCATGCCATTAAAAATATGAGTGTCTATATCGTGTTTGGTGATTTAGTTTAAGAGCTACTCCAAGTCATAATTTTATGCATCTATGTACTGCTTCATTTACTAGTGTGTATTTATTTAGAACTTCAGCAGACATTTATTTGCCAGCAGTGTTTACCAGAACATGGTATCTTTATTTCTATCAAGTCACAAGTAAACTGTACCTCCATTTTTGTTTTTCTAAAGGGCACACTGCCACTTTAGAGAGACCTATCCTTTTCAAAAGCCTTATGAAAATAAAATTGTTGTCCTGTAATTTCATTAGAACAATGACAAAACAGATAAAAACCTCTAATTTGTGAGGTTTTTTCTATAGAATTTCAAGCTATGATGATTCTGAAGGAATGGGATATGGTCTCTTGTTTATTCACCAGTGGTTTTTTAGTAAGAAGAATTGCACAGAGACATATTGACTTTGGCTTTTACTTATTTCATCCTCATTATTTAGTGTTCTTGGGTGGCAAGTTGCATTTTGGTGTTTAAATATTGAGCATTCTTGAAATTATTTACTGCAATAATGCAAAACCTTGTGGGAAACATCACAGACCTTGACCCTACAACCAGCAGTTTCCTGCCACGTGGCTTGCATGCACAGTCAGTGAAATATGGCATTGACAGTAGGTGTTCACAGGCATGCAGACTGGGAATAGACTGAGATGCCCCACTCATTCTTTTTGGAACACCACTGTAACTGCAGCATTCTGCAGCATGTAGCTCTTCATCTCAGTAAATGGGTTTGTGGGTGTATATGTGTATACATTGAAGTCACTCAAGCTTGAAGTTTTTAATTTAGATTTTTATTGTTGTTTTTATATCACTTGCTGTAATTTTATTGTGGAGAAAGAGGCCTCATTTTGTGTGTCATAGCAATTAAAACAGTCATGATTTTTCAGTCTGAGTGGAAGAGATAAGAAACATCAGTGAGGATTTCCTCATTGACGCTCACAATCTCCCTTGTAGGGAGGTGTGGTTCCTCCTGTGCTTGTGGATTATTTTTGAAGCCCCACAAAGATCAGCAGGAGTTAGGACCACATGTCTAGATTCTCCTGGATCACACAGTTGTGTCTGATGTAGTGCAAAAGATGGTGACTGACTGAAGATGTCCTGGGGACCTCTTTCCCTCTGGGTACAAGCAGATGATGAGATCATGCTTTCTCCTGCATGGCTCCTCTTCTGCCTCCTCTGTCTCATCCCATGAGAAAAGCAGGAGGAAGCCACATTTTGCAGTACAAGAAGGGTCTCCCAAGTCCAGTCTGGCCATGAATTGTGTTATTAGTAAAACTTGGTCTCTTCAGGAGGCCTTGTAGGTGACTGACATGCCACTTGCTCCATTTTGATGTGTGCAAGAATGCATTATTGCTATTCAATCATACCTCTTTCTTGAACTGTAAAAGGGATGTAACTGCTGCATTGGAGTGTCCCCTCAGATACACTTTAGCCTAAAAATTCTGTAGGGAGATCAATGTAGATTTATTTGCATCCAGATCAGGCATTCCAAGCCTGAGTGAGTGCTGCTCTGAGCCTTTACAGAGCTGTTATGCCGTAGAAGTTTAGAGGTTTTTCTTAATGTCAAACCTTACCCAGCTGATCTTCTGCATTGACAATTTCTGTTGCTGACTTCAAGATACCTTTTTATGAAAGGGAATTGCAGGCTACTGGCTCTAAAAATACTCAGCACCAAAAAAAAAAAATTGTTTCATCTAGGAAATTTCCAAACTCTTTTTTTCACCTCAGTGCAACAATTAGAACAGCTGAAGTGGACTTTCTGCCCCTCTGCAGGGCATTCATTAATGCTAAAAATCATAAATGGGCACGAGGCACAAAATTCCCTCTGTGAGGGAGTTTTAGATGGCAAAGTTATGATCCAAAGATCAATTCTGGCAAATTTCACAGCCTTACCCTGAGGTTTGTAAGTAGTTACCTGTGGTCATCTGTGCACACAGGATCTATGTAGAATTCAAGGTATGATTGAATTACAACAAGTAATCTCTGTTACTTTTCCAGAGACCTGTAAAGATGGATAGATATAATTTTATATGAATATGTGTTGCTCCATATATCCAGATTGTGTAAATTTTCATCTAAGTAAATGTTCCTTCAAATATTTCAGCTTAAATGTGGAAATTAATTACCAGATTTCACTGCTGAATGTAATGCTGTGATTTTTATTTTTCTCTTGCTCATTACCTTATTTTTATTTCTTTTGTTTCCCTTGTTTGTTCATGTAGGCCTGTTGCCATCTGAGAAATAAAAACATTGCTTCTGTTCAAGGATATAAGGCCTAGTTTAACCACTGTGTACCTATGCTGTATCAAGGTTTCAGAATCTTTCTGAATCCATGGGCAAAAAATTGAAACTCATTTGCATTCATGTTAATAGAATCCAAGTGATTTGTTTTAAACAAGCCAAGGTTTTCCATTACCTCATCAAACTAATCCCATCCCATTGCCTAGTTTAAAGGATTGCTTCAGTGTTTTAAAGAGAAATTCTGTATTTTTTGTCCAGTGGTACTGTTCATGTAAGTTAATTTACTTACCTGCTGGGCTTTTTTTTACTCCTTCAAATAATCATAAGTCCCCAATAAATTTAGACTTAGTTGTCATTTTTCTCTAAAAATGTAACCTTGTAACTTGATAAACTTCAATCCTTTTCTTTACATTTTCTTCCTATAGGGATGCTTTCTTTAGTTCTTGTGTAGTTCTTGTTCATGCCCAAAGTATTGCAGACTAACATGAAATAAATGGCCTGAGACCTTTTCATCTCTTGCTTCTTCTCTATTTTCACTTCTCCTGGTTATGAATTTTTAAATGACTTGCTACCTGTTCATAGGTCTTGGGGGAGTTGAGAATAGAACTTTTCAGAAAAGTAAGAAAATATTTTGTTTCACTTAGTGGTCAGAAGTGGAAATTATTATTTGTTTGAGACGGATAGTGAAGAGGAAGAGGAAGAGGAAAAAAAAGAAGAGGAAGAGCCTCGAAAAAAATCTGCATTTCAGGTACTTTGTGGTCATTTTCTATCTTGTTGACATCTGGAAAAATATGTACATTTCTCATAACACAGACACATATGTTAAAGCTGCCAGTTCCTCTGAAATGGTCCTGAAAATATTGGAGATTAAATTTCTTGCCAATCTAAAATGTTAGTTTGCCTTATGCTGTAAGCATTGCCAAATTCTTACTGAAACTGTACTACAGTCATATCTTCATTCACTCATGCCTGAAGATAACAAAAATGCAAAAAACAAAGGTTAAGAGCCCAAGCTTTACTTTTTTCGGCATTGCAATAGAGACAGTTGAGGAAGCTGACTTGCCTCTGATGCTACTGTGCAATGCCTCCAGTGGTTTTTTAGTTTTGAAGAGATATTATCATTCCATGAAAAAATAATCCCCCAAATAAGCATGTTTTCATGGAAAAGAATACATACTTAATTTTAAAAAAATCATCAAACCTAGTGGGCTAGAGAGCTTAACATTTAAAATTACAAAAGGAGACTGCATCCATTTCTTTTCTTTCATTTTCACAGCAGTGTTAGTTAATATATTTGCATTTTTAGCACCAAACTGTGCTGATATAGGAGGATATTGTAATGTTATAAAGATATCTGAGGTTTCCTATCTGGTTTCCTCCATGTGGACTGGCTCATGTTAGACAATACCAGATACTGAATGCAGTGGCTTAAATGAAGAATATGGGTGAAGAGGGTAGTGAAATACTCCTACACCTAGGATTGCTTTTGCTTTTATAAGAATAAAGTTCCACTTGTGGAAGAAGTTTTTGGAAATGATGCAGAAATTTTTCAGGTCTGTAACTTCAAAAGCTTAATCAAAGAAGCAGCTTTTTCCAGCTGAGTATTCCCATCCACGTGCAACCTCACATCACTGCAGAACTGGAGCATTGGGGAACATTCAGCCCAAGCAAGAGCAAGAAACTGCCTCCAGTGCTTTTCTATTCCCTAATCCAAAACCTTTCAAACAAAGCTTCCCAGACAACATTACTGAATTACAGGAAGAAATGTTTTATTTAATTCATTAATAAAATGTGCCTTTGGTTTATATACTAACATTACATTACATTTCCAGCTGGTCACATTTGTTAAACTGCCTGCGTGGTAATGACATGAAAAGAAATCTGACCTTATTAAGGGCAAAGCAAATCTAGATCAAAATAATGTGATAATTAAGTTTTGTTTTCTAGTATTGCACTATTTTTTAAAATATATTTTGCATTTAAATTATCTTGGACCATAGAAATGGCCCATGACTTTCTATGTCATTTTTCTTTCTGGTTTTCATGCAGGTATAGAGGAAAGTGCATTCTTATTTCTGCAGATTTTAAAAAAATTGGTGGCAGCATTTTGTTCAGATGTGCTGATGCCAAGCACTGAGTTAGAGTTCTAAACTTGAGGTCAGAAGTTAACAAGAAGTTAACAAGGTTTTTTTGTTCATCTCAGTCCTGAAATTGTTAGGTTGATAATGGAGGATCTGTTCATTATTTCAAAATTTGGTCAGATGTCCTGGATAGGTGGTCTGTTCTGCAGTATGTGCAATATGAAGATGCTGGATGCCTTTATATAAGCAGAGACTTCTATGAAACAGAAAATTGGTTTTCTTCATGAAAAGTTTGTTCATCCTATGGTCATCATACTTTCTTCACCTTCCATCATCGTGCACAAGGTCTTAGTAAAAATACTAGCCAAGTGAACTTTATTGTAGATTATGTTAAAGAGTTATTTGAATGCATGATCTTTCTTTCAGTGTATATTGTGTGCAGTAGTCCCTTCAAGGGTTAACTTGGAGATTTTAAATATTAGAGAATGCATGCAGTTAAGAGTCATACTATTGAAATTTTAACGTGAACAACATAAATGATCTTTTTCCTATATTGAAGTTTATGAATGTAAATTTGGTTTTAGTATTCTAGATACAGTAATTAAAGAGATCCTTTTAATTAATATTTTCTGCTTTTCTACTAACTACTCTTGCTTTGTCCTTCTTTATAGAGAGCTATTGGAAAATTTGCTTCAGCCATTTTAGCCTTGCCAAAGTCTATCATTAAACTACCCAAAACTATTCTTCAGTATTTAATCAAAGCAGCAAAGGTACTTAACATTTTGCAAATGCTCAGTATGTGACCCACCCCATAGTTCCTGACATAGTGTGTGTATATATACATACCTCTGTCCTGATCTGCATTTTTCCTCTTATATGAATTAAACAAAACAAAACAAAACAAACAAACAAACAAACAAACAAACAAACAAAAAAAAGATGACAACTGAAGTCTCATTCCTAGTAAATGTAATGCATTTCATAATTTTGGAGTGGTCAAATTACAAGCAAAGAGGTCTATCTTTTTTTTTTATGTATAACCCCAGAGAGAAAATGCAGACCCAAATTCTTATTTTCTTTTGATATTGATTTACAAGATGGTCACATCAAGTTGCATGTATCTAATGGACATGGTGGTAACTGATCTCAGAAAGCTGGTGAAAGTTTTGTTAAACACATTCTGCTCTAAACCCCTTTTTAGCTCTTAAATCATCACAAAAAAGATTTGTGCGTCTTCTCTCTTGTCCTGCTTGAATACATTTAGCATTTCCTACCTTTGGGCACTGTGTGTCATTTTCCACTCCATATGTAACATGACTTTTGTAAGGAGAGAATGTTACAGATTGAGAGTACCAGCTCCAAAGCCTAAAAGATACTAAATTGGAAGTTTATGTAGTAGTAGAAATCTAAACTAATATGCACCCAGAATGTTCTTAAAATATCCCCTGCTTAGCATAGCTAGTTACATTAAATTTATAAATCAAATTCCCTTTCTTTATTCTAATTTTCTACCCCCCTTCCAAGTCTGCCTTTTAGCTCTGATTTGTTCATTCACACTAACTGTAGCCTGTGTACTTTCACAGTTAAATGACAATAGAAGATGTTGGCAGTTTCTGACTTCCAGTAAAGTAATATGTGTTAGCTCATTTAAGGATCACCATTCCCCCAGATCACCTGCATTAGAAAACACCTGTTACAAAGTAAAGGGAAACCAGGGCCTCTGATCCCACACATTTTCTTACGTGGTGCTTGTTTTGAACAACTCAGGCATATAAGAATAAACACACAGACTTTGAGAGATTTGGAAGAGGATCCTCTTTACAACAGTACCAAAATAATTTCCTCTCCATGGCTGTATACATTCACAAAACAAAACAAAGTCTTTTTCCCTTTTAAATTAATTTAATGTCAGTTTAATATTTTAAAAAGAATACTTTACATGTCCCAAAGCAATTTGCATAGGAAAATTCTAAAAATATAGATAAACCAAATAGAAATTTTAACATTCTGTCCTATGAGGGGCAATTCCAGCTTCACTGAGACAACGTGTTGTCATCATCTGCATGTTTGTGCTGTGAATTAGATAGAGCTGTTTTGTTGGTGGGCTTTTTCAGCCTCTTGCCTGCATCTGTGTGCTTCCCTTTCCTGTCTCTGTTAGCAGCCTGTTTCTTTCTTTTTCTTAGAAAGAGAAAACAGTTGAAAATAATTACCTTTTTTTTTCAATGAAAACCTTTAAATGAGCAAAACACCTTCTGCATTAAAAGTTACTTTAGCTTCTGTTATTGACATACATTTTGTGTCATGTAGGGATAAAAGATATGCGTTTTGTTACTTTTTTTCTGTAACCTTCCTTCACAGCTGAAGCAAACCTATTTAAAAAGTTACTTCTCAGTGACTTTTTTACTTTTTTTTTTTTACCCCCCCACTGCTATATAATTTATAAATAGCTTGAGCCAATTCCATGCTTCCTGCAGTCACACAGGTCAACAGATTGTTGATCTGAGTGAGTGCTGTGAGCAGGATTTTGTCCCATAAAATACCCTGGATAAATAAGGTAAGTATTACTGTCTTCATTTTACAACAGGGAAAACAGCAGAAGGATTCATAAGTGACTTATCTGAAACAACAAAGAAAGCCATTGTTAAAATCAGGAAGCAATGTGAGGAATTCCTGACTGCCAGTTTTGGGACTGTGTATAGATAACAAATGTAAACATTACACTGGGACCTACAGAAGGGGAAAATATCTAAGCTGTGAAAAATAGTTACCTGTACAGGGATATGTCTACATCTTTTGATGTTTTAATTAATGGATTGCAGCACATTCTTTAAGAGTTTTCTTTGCTCTGAATCTTGCCTGTAAAATGATAAAGTAGAAATACAGAATGAGAGATTCAGAAAAGGTAGCCCATATTCACAAAAAGGTATTAATTCACAAAGTTCAGAGCATGAATTTTTGTGGGTTCTAATGAAACTTGGGTCACCCACAAGTATTTTCACATTTGTTTTTACACTTACAAAAATAGTACACAATAACCCAGCAGATCTGCAGGAGAGGTGTTTGATTTGGGATTGAAAGTATTTCCTTGCCCCCACAGGTCTGAATTCATTTACTCAAACTATATAGTCCTGCTTGCGGCTTATTCTATGGCTTCCTTTGGGAACATGAGGAACCTTGATATAAATGAGGTTTTTTTCCTTCCAGTTTGTTTATCAAGCCTGGATAACTGACCCTAAAACAGCTCTACGACAGAGGCGCAAAGAGAAGAAAAGTTTCGGGAAAGAGAAGCGAAGGCGAAAAGGATCTGGGGATGGTCAGTAACCTTTTCCACTTTAAAAAACACAACATTCACTATTGCCTGTTGCTCCTGGTTGTGAAAGGCAGATGAGGTTTAGAGGACAAGTGCTCTCAGTGCTGGCAAGGAACTGAAAAAAATGAGTTAACTTTGGCTTGTGCTCTTTTCCTGCACCAACCCATGGCAAGGCCAGGCATAGCCATGTCCTTCTGTTCTGCACAGCACACTGTGAGGGAGGTAAAGGGGAACTTGCAAGAAATGGAGTTGCAAGAAATGCCCAGAACTTCTAGTAAGTAGGAAGATTCAACACATTGCAGAAAACATCAGCTATGTGAAAACATTTACTTGAAATAGTAAAGACATAACTTTATAAAGCAAATAATCTGGTACTTAACAGCATTTCTCCAGAATATGGCAGTGTAAATTCCAGGTGTTTGGCCAGAATCAGGCAGAGAGAGGACATTACTCTTTCACTACCTCACCTCCTGAAAAGGTTTATCTTTCTGCCCAGGCATTTCTAGAGTTTATAAAAATCACTCTTTTCGATGGTAAAATCATGTGTATTCTCAGGGAAAGGTGTTGAAGAACTGTTTCATAATGGAGTTCCCAAACAGCTGTAGATCAAATGAAGCTATAAAAGAAAAAATAATGGAATAACCATGTATTATTTATTTTGGCCACATGTCCTGTACTGTTCCCTAAAGAAGCTTGAGCTGATACATGAAGAAGAATATAAAGAAAGGTTTTTCACTTTCCATGTTGCAGTCACTAAGGACCTCAAATATCCGCAACCCCCTAAATCCAGTAGATAGCAAAAGGAAAATGTACAAATGTTCATGTGCTTTACTGGCAGAGTAAAATCATTGATCTGAAAAAAACACCAATTTATAGGTGGTTTATATATCTTGAACTTTTTCTCCATTTTTACTAGAAAATAGAAATTCAAAAGCTTTTCTGGTCAGTATAGATGTGGGCCCATACAGGCTTAATCAGCTAGACATTTCCTCTGTTTGGCAACTTTACCTGTCAGAAAGAAGAAGCTGTATAATTTGGCTTCTGTCACTGAAACTATAGCTGCAGTTATTGAACATTAGATAGAAGGAGGGTTACTTTTTTTGCCCTTCATTTCTGCCTGTGAATCTACAACACTCTTCTGCTACAGGCCTAAATAAATACACGTGGTGGTATCAAAACAACTCTGCTGTTCCACTCAGCTCCTTCAGGTTTGGTGGGCCAGAGGCAGGAGAAGGTCAGAGCACTGCTCAGGTTGCCCTTTGCAGGAGATGAAGAAATGAGCTCAAGTGTGAGTCAGCAGAAGGTGAGACTGCTGAGTGTGGCTAAGGAGTGACTGAGAAAGTGTCTGGGCTTACACCAACACATGATCTCACCCAACAGCCTGTCTAGTAAGAAAACATCACTGCAAATTACAAGAGAGTGATGGTCATCCATGAAAACTTTTACTGACAGGGTTGTCCCTTCACTTGAGCGCTTTTGAAATGGAAATGATCTTTTTGTTATGATGGTAGGTGAGGAACCCGTCACTACTGCTTAGTTACTGTAGCATTTTCTAGCTTGAATGGCATTTAGACCAGCACTTCTGTAGGGGTAACACTCACTGGTCTGCTTGTTGTTTGCAGGAGGTGGGAATGATGCAGACTGTGAGGACAGCGAAGAGGAACCTGTCAAAAAGAAATCTGATGGACCAGGTATGAAGGCAGAGGGTTTCTCTGCTGTTAAAATGCAGTTGTGACCAGCAGCCTGTCACAGAGACAGAATTGCAGTGATCCACTGTGACTGATGCAGTAAGAGCTTCCTAACTACTGTCAGATTTTTCTGTTGCAAGATTGACAAGCCTTGAGCACAGGAACTTCTGTTCTGGACTATTATCTACTGCAATCACTCTCTAAATACTTAAGTAAATACACCTGCCATCTCAGACTTGATCATGCTGTGTCTTTTACTTATAGAACAACTTAAGCAAATATTCCAGACCTGATTGTACACAGTCCTGTGTTAAAATCTCCATTGATTTTGAGTATGTTTTAGCAAGGTTAATATAATGCTTTTCTTGGTACTTATCCATTCAGCAAGGCACAGTATTCACCTCTAAAAAATTACATGTTCCTGATCTTACACATTCTCATTCAAGATCAGACTTAGGGCAATTCTGTACAACAGAAGAAATGCCAGCAGTTTTCAGGATCTTACCCACATTCAATTTTTTCCTACAAAAAAATGTAATAGATTGTAAATCGAAGCTTGGCTCCTTGTTTCTAACTGAAGTAAAAGACGAAAACAGACTCTCTTAAGTAGATCTTCATCATGGCTCACCTTGAGTAAGCCTTTCACCAAAAGCTTCTTTTTTCTCTATACAAAATTGTTTCCCACAGTTCCAGTTAGAATTGTGTCCCTGAGTGACTTACAGGGTAGAAGAGGCTAAAAGGATGTGGGAGATATCAATTCTATCTCACAAGAGCAGTGGCCTCAAATAAATGAGCTGCATAGCTATGAGAACGGGGTGGGAGGGGGTGTTGGTGGGTTTTTTATTTGTTACTTGCTGGCAATGCAGTTGTCTGTCTTAAAACACTGAAGTGAATCACACAAATGCATCTCTAGGGATGTACTGTTTGTGCTACACAGGAGTTAGGGGGGAAAAGTGGAGCTTTATAATTAATTTTTAATGGATATAATAACTTTAAAGTGCTTTATATTTTTGTTGAAATACTTTGGCTATTCCTCAGTAAAAACTGTTAAAGAAGATGCCTAGAAAAATTAGCCAGCAATTAGTAATAAATCATTGGTATCATTAATAACCTTAGATTGAACACTCTCAGGTAGAGAGAAACTTTCTTTGCACAAAGTATTTATTTCCCATTCTGAGGATTTTTAGATGCAATTGATCTCCAAAAGATTATTTTTCAAAAATTTTGAAGAATATCAAAGGTGCCAGAACAGCTACAGTGTCATTAAAAATGTATGCCAAGACACCTTCATCCCAGGGAGAAAATGACCTTTCAGATTAGACTGGAAGCACTTGGCACCATGGTGAGACTATCCCAGGCCACTGGTGGTCAATAATAAAAATAATTTTAACCTGAGAGCAGTAATTTCTCCTGAAGTCAATAGCAGAAGTTACATATTGGAGAGGAAGAGTGTGGGTTAAAAAAAGAATACATGCTATATATTTTTGTGTATGTGTTTTGTTCTCTTTTTCACCTACTCATATTATTGTCTGGAATTCAAAGGGAATGGATGGTCCTTGAAGTAATAACAGCTTTACATTTAGTTTTTAATGGCAGGATTTCCTCAACTTCAAGATCTTTGCATTGAATGAATAAAATTAAAGTGGATAGCTCATAAAAATATCTCCCATTCTAAATGACATAGAAAAGGCCAGAAAAAATGAGCAAAATATTATTGAAATAATTATATGACCGAGTGAAGGGTGCTAAATGCACTTATGGTCAGTGCTAGCAGAGCAGTTCCGTGATATTGCTCAGGTAAATGGGACATACTGCTACTTCAGCACCCACTTTCCAGGAAAGTACCAGTAATGATTTTTTCCCATAGTTTCTCAACACATAAATGTGCATGCAACAACTCTGCCTGTACAGGGAAATCTTTTACTTTATTACAGCTTTCCTTTTGCAGTCTTTGTAAGGAGCTGTGCACTCATTCTGCAGAGTTTTGCGTGCCATCTTGTGGTACAGCTAAGAAGTGAGGTTATTGAGAGCATCATGCATGGCAGATTATTGACAGTTTTCTAATATTTCTTAGGCTGCTTAATCAAAAATTCGTCTTTACACCCAGTGCTCTGGGTTTTGGAACCTACCAGGGACAACCAGCTCTGGAACTGGCTATTGGAAAGAACTTTTTTAGTATTTCATAGATTCATGGAATCATAGAATGGCTTGTGTTGGAGGGATCTTAAAGATCATCATGTTCCAACCCTCCTGCCATGTGCAGGGACACCTTCTGCTAGACCAGATTGTTCAGAGCCCCATCCAACCTGGCCTTGAACACTTGCAATACTATATGAGAACTCTAGTGTGGTGTTTATGTTTGTGAGTGGATAAAAAGTTGAAAGTGCTGCTTTTTGGGTAAGAAATACCATTATTAATGTCAAACGAACTACTGAAATGAGAAGTAAACTTGAGATGTGTTGAGTAAAATAAAGCTACTGTCGTTGGTATACATCCATAAGCCTTATTCATGGGAAAATGTACTGTTTTGCCAAAGTGGTGCAAGAATAAAGTTTCACAAATTATTTGTCCTAGTTGTGCTTGTTGATCTGAGATCATTGATGGCACAGTGCAGCCTACTTAGATAAACAGAGGCTTTGAAAACAGTAAATACTGAGAAGCGTGATTCAAAATGATGTGAGGTCAGATTCAAAGACTGTTTAAGCAGTTTAGACTTTAAAATTCAGCTTAGCAAGGTTCAAGCACAAAAGGCAAAGTTTTTGCAGAGAGAAACACTCACAAGTAATTAGACACTGAAGAGGTTTAGCTCAATACTCTGACTGAGCACTTGTTCAGATCACAGGACCTGGGGACGTTTAATACTCTGAGGAGATTCCCAGATCCTTGGGTTTCATTTCACAGACCTGTGCATACAATGTCCCTCTAAAATCAGAAACTGTTTATCTGACTAACAGCTGCAGGACCAACTTACAGGGTGGAAAAGGGATTCCAGATGATAAGCCTAGGCATACAGTCAGGAAAATGGTCCAGACAGCCAAAAGGCCTCCAGCCATCTTCAAAGATTTCCTTAGTATTACAGGGTTTCACAGCCTGGATTATTATTATTAGACAATAAAAGAAAAATGAATCTAACTCCAGGCAGAAGTACAATAAAAGGCATTTGTGTTCATTAACTCTCTGTTGCTTTTGCTCTCCCTTAGATAACATCATCAAGAGGATATTTAATATCTTGAAGTTTACTTGGGTCCTTTTCTTGGCAACGCTGGACAGTTTCACAGCTTGGCTTAACTCCATCTCCAGAGAGCACATCGACATCTCCACCGTGCTCAGGATCGAGCGCTGCATGCTCACCAGGGAGATTAAGAAGGTAACGCCTTCAGTCCATTCTGTCTGCTAATGCCATTTCCAGCTTGGTGAGAAACAAAAGGCTGTCCTTTCAGCTCATGGCAGTGAAGAGGAAAATCATGAAAATCTCACGTACACGTGCATTTTAAGAATAAGTCTGGACTTTCTTGCTGCTTGCTGGTTTATTAATCCTCAAATTATAAATGATTTGATTTATTACCTGGACACAAAACAAGTCAGGGAAGAAATAATTCTTTGAGAGGTTGATGTAAGGTTTTGGCTGAAACACTTCTGTAAGATAGTGTGGTTCTGAAGGGACATAATAGATTTAAGAAGGTAGGAAAAAGCTGGCATTTTAAATAGCTCAAAAATTACTTCCGTCTGCATAATTCATTCTTCTTGTAGTTCAACTTGGACTGGAAATGACTGACAAAATACAGGCATGCATTTCTTCAGTGAGAATGGAGCTTCACAAGCTAGCTGTTTATTAGCAAAACCCATCATTAGCAGAGATTAATGTTAGTGTAACTAGAAATGTATTTAGGTCTTCCCAATACAAGTAGATGATACAATTCTTATCCTTTATGCCAGGCCTGCAGTGGAGGTAGAATGTAACTTGTGCCAACATTTCAGAGTCAGCATGTCATAATGGCACTGACATTTACCACTGCAGAAGCAACACAGCTTGTACACAAATGTACCTAATTAAAACCTGAGTGTCAAATTTTGTTCTTAAGATTTTAAATTTTTTTTTCACAAAACATCAGATTTTGAGTATTGTAGTTTTGGGACACTGTAGAGGATCAGAGTTGAAGTACTAGAAACTATTAAAATTAGTAAAGGAAATACAGGCAATATTTTAGACTACTTTTATTATCTGAACTGGAAAAAGTCCTTGCATAAGGCTTCATTATAAGTCAGAAAAATTGCTGTTTGACAACAGCAATCTCCCCTCTCAGTATATCATCTGAAGTCAATGCAACCACTAGTGGAATGAGTTGAATGTGTTTCTGCCTAAGAACAGAAAATTCTCAGTTTTATTTCTTTGATACACTTTTAAAATTCTGATTAAAATATCAGAGCCAGAAAGACTTGATTCTGTGCCCAGATCTGGTCTGATAGTTAATAATTCATGAACTTGCTTGATTGTGAAGTCACAGAGAAAAGGTGTATTTTTTCATGGTTTTTCATGTCTGTCCATAATTCATGAATAAATTTTTATTTTGGGACACTAATTAAAATCTAGATCAGTTTGTACATGAACTGTTTCTTGGGCTTTTTTTCTGTTTAAAAATTCTTCTACTGGCCGCTAATAATTGTTCTTGGAGTCAGTAAAGCTATCTAAAAGAGATCCATCAAAAGTTGTTGGAGTGCAGATTGAGTCATGGGTGCAGTCCACTCCTCATTCCCATGCTGAAGGATCTGCAGTCCATCCGGCAGAGCTGTGGTGGCTAAATATAGCCTGAAACCACGTGGGTTGCTCCAGTTTTACTTGAAAACCAAACACTTTGGGCCATGATAGGTTAAGTCAAAATCCGACTTGCACTCTGAAAAGGTGGGAATTTGCTATTTACTAGGAAGGTGTTTGCACAGTCCTTAATCTGTTACTTGCCAAATAAGAGAAAAAACTGCTTCCTCAAAGAATAGACCTCCCCCTGGCCATGTATGTCTACCTCTACGCTCTTCCACAGGGAAATGTTCCGACGCGGGAGAGCATCCATTTGTATTACCAGAACCATATGATGAAACTGTCTGAGGAGTCAGGACTAGACTCAATTGATAAAAATCCCAGTCAAGCTTCTGGTTTGCAAGCCTCTGAAAGAATGGACAGTTTAGATTCAGCAGCATCTCATGACAGCATCTCCAGGTACTTATTTGATTTTATTCTATGAAAGACAAGAGGGATCATGCACCACCTAATATTAGATATTGTCTAAGTGCTGATGAACTTTCTAATCGATGTTAAATTCTTTTTGATTCATCCATGCCATCCTAATAGTGAAAATTACTATATGTTACTATGCCTTTATAGTGATGGACTTGCTTGTTGGCTTAACTTCTTTTCCACCACATGACTACCCCACTGCTTTTAGTCTCCCCAAGAATTAGGAGTCACTAGCATTGGCATTCTGTTCCTTGTGAAAAGAAATGGAATGTAAGAGGTGCTGAGGATGCTTCTGTGATAATGGTTTAGGGTTTCAGACATGTAATTTGGGGAGGGATCATTCACAGTAAATATTTTATCTTTGTAAAATAAATTATTGTCTGTTGTCCACAAATCAGAAAAGGTTTTGCATTGAAAGAGATTCTGCATTTTAAAGAACAAAATCTCCTCTCATACCCACAGGGCAAAAACCATCTGAAAAGCCTCAGTTTGGTTTCCCAACTGCCATGATTACAGTCCAGCAGAGCTACATGTTTGTTAGTCAAATACCCAAACTAGTTCAGGAAAACCACCTTCCTCATTCTTTTCTGAAAACGGATGCCATCAAGTCCCTTGCCAAAATTACTGCCTGCTCCTGCTGCTTCATGCACACAGAGGCACACACATTCACTTCCCTCTCTTACAGAGGCAGACTGTTCCCACCATGTCCCTGGAGTTCTTGACTTTTAAGATACTGCAGAATTTGTGTAATGTGAGGGGGAGATGGGAGGACTTTGGAAATCCAGCTGTTTCATAATCCCTGGCCTCCCTGTTCTTCTGTGAACTGTGGCAGTATCATATTGTGTTTGATACTCCCAGCAAACTCAAAAACTTCTGTGTACAGTAAATTATGCATAGCTTTAACTAATGACATATGGGTAGATGTCAGCAGACTGAAAATAACGAGGGGTTTTCTTCCTTTCTGGTAGTATTGAAAAGCAAGGGTAAGAGAGGGCCTGTGAGTGTTACACTTCAATAAAATATCCACAAATTGCTCTTCAGTGAGCACTGGACTTTGAGAGGTTCACTCCAGTAAAAACACCAAATCTGAGCAAATCTTTCTCAGTGGCTTCTTGCCCAACTGAGCAACACTTCTGTGTTTTGTCTCAAAGTTATACAGGAGTCAGATCATGTGAGAAAAATGTAAAGTCAAATTCTGTTGCCAGCTCACTTGGACCCACTTAGATATCTGCAGGGCAGATTTTAACTCTACAAAGTTCAGTCTCACCTAAAGAATAAATAGTAATATCAGTCCTGCTTTCATTAAATAGTTTTTGGTCACCCTGTTTACTACAGATAGAAGTTACAATTACTGTACAATCATTAGCAGGAACTATAACCATAAACAAAAGGAAGCCAATTCCAAAATTAATTCTGAAAAACATGTCTTGTAATTTTAATGTATAGATTCTACCTCTTCAATGAGAAGGTATCCAACGTTGAGCTCAATTTGTGTTTTGTTGGATTTTTTTCAGAATAACCACCCATTTCTCACCTTGCTTTTAGCACACTTGCACATTTAAAATCTCTTTTCAAATGCAGAGAATTCAGTGATTCTGTGCTGATGTTTTTCAACAGAAGAAGTTTAATCTTTCACATGGGTTTCTCTCATCTCCATTTCCTTTGAAGATGTCACGGAGTTTATAAACAAAAGAATAACAAAGGCAGAGTTATGACTGATTTCTCTAATCTCAAATTCTCTTTCTGGTAATGAACAATCAAATATTACAAATTGTGGACATCTGCTATAATAATAGAGGAAGCAATAATGCATCTGTTGATTAAATGATAATGTCATCTGTCTATTGGGGCACTCTTGCATATCTCTTCAAGGGATTACAGAAGTGCCTATGTAGTTTTTTAGAAAAGTGAAGAGTTTTAAACTTCTTATGAGTTTACCGAATGATTTTTTTAATTGCCCAGACAAGAGCAGGTGGCAGTTTGTATTTTAAAGTAATGAATTCTAGTAAGTGTAGAAGTGACTAATCAACATCAGCTTTGCTTGGTGTGAATCTCTCCACTTTGTTGGTGTTCTCATTTCCTCCATGTCTGGAATCATGGTCCTAAAGCACATAAAGAATACACAGACTGTGCTACAGGTGACAAGTCACACATATCTCCTGGTATTCAAGGATACAGTGCAGCTGCTCCATCAGTAATTACTCTGATGATTCATTCTTCATTTGAAACAGCTTTAAATGAAATGTTGCAGGCACTCATCTGGACAAATGGTTTTATCTATTGGGATTAATAGATGCTTTCCTTTGATATTTCTGGGAGCCCGGTCAGAGCTGGCATGTTTGGGAGGGCAGCTGGCATATGTTTCTTCCATTGAAAATATATGAATGGGCATGTGAACATAAACAGCTGCTGTGCTTAAGTCCCTTGGACAGTTCCCTTTGAACTATGTCTGCATTTAAAATCCTTCACCACCTTATTATTAGGTGTTGCCTTTCAAAAGAATAAACTCAGCCCTTGAGATCTAAAATGACATGTACATAAAACATGGTAGCACACAGACAGAAAGGACATCTGCAAAGCTGTATTGTCTACTTGCTACCATCTTCCCATATTTTAGCACCAAAACTGCACTGATAGAACAACAGCCTGGCTATATCCCATGTTTGTTTGTACAGATGGAAAGCTCCTCCCTCAAGAGCCCCTCAGGTTAGAAACACCAAGCTTCAGCTGAACTCCTCTGCTGCTGAATCACACCTTTAGGGCAGACCTCCTATCATAAACCACACACCATGCAGACAGCCCTCCAGGTTTTGTCTGGAGGGCCTTGTGTGCCTTTGTGCACACACAGAACTAATGAAGTGCCTTGTAAGGGGTTTTGGCCAAGTGAACTGGCGGGACAGAGGTGCCATTGCCATTGAGGCAGTTCTTAAGGAAAATATTTCACAATACCTTTGGTATCTTGGTGATTCTTTTCTTCTGTTCAAAGGCCAAGGTATGCTTTTAGCCCCAGTCAAAAAAGTCATTCTGTCAAAAAAGATCATCAGTGAGGGTAGGCCTAAGAATAATTGCTTCTTCTCTCTACATTTTTTGCTCTTTCCTCCCCATTTTCCTAAAGGCAATAGTTGCAGACTGTAATTTCATGCCAACAGATTTTTTCCTCACTTCAAGCTAGCAAGACCAAAAGAACGTGGAAAACGCTGTTGCCCTTCATTTCTGATCTCTTATACCCAATTCTCTGTGCCCCTGGACAAACATCATGCTTGCCAAGGAAGCAAATCCCCTGCTGCCGCTGCTCAGGTGTAATACAAATGGAGTCAAAAGAAGAAAAGTAGAGTGTAAATCCTGAATTTTGGGGTCTTTTCTTCTTTCATTCTGTCTGAGAGACTCAGGCAGGTCACTGCATGTGTTAAAACACCAGGCCACTCAACTCATTCCATTGACATCTGTGTTTGTCAAAGATTTTTACAGGAGAAATAATATTTTTACCTACCATATGTCATTAATGTATTTGCTTCTTCCTTGTTGCTCTGTTAAATGCTTGTATTTAATTATGTATTTTCTTTCTCATAACTCATCCAGTTCTTTTCTCCAGTTACACATGAATGCTTAATGTATTGTGTATATCTCTGGTGTCCTGTTGTATTTGATAAGTGAAAGGAGATAAGGGTTTATTATATCTGTTCTTTATTTCAAATGTGCATGTTACCAATTTTGAAATACTTTTAAGCTGTGATTGAAATAAATGAAATCTTCTGGAAAGAATCATCAGGGCTTCCTAGCAAATATCAAAATAAAAGCCATCCCATGCAGAGCAGGTTATATTTGGCATGCATTTACTGGCTAAGTAACATATCCGATTTGGCTCTTTGGTTTGGAAAGAAGATTAGCCAGTGTCTGACAGCTATTTTTCTATTTGTGGAATATGAGCTTACTCACTTTTAAGGGCTCTTTTAGGAAATTGGCTTGTACCTGTGTAAAAAGGTTCAGCACAGTATATCAGTAATAAAACAGAATTGGTACAGAGGAGGGCCCTTCCCAAAATGTCCTTGTGGAATCTGGAAATTTCAGGTGTAAACAAACAAAATAAAACCTGCTCCCCTGGAAAGAATGTAGAGCACTATGTTGGTTCCATATCCCCATATGAAATTGACCATGACTAACCTGTGCATAGAAATGTGTTTCTGTGGTAACTCTAAAAGAAATCCTTATCTTCTCTCTGAAGCTTTTTTCTCTGTGTCAGTGTTTAGCTGCATGGCGAGCATATTTGTTTACTGAACCATGTGTATCATAATACCATTTGTATTTAACACTGTCTCTATAACTGTTTGCGCTGCTGTAGCTGCTACACTGAAGCAACCATGCTGTTCTCAAGGCAGTCAACCCTTGATGATTTAGATGGACCAGACTCTGTTCCTAAAACAAGTGAGCGCGCTCGACCTAGGCTTCGTAAAATGCAGAGCATGGATATGTCCTCCTCATCAGCTGACAGTGGCAGTATAGTGTCAAGGTGCTTAACACATGCATGCTTTGTTCACTCTTTGTTTACCCATACCATTATTCTGACTGCAGTGTACACGGGTCTGTGTTTGCAGACACGTGGTGTGCAGAGTGGTTTGCATGGGTACAGGAAGCTTTACTCCCTCCTGTGTCGTGGCGCGGTTCTGAGATTCAAAGTCAGGATCGTCATCTAGGATTCATTGGCTATTTCACTTCTTGTTCTGTGTTTTGTTTTTGTTTTCATCCTCAGTTCATGTACTTTTTAAAGTTGTTCCATAACATTACACTGGGTGTACAAAAACAGGCTAAACTCTGTATTTATTCAGCTAAAAAAGTGTCTTATTTTCAGAGTTGTTGAGTTGATTCTTGTTCTTAAATTGGAAGCTGGAAGTTAAGTTTCTCAGCTAATCAGTTATCCTAAATATGGACTGAGATGTGTAATTTTAGAAACTAAGTCACCATTGTGCTGGTTTTTCAATTTTGATTTTTCTCCATATAGGAAAGACTTTGAAATATGTTTTGATTACTTTACCATTGATTTACAGTATGGTGTTGGAATTAAGAAAGGGAAAATAGATATGAAAAAACAGCAAATAATACTAATATCCAGTGCAAGAGAAAACCGTTCAGAACTGTTCATTCACTTTTTAGCAGGTAAAACCAAGGGATTTACATGACATTGGGAAGCAGTGTTCCAATCGTTTAATAAATATTATAAATCTGAAATTTTATGTCATTTTGAATCATTGTTTTTCAGTTTTGAAAGTGTTTGACAATTTTTTTGAGTCAATCAGTTTTGAAACTGTGGGATTCTATGATTTTGTACATTTTAACCAGGATGAGTACTACTGTGAATCATCCGAACACACATCATCGTAAGTGTTACATGGCCTAATTAAAGCTCTGCCACAAACATGATCTGACATAGCCACAATAAGTTAGGAAGCAGTGTAAAAGAAAAAAAAAAGGAAATTTAATTTTTAATTTTGGCAGAAGATGGTAGTGCCAGATGGCTTTGCCAATACCAGTTTTCTCTAAAAGATTACAGTACATGTGAAAATACGGCCCCGGTAATTTCACAGGAGGTATGTGAAATCTTGTTTTGTCTCTGTTGAGATACAGGGATAGGCAGCCAAGAAAGACACTGAGTTTGTGCCTGTTGTCTAACCTGTGAAGGAGTGGAATGAGACTAAAAAGAGAAAGAGGAATATTCAAGGGGAGAGGAAAAAAAAACTTGAGAAAGAGAGCCACAAAGAGGGCTGGAGCACCCCTCCTATGGAGATAGGCTGAGAGAGCTGTTCATTCTGGAGAAGAAAAGGTTCCAGGGAAATCACAGAACAAACTTCCAGTATTTAAAGCATGGCTACAAGAGAGCTGGAGAGGGACTTTTTACAGGGTGTGACAGGACAAGGGGAAATGCCTTTACATTAAAAGACGGCAAGTTTATATTAGATATTAGGAAGAAATTCTTCATTCAGAGGTGAGACACTGGAAGAGGTTGCCCAAAGAAGTTGTGAATGTTGCATGTGTTCAAGGTCAGGCTGGATGGGGCTACGAGCAACCTGGTCTAGTGGGAGATTTCCTTGCCCATGGCAGGAGAGCTGGAACTAGGTGATATCCAAGGTACCTTCCTACCCAAACCATTCTATGAGTCTATGCAAAGCCAAGAGTACAGAAGGTGAATCAAGCAAAGAACTGATCAGAGTGCATCAGAGAGCTGAATCCAGAAATAGGAACATACAGAAATAAAGCAGGCAGATAAAATAAAAGGAAAGACTGTTTTGAAGAACATAGGGCAATCTAAAGGTAAGCAAGATACCCTGTTACAGGACCAGTTTTGTAGTTTGGTTTGTATTTCTTCATGTTAGCAAGTTACATGTTCTTTTATATGAATCAGAGTTGATACGTGTGTATTCAGTTCATGCTGCAGTTGTATACAACACTCCTACAGTGATTGTTAAAAGCAACCTTGTAAAAAGTTTAGAAGGAATCCCATGGCTGCCTATCCTTCACCATGGAGCATGTCTTGAATAGATGTAGTAGTAAGTGTTGCCTCTGTTCTGAAATGTTTGAACTGCTTTCAGAAAGGCAGTGTAGTTTCTCCTGTTGATGATTTTAATTTGCCCCTTGCTGGTGTTAAAAGGTGGTGAATCACAGTGAGTTCAGTGGGATGTCATTCAGGGAACAGATAGACCCAGATGTTCCATCTGTGTAAGAGAAGATCAGGATGATGTCTTTTCTACCAGATCACTTGAACTTTGAAGGTCTGGAAATGCAATGAGGTTGCTCAGCTGTCTGCATAAAGGTACAATTAACAAACTTTTCTTGATCATTAGTCCTGTAAAACTCAGCTGACTGTCTTCATCCATCTCCAACAGTGAGCCCACGCAGGTCACCATGCTCTATTCCCGTCAGGGGACCACAGAAACCATTGAGGAGGTAGAAGGGGAGCATGAGGAGGAAGGAGCTCATTCTGCATCAAGGCTGGAGGAAGAGGAGGTGGAAGATTATAGCCTGGATTCAGAAGGAGCTGCATATACTCCTGATACCGATGTGCCATTGTACTCCACAGTGGACAGCAATGCAGAAGCTCCACCTTCCTACAGCAAAGCTGTCAGCTTTGAACACATTCCCTTTGGCTCCCCAGATGACTCAGCTGGGAAGAGCCTCATGATGGTGAGCCCGGACGACAGTCGGACGGACAAACTTGACACGATTCTGCCCCCACTGACACACGAGCTGACAGCTAGTGAGCTGCTCCTGAACAAGTAAGAGTCCTCGACCAGGAAAAAATGTTGATCACAATGTGTAAAATTTTGTTATTACTTTGTTATTTTGTTTTGTCTCAGAACTAGCCTACAAATTCTGATCCAGACCTTGTGCTAAATTTGGGTTAAGGGAAGAAGCTCATTTCCTGTGCAGTTGTTCTAATTAGAGATTTCTAAAGTGACTTAAATTCATCTTGAAAGGAATCTCTGCTTTCTTCCTATATGCCATATTTAATTCTGATTAGCATTGGATTTCTGTGCTGCAATTGTCTTGGGATCAAGGGCTTTCCTAAATATTCCTTGTGGAGAGGGCTTCTCTTCTCCAAGCAGCTGTGATTTCAAATGAGTTTCCTCCAGGGCTATCTGGGAAAATGTTTCTCCTTTAATTATTTTGGATTACTGTAAGGGAAACTCTGACCTTTGGCAGTTTTTGTGTAAGCCAGTGGGAGCTGAGGGTTATGGAGAGACACCACCTTGCCAGGTGCTTTCATAAGGGAGAGGATTTTCCTTTCTTTGCCCCTTAGACTCTGTGCTCAGTAGCACAACCAGCATTGAGGTGGGGATGGTGCCACTGCACATCTTCAGCTGCTCTCTGGCCTGACTCAGCTGGGGAGGGCTTCCCCAAATGCAGGGGCAAAATCTTAAACCACGGAACTGCCTTTCAGCCTGCCTGCACCTGGAGAGAGAGGGTGTATAGATCTGATTTTGTCAGATGCAGTGTCTTGTCTTCTGGTTTTCCACAGTAATTTTTGCTTTTCAGTAAGATCTCTTCTCAGGCCAGGAAACTTTATGAAACGCAGAAGAGATTATGAATGTATATGAAAGTCACTACCATTTATATTTATTTGAGTCATATAAATATAAGATTGAACACATCTAATGCTCATGGGTATTTTTTATGTTTTAATATTATGCCCCTGGGTGATTCATAACATTGGTATAGTGATGTACCTCTGGTTTTTCTCCAAATTCCTGTCTGTGTTGATAAATCAGATGTGAATCCACACCAGTACTGGGTGATTTGCATGAGATATGTTGGTTGGGCAGTTGTAGGAAAGACACATTTGTAGAAGTGCTTAGGCCAGGCTAATTCTCTTTCTTGGTAGATTAAAAATCAGCAGAACAATGCTTCTAGTTATTTTGCCTGAAATCCTTGTTTTCTGAGCTTAGACTTACTATTGCTTAGACTTACTATAGCTTAGACTTACTTAGACTATTTGATTATAATACCAAGTGTCCCCCCCCCCCTTTTTTTTTTTCTTCCATTGAACTGAGCAGCAGACTTTAATACTTTTCAAAAGGAAAAATAGCAGCAATTTGAAAAGTAGTTCTTGTGAAGTTCATGTTCAGTTCATTTGTGGTACTCTGCTCCTCACAGGATGTTTCATGATGATGAGTTGGAGGAGTCAGAGAAGTTCTATGTTGGTCAGCCTCGAGTCTTGCTCCTTATTTATGCCCTGTACAATACGCTGGTGGCCCGGTCAGAAATGGTGTGCTATTTTGTGATCATCCTTAACCACATGATCTCTGCCTCCATGATAACCCTGGTGCTTCCCATCCTTATATTCCTGTGGGCCATGCTGTCTGTTCCTCGGCCAAGCAAACGCTTCTGGATGACAGCCATTGTCTACACTGAGGTATGCTGCTGGTTTTGCAAGCCCATGTCTAACACAGAGAACTGAAGGTGTAATCTTTGCATGGTCCCTTTGCTGGTTTTGATCTCTGGGATCTGGGCTGGGCCTTTAGCCTTTCATAGTAATACAAGTATTTTCTAAAGTCCTCAGCAATTTCTGTGGTATGGAAAGATCTTGTTTGCTATTTCCTTCATTGCAATGAGCAAGATCCTTCCCTTACACTGCATGTAAAGCAGTTCTCACAAGAACAGGCCATTTGCAAACTGTTGCTTTGCAATGGTTAATCAAGAGACAGAATTCACTGCATGTGGTATCTCAAGTACCACTGAGTAGCATCTGTTGGTGAATTTTGATTGACTTTTTTACTGGAGAAATGTGAAGTGTTATTCCTCTGTAGTAATAAGTATGCTTGTTTATGTTCTCATAAAACTGACAAAGTAGTCATATTTTATCCCTCTTACTGTCATGAGGGTATTATATCTGACATGCTTATAAAACACCCCAAGTGTGTTGTGTTTCCAAACAGGTGGCCATTGTCATCAAATACTTCTTCCAGTTTGGCTTCTTTCCTTGGAATAAACATGTGGATTACACAAAAGATAAACCTTACCATCCACCCAATATTATTGGCATTGAGAAGAAAGAGGGTTATGTGCACTATGATCTTGTTCAGCTTCTTGCTTTATTCTTCCACAGATCCATTTTAAAGGTAATCTGGGTTCAGGTGGTTTCTTATTTTATATTTAATTTTTAATTTTAATTTTTTAAATCACTCATGTAATATAAAGAAGTCATTCATTTGATTATCAGGAAAAATTTCTTCCATGAAAAGTTATTGAGCATTTGAAGTGGCTGCCTAGGGAAGGGGTTGAGTCACCATCCCTGGAAGTGTTTAAAAGACATTTAGATATGAGGGATATGGCTCAGGGTGGACTTGGCAGTGCTGGGTTAACAGCTGAACTGATGATCTTAAAGAACTTCTGCAACCTAAATATTTCTATGATGTTCTAACACATTGAATTTGTCTTGTCTCTTGTGAACACGGGACTGAGCTGAGCAATGCCTGTGATAAATATTGTGACAGAAATAATGGTTTGATATGTTCTCTTCTTGCTTTTCTACTAGTGCCATGGATTGTGGGATGAAGATGAGAAAGGAGACAGCTCAAGTAATAAAGAGGATACTGATGATGAGCTGTCTCTGACAGGAGGCAGGAGAGACTCTTCTGCCTCTTTGAAATCTGTCAATCTTGCCGCATCAGTGGAATCCATCCATGTCCACTTCCCCGAGCAGCAGACTGCCATCAGGAGGAAGAGTTCTAGCAGCATATCCCAGCTTTCTCACAGGTCCAGCTTCTCCTCACATAGATCTAAGAGAGGTAAATGCCATGGCATTTCTGGGATTTGAAGGAGAAATGTTCATTTCTCATAGGATCATTCCAACGAAACCTTGGACTGGTTGATGAGGAGCTCCCAGGGGCTACTGAATGCTGCTGCTTCTCAGTGATGAAATAGGATATGAACCAATGTATCTTCATGTTTGAACACAATCCAAGCCTTCCTAAAGTTCAAATGGAGAGCCATACTTTGTGATTCATTGTGTTTTTCAAATGACATTATCCAAAAGCTGGGAAAGGAATGTTCAGCATGGCCCAGATCCAGAAATTCTGGTCCAGCATAATCTCCAGCTGGAGGGAATGCAAAGCACATGTATTTTTCATATCTACACTTGTAGACACTTGAATTAAGAAAACGTTTTTGTTAGTTACATTGAAACAGAGTACATGTCCCATCTTGTAAAAAGATAGGGGATACCCTAGCCTAAATATATATAATACCAATTGAGGTGACTGAGCCAGATCAATCAAATACTTGCTTTTATCACTAGTCTGCTTTCTCTTTTTATAGCTATTAATCAAGTTTTGATCTGCCAGTGATTAAAACTTCACTGGGTGCTCTCAAGATTTTATCATACTGGGGGAAAGAAAGCAGAATTCATTTCAAAGCTTCTTTCAAATGTGGGAGTCATATGAGATGGAAGTCTCAAGATTTATTACTTTCTAGCTTTAGAATTTAAACTTTTCTTTTGAGTTGAACTTCTCTTTCCCTTGCCTTTTTTCCAGGAAGTACCAGTACACGGAACAGCAGTCAGAAGGGAAGCAGTGTGTTAAGCATCAAGCAAAAATCTAGAAAAGAGCTTCTCATGGAAAAATTTCGAGAACAAATGATCAAAGCCAAGGCTTTTACCATTAAAAAGTGAGCAATATGAGGAGTTGTGTGGGTTTGGGGGGACGTTCCAAACAGGAAAACAGTAAGCCAGAATTTTAAAGGGAGCAGGCTACTAGTGGTATTAGTTCAAGTGTTTGTTGTATGCAGATGTCCCACCAGCTGAACATCATACAAATCAGCAGTTGTTCAAATGGCATCTGCCTGATGAAAAAGCTAAACATCCCATGTGACCTGGGTTGGCTATGTATATTTCTACTGAACAAATCCTAATACAGTGATTTAGAAGCAATCAGAGCGAAGGAGTGGTGTCTCTGCAGACCTTTGAAGGCTGTCAGAGCAGATCTTAGATAACTTTAAAAATATTAATCATACCACCCTCAGCCTTTACTTTCTTCAGTGCAAGTTATGTGTTATTAAATCATGTTGTGGTCTATGTTGTTTTAGGACTCTCCAGGTGTATGTGCCCATCAGACAGTTTTTCTACAACCTCATTCATCCAGACTACAGTGCAGTGACTGATGTGTACGTGCTGATGTTCCTCGCAGACACTGTGGACTTCATCATCATTGTATTTGGATTTTGGGCTTTTGGGGTATGTCACAGAGGCATCTATCTGTAAATCTTCAGGAGTATTTAGATGTTGTGATGCTAAATATCATGCAAGTACCCCTTTTCCTTGACCATCCTTATATTTTGTTTTCCAGAAACATTCTGCTGCTGCAGATATCACCTCTTCATTATCAGAGGACCAGGTCCCAGAGGCATTTTTGGTGATGGTGCTCATTCAGTTTGGTACCATGGTGGTAGATCGAGCACTGTACCTCAAAAAGACTGTCATGGGAAAAGTCATCTTCCAGGTCATCCTTGTTTTTGGAATACATTTCTGGATGTTCTTTATCTTGCCTGGAGTGACGGAAAGGTATAAGCCTTATAAACAAACAATATGAGTGCAGTACTGATGATCTACCAAGTTCTCTGTATTTAAATTGGAGATGTTTATAGCTAGGCTTTGGAATCATGATCAAGTTTCTTCTTTGCCTCATTTCTAAGCAGAAAGTTGGAATGCATTTTCACAGCAGTAACTATGGCCAATATAAGTTTGAGGAAGAATTAGTTATATATGTACAGAAATATTCTCAGTTCAGGCCAAAATGCCAGCAGGTGAAAGAGAAATTGCCTGTAATTGAGTGATTAGAGCCTTCAGCTGAGACAATGTTGATCTCTGATCCAATTCCCTGCTCCCAAGACTGCTGCATGCTGCTTTAGAAGAAAGAGCGAGTAGAAAATGTCTCCCTCAGAGTAACTTGTAACTTAGCACTTTTCTGAAATGTGTGAACTGTGAATTTAAATCTCCTTAAACTGAGGAATGTCTAAAATATGTGTCTGTTCTGAAGAGCAAATTTCTCCTCCCATGCTCCTGCCACTTGGCTCTGGAGCTGATGTGGAGGTGGTCACCCACTGCATGAAATTCTGTGTCTTGTACCTGGTCAGACTCACTCCCAAATCTAACATTTCTGATTTCATGGCTCAGGGCACTGACCACTGCAGTCTGCAGTGCAGAGGTGTAAAGTTTTTGGCTAACTCCCCTTTTCCTACTTTAAGCTGCTGTGAAGTATTTCCCTCACTCCACTGACTGTCCATGGAAATTGAGTGTGTCACCTAGGCACCTTACACTACATTAACAGTCAAGTTATTTTACTGGGGAAAAAAAGAATAGGTTTATAGTGTAAAGGAAGACTGAAAATTCTCACTTTCTCTCAAAAAGAAAGTGCAGTAGCAACTGTGCCCAGATTTGAAAAAAGAAATCTTTTTCAAATGGATCTCTCATCTACTGCACATTGAGAATTGTTATGAAATAAAACAATTTTGACTTTGTGCTTTTGGGAAACCTATATCAAGTTGTTAATCTCAAATCTCATCTGAAACATCCTGTATTCCTTCTATGTGAGATTAAAACCCCCTCCAAATTTCTTAATTAAAATACTTCTGTGGGATTTAGTTGAAAATATTGGGTTATGGCGGGCTGACAGATCCTGTCCATCATGAGGCATCTGCTGCAGATCCACTGTGCTACTGAGTAACAACCAGAATGGCACATGTGAGGAGAGGCTGAGGGTTAGTTCAGTCCAGAGAGGAGAAAATGGTGTCAGAACTATCTGTTGGAATAAGACTTGAGTCAAGCAGCAGAGGGCAGAAAATATTTTCAGAGGTCACTCCATCTTAAATTCGTATATGAGGTGCATTCATGAGCACAAGTAGCCACTAACGCTGCCTTGATTAAGCCCCTACCCAGGGCTCAGAGAGGGCTGAGACATTATGGGGCCAAGGAAGACTTGTCTGTGTTGGGCACCAAGGGACATTCAGAGAGAGAGGGCACTGCCCAAAGCCTTCACTCTTTGGGGAGCCTATTCCCAGTCTTTCCCCTGTGACCCTGAGGTGGCAATGGTTGCTGGGTTTAGACTTTTTCATTCAGTGTCTTTCCAATATTCTTTTAACCCTGCCATGGGGTCAGCAACCAAGGCCTTTTCACAGGACCTCAGGAAGGGGAAACTGCCAGGAGCGAAAAAACATTTCAAGCTAATTTGGTCATACACAGATACAAAGCTCATTGTTTTCCTTTATCTTTTCCTTTACAGGAAATTTAGCCAGAACACAGTTGCCCAGCTCTGGTATTTTGTGAAGTGTGTTTATTTTGGCTTATCAGCTTATCAGATACGCTGCGGATATCCAACTCGTGTTCTTGGCAACTTCCTCACAAAAAGTTATAACTATGTCAACCTGTTCTTATTTCAAGGGTAAGCATTGACTTATTGTCTTTCTTCTTTCTTTTGTGTAATGAGGATCTGCTATAGTGAAATACTGGCGTTATTCATGACTTTTCTTCACAGACTGCTGGAAATAAGACAGTAAATTTTGCAAAGTACACTCTGTATATGGCATATGTCCCCTGTAATCCACACAAAAAAAGAGTAAAATCTGTGTCTGGAAGGCAAACTTCATAAAATTCCATCTCTGAGTCTGAAACCAGAAGCCTGATATACCAGTCAGCCATTCAGTCCCCTATAAAATAGGCATTTTTAACACTTCTAAGAAATCACCTTTGTGAACAGAAACAGGGGCTGCACATTGTGCTAGAAAACAGATAATGTTATTATTTCTGCAGTCCTGCAAAGGAGTAAGGTGTCAAATCCCAAAGAGACCTTTGGAGCAGGTCTACCTGCCTTGGCAGGTGAAAGGAATAGAGTGAAAGACAATGCCTGAAAAATAGGAACATAAAAATAAGCACCAAAAAAAATGTTTGCTTTGAGAAGTGTTGCACATTAGAAACTCTTCAGGAGTTTGGAGTGTTAGGGCAAGGAACAGGCACAGCATCGTGGCTTTACACAGGCAGATCACATCCTCCATTTACACTGTTACAGTGGCCTTGTGATTAAGCCAGTTTGAAGCATATATGTATTTCACAGAAAAAAATGGAATCATTTCAGCCTTTTCACAGTATTTGCAGTATGGGCTTTTTGCAATCCAAGGAAAAGTTACAGAAGAAAGCTTTCCTCACATGAAATACTCTTTGAGATGTGGCTGATCAGGAAAGTGTGGAACTAGGAAAGGGAATGATGCACTTTGAACAGCTGCTCTTTGCATGTTGATTTCCTGTTGATTCCCACCTTTTTCTGCTGTTTAATCCTGAGTCACAAAGCCCAGTTCCATATGCAGCAGAGGGCTGCCCCACCTACTGCAAAGATGCCATGCAACATTTGCTGTAAGGAGGTATGAAATTAATCCCACCATCCTGTGGAAAACATGTGCTCCTCTCCCAGGTCAGAGGAATCTAGGAAATCTTGTACTATTCCATGAGTGACTCAATCAGAATTATGGACACAATGATGCATAAGCATGTTTATGGCCTGGTAAGAAGATCTAGAGTAACATGAGCTATGGCAATTTCAGGATGTGATTGTATTTGTGTTTACAGAATCCCCAATTAAGCTCTTTTCATGTTGTCTTAAATCTCCCTCTTATCATATATACACTTGCTGTGCTTGTTTGATGTGATGCCTCTGTCTCTGACAAGTTATCTGCTGTGGTCTCCCTTCAGGTTCCGCCTAGTTCCATTTCTGACTGAGCTGAGAGCAGTAATGGACTGGGTTTGGACTGATACCACTCTCAGTCTTTCCAGCTGGATCTGTGTTGAAGATATCTATGCTCATATATTCATCCTGAAGTGTTGGCGAGAGTCAGAAAAAGTAAGGAAACCCCATATGAGTGATTCAGGCCTTCTCTCCCCCATGCAGAAGGGAAGAGAAATAATCTTGAGTCCCTAAATAATTGAGAAATCCACCATAAAAAGTTGGTTGGAATATTTGCCTGGCACTTGTGTTCAGAAATATTCAGGCTGTTGGGTACTTTCCCTTAGTTGGCTGCCACCACAAATGAAACTTCAAGTGGCTTCTCCTTTGTGCCCAGCTGATTTTTCCACCTTTAACATGACCTCCACAAGCATGTGCCTGCTGGCTTAATTGCATGCCTGGGTTTAAGACTGGAGTTGGAAGTCCTGGTATTCACACAGTCTCACACACAACTAAATGAGTAACCTGGAGTAGCAGGGAAGTGCAGCTGAGGAGAAAGGTCAGTCAAAGGAGGAGCTCTTGCCCCACAGTGTAGGTCCCAGGGCACAAGGTTCATGTAACTGCAGAGGGAACTCAGCTGGCTCCTTCATCTCAAGAGAGTCCCTGCACATCCAGAACTGAACTGCAGGCCAGATAAACCCACCATTTGTCTCACTGAAATTTCACTCTCTTTAAATCATTTAAGCTTCAGTTCAAATTAAACTTGCAAATTCTGGATTCTTTATAACTGCCATGAAGATTGCAACCATATGCTTGCTTATTTTGCCAATTTGAAAAAGAAATCAAACATTATTTTAAGAGTGACCAAACCAGTCAGAAATTCTACATCTGCATTGAAATGGACTTATTTTTAAGTGTTTCTGACGTATTTGTACTTTTATTATAGTTATGTCTCTTAATGGCAATTACTTTCTAAGTATGTCACTTAGATTAACTCAGAGCTAAAGTGCACACAAATCTTGCATATAGCCTTTTTCTCTCAGACTCCCCCTTCTGCTATGAATGGAAGGAGTTCTGAAGAACTTCAGGAGTTGGGGAAGTAATAACCCAGCTCTACTTTGACTCTCCATCTCTCTGCATGTTTTTACACTACAGTTCACATTATGTGTAGCACAGATCTGACGTGGGAAGGTTTCCATGTCTAAGCTGGCACGTATGTTCTAATGCCACGCAGCAAAATAACTGTGCCACGACTTCATGAGTGTTGTTCAAGGCACTTTGATTCTCTCTCACTGAGTGGTGTGCCTAAGTACTTGGACTGCTAGACTCTCTCTGAGATGATCTATAACATCATTGAAGGTGCCCAAACTAATCTCCTGCAGACAAATAATATGCTCATCTTGATATGATACTTTAATGAAAACAGTATTCTGAAGCACGAGACAAATGACCTGATACACTGCTTTTAAAAAGTAAATAATTGGTTTTAAATATAGCATTGTATTAAAAATTTAGTATTCTTATAGGGCTTTATGGATGCATGTTGCAAAGCAAGAACAATTTGCTGAAAGCCAGATTCCTGGTGTGTTTGAGGTGCAGTGCAGTACAGTGCATGTTTATTTTGGATGTGTGATATGCAGTGCAGGGAGGACAGGCTACTAAACACTGCTGAGTTAAGTCCTGTAGGAGAATTACACCAAAATAAATTATAGTGAAACTAAGCCATTTTACAGGATGGTGAAAGTATTAAGAGTATTCAGTTATGAGGCAAATAACAGAAGACAGGCATTACAGGCAAGGCAGAACAGACATGCCATGTGACAACAACAGAGAAGGAAAGCAGTCACTCATCCTCAGAAGCTAAGAAAGAGAAGGATATTACATGAGCAATATGTAGATTTTAGGAAGGGCAACAAAATTTTAAACATCAGTTAATTGGAGTTAGTGTGAAATGCACTAGAAACACATTGGATCAAGTCTGTGAACTCTTAGAAATACTGTAAGTGAAGTATGAAATGAATGTGGAGGTGGTGCAATATCAGACATTTTACTGATGGTGTATGTCAGTTGCTGGTGAACCATTTTCCTGCTCCCTCCATCCCCCACAATAAACAGTTTGCAGCATATCAAGACCTATGGGAGGAAGTCTGCCTTAAGGAGTTTTGAGATAAAACTTTTTGGAAGTGCAAATACAAGAAAGTGGGTCCTTCATGACAACAGTTTTTGGAACAAATTGTGTCACTGCTTCTGCTATTATTTTATATTTTGTTCTTGTCAGTTCGTGTTTGTACTTAGAGAAAAAAAATCTAATTATCCTACCTAAATTCTTCCTTTTTTATGGTTGTGAAGAATCAAAATCACAGAGATTTACAATATTTTTCACACTGGACACACACTTCGGGTTCATTTGACATTTTACTCTGTTGTCATCAGAAACTGTCTGTGCAGGTTTGGCTAAAAAACCCTCAAAATAGCTGGCCTGACATGGGGTAGCAAATTACCACAAGAGATGGGAAGCCTTAAGATCGTTATACATTCACCAATCAAACCATATGAAGCGTACCTTTGATAGAAGAGATGTTACCATACTGCTGTTTGCTTTTGCAGAGATATCCCCAACCAAGAGGCCAGAAGAAAAAGAAAGTTGTGAAGTATGGAATGGGTGGCATGATTATCGTCTTGCTGATTTGTATTGTCTGGTTCCCACTGCTCTTCATGTCTTTAATCAAATCTGTTGCAGGCATCACCAACAAGCCTCTAGATGTATCAATCACAATAACTCTAGGAGGTTATCAGGTAAAAAAGAAGAAACACTAAAAGCAAACTGTTTTTTGCATTATGTTTCCTTGTACTATTTCTTCTTCCTTTCATTGAATTGAACTCTCCTGCTTTGTGCAAGGTACTTGGCATGCTTCCACAAATGACCCCTTTTGGGTTTAAAAATATGTTAGCTCATCACGGATGTAAAATATTATCTTCATTTTCAAGTTAAAACCAGACTCTATTAGCAGTGGAAACCGAATGAATTACCCTACAGGTCCACATGGCAGATATAAGATTATTGCAGGGAGATTGTATCTCAGTGGAATGAGATTATAACATTGTCTTGTTGAATGGAGTGCCATAATTGTCTTGGGCTGTGATGCACAGGATGCCCTAGTGTGTATGTAACAGCCAGTGTGAAGTAAATGTGATAAGCATGTGTTCTTTTGTTTCCCAGCCTATTTTTACCATGAGTGCTCAGCAGAATCAGCTCAAAAGCTTGGATCCGAATGAGTTCAATGAATTTCTGAGAAGCTATAGGGGTAACACTGTAAGTGAAAAATAGAACACCTCATTACTTAAAAATGTGTTCATGTTTCCATGGAGACCTTTTGTGAGTTTTGTTTGTGCAGTTTTAAGTGGTCATCAGTGCTGTCATCAGTTGGAAGGTATTTCTATAAAGATGATTTGCATGAATAAAAGTTCAGACATGCCATTTGTCAGGACAAGGCTGGGTTATGGTGAGACAAGTTAATGTAGACATCTTTGGACAAAATCCTGGAACCCAGAAACCCTAGTTGTCCTGTTGTCTGCATAAAACCATACCCTCTAAAACCCTTTCCCTAACAAACCTTCAGGAACCTAACACTGTTTGTGTACTGCTAAAGAAAACACAAAAACACACTGTGGGGACAAAACAGTGTCTTATGCACTTTTAAGCCCCATGCTCATTCCTAGACACATATTTTACCTTCCAGGGAGGAATGGTGGTGCTGTCAAAAGAAAGTGTGCATAGCCTAGAAAGGTTTTGACATTAAAATGTCAAAACAAAAGCATTTAAGCATAGTCTCCGTGTTTCATGGAGCAACATGCCCAGTTTTCACAAGTTTCTACAGGTAAAGGACTAATTAATGGGATTGCTAATGTAACTGGCATTCAATCTGATATAATTTTAAATGAAGTGCTTGTTACTAGCCCATTAAAGAATTTGATATTAGAATTTGATATTAGATCCTACCAAATAGCCCATGTATAATAGCACTAATATTGTAACCTAGATCCATTTGGAAGTTACAAGGTTCTAGTTGCTTCATCCTTTGCAGACACTTTCCTATGCAGAAAGATACTTAACAAAAGACAGAGTAAGATTTTAACTCAAGTTTAATTAGCCTCTACAGGATTTACTTCATGAACTTTCAGACTCACTTTGGCCAACATGGTCATCAAATAATGAGGTCATTTTTGTTTTGCCTTTTTAGCTTGGCTATACTTTGTTGATTCCCCTTCCTATCTCAAACCCCATTTGGTACCTCAGGAAAACAATCAGTGCACACCACTGCTCTTACAATTAAACAGATCTGTGTGATTTGGAAATGTGGCTCTATGTCTTGTGGATATCGCTGCACTGAAATTTTCTTTTCCTCTTCTGCACCTACAGGCTGCTTTGCAGTTTCTAGAGGGCTATGCAAGAGAAGATATAACTCGAGCAGATCTGGAGGGAAATTCAAACTCTTTATGGACCATCAGCCCGCCCAGTAGAGAGAAAATGATACAGGGACTTCTAGACTTTGATGCTGATTTCACTTTAGTTATTTCATGGACCATTCAGAGGTAATTAAACAAAGTTATTATGAGGTGGATGGATCATTTGCCAAGCATTAGCTCAGTAGAACAGTTCCACAATGCATTTTTGGTTTAGATTTTTAGCAAATTCTATTGTATGGCAGAGTAAAAAACTGAGAGTAGGAGGGAGAGAGACAGAGAGAAGTCACTTTTGTTACCCATGAAAACATTTTGTTGCCTGCAGTTCTGAAAAAATAGAAAATGGAGTCACTACCAAGTAAATTTTTTAAAATGTCCAGGTGAGATTTTCAGTGGGACTTGACAGGAAGGAAAAAAAAGTAAGAATATTTTAGTCAGTTTTAGATGGAGATGTTCCAATGAACTGCCCTTAACAACCTTGCTAACATTTATGGCAAGTGAATACTTAGACCTAGTTAAGGCAGAAAAACCTATGAGGAAATACAAACAGAAGTTTTTTGGTCCTCTTATTAAGAGAGTTTGGAAGTGACACAAACTATTTTTATGTGCAAATACCGTAACAGTGGCACAGATCCATTTTGTTGAGACCTTTGCCTGCTCACGTGAGATTTCTTTGCCCCCAGTGAACTAATTTTACAATGAAGTTTTTGGACAACTTAAAGTTGCTGCACTCAGGCGAGAGCACACTCAGTCATCAAGGTCATTTGCTGGCTACCGTCTGCCAGATGGGGTTCCTGTAGATTGCTGGATTAAATTGGAGTTAAGTCATCACTCCATGGAAATTAAGTTCCTTTGGAGCTTCCGTATTTACATGTTTCCTTAGAATTAGAAACTGGATTGTTGTAAGACTGTACACCAGAAGCAGGTCAGCTGAATCGCAGCTGAACATGCTGGGTCTGTTCTTCCACAGTCAGAAATAGGCTTGTAATGAATCTGCACACTTAATTCAACTTTATTTGACATCCCCCTCCCATTATTTTCCTGGAAGCACAGACTATTTGTGAATTACATCACTCCATCATTTTTGAGCCTTACATTAATTTTAGTACTGCTACTCAGTTTGCCCATATTGCTTTCATAGCTACAAGCATTCACACACAAGTGGAAAGAGACATTTTTCACCCTCAAATTGTATCTTGTGCGTTACGCTGTGAACATGAATGACTGAAAGTGTTACAGACCTACCACAGTGACCTTCTACTTAACTGCTGCCTTTCATCTAGGCCAGGAGGCCACAAGAAGCAGTAAGGTGGGCCTGTTGTGTCACAGAGGCAGCATACACACTTTCTGCCCTGGGTGTTTCTCTGCAGCCCCCGGCAGCCCAGGAGCTGCCTCACCCAGCTTAGGATATCCTCTCGTTGTAGGTTGTCAATGTGTTTTCCCTTTTACTTACAACAGAAATCTCTCCCTTGGTGCCAAAGCTGAAATAGCATCAGATAAACTTACCTTTACACTAAAAAACCATACCAGAAGAGATATTGCTACAATGATGGATGGAAATGAACCGGAAAAGGTGTAAGTTATTTTCTTTTTCTATTTATATGCAAACTTTCCCCTTTGAAGCCTGATTTCCTAAGGTGGTCAAACTTGTGCAAATGATTTATTTGTCTGCCCATCTATCCCCCTCTAATAACAGATTCCAACAGCACTGAAGCCAAGTAATAGTAATATTAAAGGCGAAAACTTGTTTCCAATTTTAAATGTAGGCTGAGAGGACACACTGGATCATCAACAACAAGCATGGTGAAGCTATTAGTAACTTCTCTTTGATTTACTGCATAAGCACAATTTCAGTATATTCGCAGTTCAATTCACCTTTGAGTTACATCAGTTCACCTTGATCTGAGGATGTTGTATTGAAGATGTTTTTGTTCTAAATAACCATCCAGACTGTACCTCACATTGTTACTCTTGAATAGTACTAGATTGGCAAGGAAGTGTTAAATCACTGCGGTCAAAGGGCAACATCTGCAGTCTTGTCTGACATCAGATCTTTTCCTGTGGTGGAAATTCACAAGGCATGCTCTTCATATGAACATCTAACATTATTCTACGGATAGAGCCTTATGGCATTAACAGCAGTGGTGGCTCCTTTTAGATCTGAAAAGAGTCTGGCTCTTCCTCTTCCACCTTCTCTCTGGGGATTATTTTACAGCAGTAGTTTCTAAGTACTGTTAAGCCAACACATCATCTCTGAAGGCCACTTGATGTGATTTGTGGCCACAAGAGTTGAAAAGTTTAAGCTGAGACCAACTGGGATTGTGAAAACACTGAGAGGTTCTTATCTGTTAGTAGGTAGAAATGAGATCTGCCTTTTCTGTGCACAGCTGTTTTGCTGCACCCACGCATACTCCTACATTGAGACAGAGTGCTATTGCACATGTGATCATTGCACTTTTAAATACTTGATGCCTCTTTTCTGCTGTGTGAAGATAAAGCAATATTTCCTAAGGTGGTGTAGGGCCACAGAGGGTAGATTTTTCTCATTTTTGAGAAGGAATAATTCATTCATAATTCTCTCTCTGCAGGAAGCAAACAAAAACATAGATGATATAGCTGCATTTGCCTGTGTTGCAGTAATTTTGTAGATTTAAGGTTTTTTTACTTGGTCATAAAGGAAAAATGGTTGTGATAGCTATTAGCTACTCAGATACTTCAGCAGGGAGCTTTCTGCCACCAGCTCTGCTGGGACAATTTAGCTGCTGAGCTCTTACCTTTTCTTGGATCTGCTGGAGTGACCAGAAGGGATTTTCAGTTGGTCACCCTTGTTCTTCTTCAGCCTGGTGTATGCAATGTATGCAAGATTATCAGGGGGACAAGTGTCACAGGACTTCTCTGAGAGCTCCTCTTCCCTGGAATGTCTCAGTCATTTGAGGAAAATGTTAGGACAGTGTCTCTGCTCTTAATAAAATTTGTCTCCCTCTAGATACTGGTAATTTATTCCCACTCAAGATGATTTGATTTTGAGTCCAGTGGAAGAACTTTTACAAACATCTTTCTTTCTAAGTTTGAAATCCTCCTAAAAGCTGTGAAAACATTTCCCAGCGAAAAATTCTGGCAAAAATTCTCACTCTTTTCAGATGTTGTTGTCAAAACACCTTGCAGTTCTGAAGTAATAGCTGTGTTCACCACATATTTTTCTAGCTTTTTTACTACTGGGGATGTGCTGCCTTTGTTACATACTTTATGGCTGACTATAAAAGCAGCTTTTTAAAAAAGGGAAACAAAATATAAAATCGAAATTTCTTGCAAACACATATGCCCCAGGTATGTGGAATTCATGGTGTATGAATTATCATTATGGATGGAACTCTCAGCTGAAGTTCTGAAAAAACATAGCTGAAAAATCGAGCTAATTTTCAGCTGTGACTTCTGAACACCATAAAGTCATAACTTTAAACAAGAATTACTGAGAACTGTGTATAATGCTGTTAGGTATTTTGAAATTATTTTGGAGGTATAAAAATATGAAATATTTAATTTCTCTTTTTTTCCAGAACATTGGAGGAAGTTTACCCATACTACATCAAGGCTCCTAGTGATTCTCTGGCAAAACCCATAAAGCAGCTATTGAGAGGTACGTCTCCAGACCAAGAAAAAGAGAGTATTGTTTAAAGAAGTGCAAGGCAGCACTCACTCTTGTACATTCACAGCTGTTATGGGGCACGTCTGTCTGAAATGCACTTAAAATGGTTTTTACTTGGTGTCTGTCTACAGCATAAGGCAGAAAATACATCTCCATGTATTTTACCTTTGGATTTAACAGTAAAGACTCTAAGGATGAAGTCTGTCTCCTTTCCTTCAAGTCTGCTTTAGGGACTGTTTTCCTTTGTTTTATGTCTAAGTGATAACAAGTTTCACTTCTCCACATCTCCCTGCTACCTTACCGTGAACAGTCAGTAGTGCTCCATGTCTGCAAATGCAGCTCTTCAGTTTAAATAACAACACTGCATTATTTTTAATTTTTTTTTAACTATTCCTTCCTTATTGGCTACAAAGAATTCACTTTAAATTACTCATTGAATTTCAGAGTGCTGTTACCCAGTCAGAATCCATACAGGTACTCACAGGCATGCAGAATACGTGCACCCATGCACATACAGATGTGTGAAAAACCTGTTGGTTTGGAATGGTCTTTGGGACAAGTCTTTATATAAGCGCAATTTTCTCCACAGAGGCTAAATTTGGAGCTTCAATGTAATATTAGTAGTGCTATCTAGTATGTTCTTGTCAAGGTCATCGAGAAAAACAATTCTTGAGACTGAACCCAACTCTGTGAGTAGCAATAAGTTATGAGTGCTTCACTGTCATTGGTCAGGTCCCTAATTTGAGTTTCTTTGGAAGGGCTTTAATGTATGCATGGCTAATGTACACTCAGGAGGACCAGAGTTCATCTCCTGTCTGTGTGATCAGTATGCATAAAACAGGATAGTCATCCATTTATGACTTTTATATAAGTCATAAATGCTTATGGTGATAGTTTCACTTTGAGCTACAGAAGCTGACTGCTACCCTTCCAGGTTAAATGTGTTTCTCTAGGCCTGAAATGCAGACGTGATGAGTGCTCTTGATATTTTGGCCTGAAAATGCCAGAATTATTTGGCAGTTGTATGGGAGAGCATGTAGGTGATATGAAATATTTTAAATATTTAATGCAGATTCAGATTAGATTTGCAGAAGAAAAAAACACGGAAGTCTGGATTTTATACTTTTATATACAGAAATAATGTAAAAAATGGGGCTAGAAGAATTTTGCTTCTGCATTTTATAACGCAGACATTTGAAGTATCTGTCTCAAAATGTCTGATTTTTTTTGCAATTTTTGTTGTATATATATTAACATTTCTTTTTTTCAATAGACTGCAAGTGGGAAAATATTACGGTTTCCCTTGTCAAAAATACATCTGAAGAGTGGTGGGTTTTGAATCAGCTTGGAAAAAGACAAAAAACACCTCATGAGAGTCTTGAACTCTTCATATTCAGTGATAAAGTCAGTCCACCGAGCCTTGGATTCTTGGCTGGTTATGGGTAAGAAGAAATCTTAACATAAAATTAAATAAAGTACACAAGATATGAATAGAGGTGACTTTATTTGCTGATTTGGGGGGTTATTTCTTTTTCATTGTTGTAGTGTTTGAACATTACAACATTTTGAAAAGGGTTTTTGTGAGATTTTCAAATCCATGTCTATTAATGTTATCTATAGAAGGATTAATATTTGCAAGGTATTACCCCTGATAACTGCTCTCCAGTGGGAATAAAAACAGAAGCACCCTTCATACCAATTTCCTATGGAAGAGAAATAATTCAAAATATGTTAGTTTAGCTCTAGGTCAAGTTCTGTCTGAACTCTGCCCAGTTTTGGTGACTTCTCAGTCTTGTAGCCATGATCCTGGGTGTGAAAGGGTGATGAAATACATCTCCACAGACAGAGGAATGCAGGAGACTAAGCATTCCCAGGAGATACACCCTTCTGGTAGGATTTTGGAGAAGTCCCCATTGAAAGATTATCAGGGGGATAAGCAAATGTTAGTTTATCACCAGTTACATATACCTTAATAAAAAACATTAGATATGAAACCTGACAGATTATTTGCCTTTAGCAGCCAGCTGCTGTCAGATTTCCAGTTGTGACTTCCAAGCTGCAGCAGGCAGGACATGTGACCATCAGCAGCTGGGGTTAAACAATTTAAGTCGTCAGTCTCAGCTGTTTACAATTACAGATTTGTGAGGTGTTCAAAGAGATCTTATTTCCTTCATCCTGTGGCACAGCAGAAACAAGACCCTAATTAGAAACTGATATTCACTCTGCTGACAGACTACACTGACAGCCATGTAGATGAGCTTCCTCACCCTTGGTTTCCCTTTTACAAGGCACGATTTGAACTCTTCTTTCCTTTCTTTGCAGCATTATGGGACTGTATGCCTCAGTTGTCCTGGTGATAGGGAAGTTTGTCCGTGAATTTTTCAGTGGGATCTCTCACTCCATCATGTTTGAGGAGCTCCCCAATGTAGACCGAATCCTGAAGCTGTGTACTGACATTTTCCTGGTGCGAGAGACTGGAGAACTGGAACTAGAAGAAGACCTGTATGCCAAGCTAATATTCCTGTATCGCTCACCAGAGACTATGATCAAGTGGACTAGGGAAAAAACTAATTGATCTCTTTGGCATCACACTGCAAATCAAGTTGGTTAAATCTGAATTTTAAAGGAGAAATTTAAAAAGCACAATATTCTCTTAAGAGCTAAGCCTTTTATAGTTGGGTAGCAATGATTTTTCACTGAAGGAATCCTGGAAGCTACGGCCTTAGGAATCCATGCTGCCTTTCAAATTAAGGATCAACAGTGAAGAAGGTTGAATGATTTTGTTGTTTTTAATGTGCCACTCCTCTACAATCGGGAGACTGCTTTTTAATTTAATCAGCAAAAAGTTTGCATCTTTGTCTGGCTAATTTAATTTTCCAGATGACCATTACAACTTAGAGAGAAACTAAAGGAGTGAACCCACAGATGACTCCAGTGACCTTCTTAATCCTTTCTGGAGTCACACAGTTTGGATTGTGCAATATGCAGTTGTACATCACTGACTTTGAAGCTACAGTAATGGGACACTGACGAGCCTTCAGGACACCCAGCACCCAGGGCCACACTGGGAACTGAAGACATTCTAGCCATACCCATTTGTAGAAAAGCAGAGGTTTTGATGTACAAAGGACACTGTGGATAAGCCTCTGTCAGCAAAAAGAAAACAAGTAACAATCTCTTGAAATGCCTTACTTTATTTGTACAGTCACAGGAGACATTTCCACCAAACACCAATGACTTTTCTCAGGAAAAAGAAAAAGCAACTGAAGCTTGACACTTCATCAAGATTAACTAATGGCTAGAATAATTATGGTGAATTATGGGGTGTTCTGCTGGGCCATTCTCTTCAGCATTACTGCTTTCCATTGGATGAGAAAAGAAAGTGAAATGGATGACCTAATGAGCTACTTCATTTCTTATAACCCTTTAAAGACTGAGTAGTGTGTGCTTCTCTCTGCTCCCCATGACATGCTTCTTCCCATTTCGATGATTTAAGGCAACTGTTGTTTTGCTGTTAGCTGATATTCTTCTTCCAGTGTTTCAGGTATACGAAAATGTTTACATATTCCAAGTCACATTTTTACATCTGAGACGGGTTTTCTTTTTAAGTTCCCAAATATAGACATACATATGAGCTTGAGAAATGCCCTTTTTTTAAAAAAAATGCTATTATTAGTGAAACAAATGGCTCATTAGAAAACATTGCAGCATGAAAATTTACAATTGCAATGTAGGTTTCCTTCCATGTTAAAAAAAAAAAATGAAACTGAGGAAAAAAATCATTGAGTGAGTAGGGTATGTTTAAAGGATATACTTGTAGTTTTGATTCAGTAATGACTTAAAATAAAGCACATGTTGCAAAGTCATTTTAGGAGTATTTTTTCCTCTGCCTTTTTACATGAAATGGGAAAAGTTTGACATTCTTCTTAATCTGTGACAAATAAATCTCTTTCTTGTAGTTAGCTGCTATTTATTATATGAATGATTAGTTAATCACCAGAAAGAAACTAACATAATTTGCTGGCACATTTTACTGCAGAACTTCATAAAACAGCACAACTAAATTAAGCTGAAACATACTCTGCTGAGTGCTTCCATGACAAATGCTGTCACATCCATTCTATACTGTGAAAACTAACACTTTGAGCACCTTGATGTGCACAAAATAAAAATTGCTTCATGATATTGTAACAATAAAATAATTTGGTGACTGGAACTCACTGGAAGACAACCTGATTTCCTCTGAAGTGAAAAAGTGACTGCTCATACAGCCAGGCAGCATTCCCCCCTGGAAGTTTTGCTCCATTTCTTTCATAGGTCCTGTGAATGAAAATTGAAATATACAGGGCAGCCCTGACATAGCACTCAGGGATGCTAAAATGTCTTTTATAGTCAGATGGATCCTCACCTGGGTGTTCAGTAATTTTAAGGAGACCACCACTGGAAGGAGAAGTGTGAAGGATGAAGTGTGTTTCTAAAGGTACCAGCCAGCAGAACCATGCTGGCCACAGTTGGTCCTGGCTCCCTTCCTGGTTCCTTCTCTTTAACAGACACTTCCTTTCTGTTGGGAAAAATCTGTCTTCAGAATGAGCTGTACAGTTATTTGGGCTTTGCAAAAATGTGCTGCTCTTTCTTTCATGGATTGATGAAACTTTGAAAATAAAAGGATTCTTCTGTTGGGGTTTTTTTAAGTTTCTTTATTTTTAAAACAGCCTATAGTCAAATCACTGCTCTGCACCAGACCATCCTTTGAGCGCAGCTGTACAGATAAAGTTCAGCTGGCAGCCAGTTTCCAAGGGCATTCTATGTGGTCAGTACTAGCACCAGTACTGTCTAACATCTTTATTAACATCCTGGAGGACACAATAGGGTGACCTTTTAGCAGTGTGTGGATTTCACTGACCCTGAGTCTGGGGAGGTTTGCAATAACACAAGTGTGTCAGCTGCTCTCCTGGAGTGTGGGCTGGGCAGTTGCAACAGCAGGGGCAGGACTTCTTTGAAAGGCAGATCCCAGAATGCTGGAGAAATTATCTGCCAGGTACTTCATGAACTCGGGCGAGCGCAGCAAAGTCCTGCCTCTGAGGCAGACTAACTCTTACAGCAATTCAGACTGGGTAGATGGGTTGGGAACAGCTTTAGAATAAAAAGAGACAAGACCAGGAGTGGGAATTGTAGTGTGCCCTTGAGGCAAAGGAAACCAGCAGCATACTGGGTCATACTTACAGGATCACAGCAGAAAGTCAAGGAAATTTATTAGTCCCCTCTATTCAGCACTTGTCAGACCACATCTGGAGAACTGCATGGAGCTTTGGGGGCTCCAGTGCAAGAAAGATATTGACACACTGGACTGAGCAGGCAGCTGAGAGCACAACATGCAAGGAGAGGCTGCAGGAGCTGGGCTTGTTCAGCCTTAAAACAGAGAAGTCCCGTGGAAAAGCTTATTGGTATCTACAGCTGCCTGGTGGTGACATACAGAAAAGGTGAAGCCAATCTCTGCAGAACTGCATGACAGATCTGATTAAATAAAAGGATAATTATTTTTACCATGAGTACTCAAACACTGGAGCAAGTGCCCAGAGAAGCTGTGAGATCCTCAGCCTTGGAGGTTTCCAAAACTTGGCTGGCCAAGCCCTGAGCAACCTGTTGTAAGTGGCCATGCTTTGGATTGTAGGTTTGATATGAAACCTCCTGATGTCCTTTGCAATCTGAATTACGTCAAGATTTTAAGATCCTGTCAGAGATGTAAAGTAACCTGCTGACGTGTTTTCCCACTCTATGGATGCATTAGCTCTCTTGTTCTGCCCATCAATAGTCCAGATATAACTCCTTAAAGCAGGAGGAGAAGCAGAGTTCAGCTGCAGTTTGTTTTCCTTGGCTCAATTTAGAAGCCTGCATGTGCTTACGCAGGCAGTGGTGTGAGTTTGTAAGTCAGAGCAAGGACAAGTGCTTTGACAACACACCCAGCTGTACCACCAGGCATCCCAGAATTCCCACTAGCCTGTGTGACAAAGCAAAAGGTTCAGCTTGCACCACTCGTGTAATTAAAGCTTCCATAGTTTTCCCTGATTTGGCAAACTGGCTAATCCCAGAGTAATTAATACAAATAGATAAATAAATAGATAAAACTGTGTCTGCTCTGCCTGGCACTGTGTGCTATTTAAACAGGGTTTCTACTCTAGGTGCATATGGGCTATTTTAGATCAGGTTTTGTGGCTTCCTTCTTGAGGAAGGAAACCAGAGGAAATCTAATGCTTTATTTAAAGCTTGGGGAAAGCGAGAAAAGCAACCTGTGAGCATGCAATAGGAAAGGCAAATTCCCTGTTTAGCAGCCAAGGGAGCAGGACCTACAAATGCAGTACAACCCTGACGCACTGTACTGAAGGGCTACAGTGTTTTTAAGTTACATTAAGAGTCAAGGTAGGCACTTAAGACAGAAGCAGAAAAAGAACTGGAGAAGAAATATGTATTCAGAATCATTCAGTGAGACTCCTGTGATTGAAGGAGCTCCTTCAGTCCTGTGTTTCAAGTTGATGAAGTTCATGGTATGAGAAATCATTCACACCATGGCTTCAAGATTTGCCTGAGGAATGCGCTGCACGAGTAGCAAGCCATGCAAGGGACCACCAAATGTCTCTTCATGCCTCTCCTGGCCTGACAGGCACTTCCCAAGGGTAGTTCCTCTGACTGCCATCTAGAACTGTTATTAAAACAGAAATGTAATGAAAAGCATCTTCTCCTATGAAGAAAACTAGTTGGAGAATGACTAATGACCAGGGAAACTGCAGACTTTCCTCTCTCAGGAGTAACTGGAGAAGTATTCACGTATGGAGGAAACTTTGTCCCTCCTCAATATGCAGAAATTACTGATATCCTTAAAAAATGCACAAAATTAAAATACTAACCCTGTCCCACCCCAGGCTCTGGACTCATCAGATCATAAGCCCAAACCAGGATTGGTTATCTAGAGGGACACACATCACACACAGAGCTCAGATGTATTGTGACCATCTCCTCCTGCCTCTCCTCACCAGAAACATCACACACAATCATTTCCTTGGTGTGGGGACCCACAGATGAACGTATGAGGATCCCCTCCTGGCATACAGCTCTCAGTGCTGTGGTTCCAACCCAAACCTCCTTCAAAGGCTTTCATGAGGTCATATCATTTTTCAGAGGGAATCTAGCCTTAGTGTGAGGAATCTGACACCTCCATAGGGCCCGAGGCAGCCCAGCTGTGCTGGATGTGCTGCGTTGCTGGACACCAGCTAATGCCCGCTCTGCAACTTTAGCATCTTGCCTTGTACATGCAAGTACATCAAACACACACATGCATGGACAGTGAGCCTCTGTGCATGTGTGTGTCTCACTCTGTTTTTCAAGAGCACAATTTTGCTATATTAGCTCTCATTAATATTTCAAGCTGCTGCCTCCTGCAGCTCGTGCTGGGGCGGAAGAGGGAGCTGCCAGCAGACACAGACGTGACTGTCAGACTCCTGTAACAAACATTCAGGGAAAGCACATTTTTAATGTTATGGCAGCAAGAGTGAGGTAATGCAGTTAAAATATTTATGAACCCTTTCAGCTGACATCTCCAAATACCTTGTAGAGTCTAAACTTTGGAGGTCAAGGCAGTGTATTAACTAGATATTCGTCCAGCTATAAATTTTTTCCCTGTTTTAAACAATGCTGAGGACAGGAGGGAGGGAGGGTGGATCAGAGAGAAAAGAGAAGACCAGTTGTAAAGTTCATCACATATCAAAAGGAAACACATGGAAAGTTTGGACAAAAATTTTCTGCACCTTTCTCCTTTTCACAGAAAGCCTTCTAAAGTTATCTTTTAAAGGTTCAAAGTACTCTGCCTCTAAAAGGGTCACAAAATAAGGATGAACTACAAATACTCCAAGCTTGATGCACCACCATGTTAGCTGGCCTGCAAAAAGGCAAGTGGGATCTGCAAAAAAAATCCCAGTTTTTTATATTCTTATTCCATAGATCACCATCAGTGGAGCAGAAACATGGTGCTTACAGCTGATGGCTTGAGAGATGAGCAGCTGCTTGTGGTCTCCTGCTATTCAAAGGGAAAGGGGGGAAAAAAAGAAAACAGATAAAGGAACAAATAGATGAGGAAAAAACTCAAGAAATGCTCCTATCTACCAACTGCTCTGATGGACAAATAAGCAAAGTATATCACTTCAGACTGTTTCAATGAGGCCCCTAGAGGTCAAAAATCATCATTTTGGCATGGTTGGACTCTGCTTGCTCTCTTCCTCATGCCTACTGCCACCAGCGTGGCTTTTACTGCTGGGCTCCATCCCTTGTCATCAGGTCTCTCGTGTGCCACATCACAGATCCCCTTCCCTGTCTCCTAAAAGTCTGCACAAGTTCACAGCTGCCAGGGCTGTGACATAGAATCCCAATGCCAGCCAGCTCTGCCTCCTCCCCAGGGTTCCAGCTCGAGCCCAGCCTCAAGCTCTCTCTTGCACAGGCAGGCTCCCACTCCTGCACTAGCTCAAGGCACTGAGAGACACCAAAGATTGGCCTTTGAAATGGCACAGTCGTACTCCCGCCCTAAGAAAAGACACAATGAAAGAACTAAGGAAATCCAGCAGAGTTGAAAGTACATCACTGCAAAACAAAATTACCAAAGGTTATTTGTAAGCAAGCAGATAAAAAGCATTTTCAGATGGCTTTTTCAATCATCCTATCTATCAGATGTTTATCTATCTGAGCTTTTTCCTTTACAGTACTCAGCGCATCTTAGCTCATGATACTTAGCTCATGATATATGGATTCAAAACATATCCTTAGTACTTTGTTGATGAAGTAATATTTCTCCTGCTTATTTTACTTAGACAAGACTCCACAGCCATTCCACCAGGTCTGTGGGATTTATCTAGCTACTTCAACTGCTTTCAGCTAAAAAAAATTGGTGGTGGTCTTCTTTGGGGTCCAAAGGAAAGGAAGGGCTCTGGTCTTCACCAGGGTTTCTGACAGACTCTGAGTCTGCTGTGCTGGAGCAGAAGATAGATGCATTTCTCTTTTTCCCTGCTCCAGCCATCTCTTTACTTTCCAGCTGACAAAGCAGAGATTCAGATGGCCCCAGGTCTCATTCCAAATACATCCAGGGAGGTATTCTCTATGCTGAACACTTACCAATGTCTCCTGGGCAGAGTCTGGAGTCACCAACCAAAGTGGCCAGCACCAAACAGAGAGTTCCACCTTCCACTGAACTCTTTAGGAAACACCTCAGAACCAAATGTCCTGGCTGCAGCCTGGGGAAGCCAATTTCAACACCTGCAGTCTAAGGTAGAGTCCCCTTTCCTGTGGCCAGGCTTGTTGATACCTATGCACTGAGCTCAAGCTCCTTGACATGAAGCAAAGTGAAGGGCGTGCAGAGCAGTGAAATGTCCATCTTCCCAGCCAGCAGCCTCTGAGGGATACATTGGAGCATTTCCCTGCAGCTCAGCACAGCTCACTGAGGTTTTCTCCACTTCCAGCTACAAGAATATGAACTACAGAATAAGGATGAAAGGATTTGGGGAAGCATGGTGTCTACACAAACAACTGAAAAGGGGCAAACCTATCCTAGGGCTCAGTGACTCAGGAAAGAGCTTTTCTGCCTTTCAGGTCAGGAGCTGAGTAAGTACAATGAAACAGACAGAGGAATTAACTTCTCTAAAAAGTATCTGTAGAGGATGTACCCATTTTGAAGTTTTTCCTTATTAGTCATGCACTGGCTCCCACCAGAACTATTCAACATGTAAATAGTTGTAAGCTTTCTTTACTAGAACTCTTCATCTTGCAGTATTAGTATTGGTCACGCAGGCAAGAGAAGACAATAATTCTGCTTGCATCTGGGGCTGCAGTTCAACATGGCATCTGAAAGATAAAAGAAAAGCACATGCATACACATATATATTATGACAGTCACTTGTTGAAGAGAAACTTTAGTCATTTGGCAGCAGCACAAAACAATGATTTAATACTTAGTTTCATGCTTCCTATATGGTTGAGGGCAAAGAAGATCATGCATACCCTGAACTGGGGCACCTCTTTTCACTGACCATGCAAGGGGCCGAAGTATTAAACGAAGGAGCTAAAGGATAGACCTAAAGCTGTGCATGTGAATATATTCACCCAAATACAGTTCTCAGCCCTACTAGTTTTAGACATCTGGTGCAGTTTTCCGTTATATTCTCATTGTCCAACTTAAAGGTAAACACATGGCAATGTGTGATTTCACTCATCTCAAATCACATTGGCACAGTTTCTGGAATACTATGGCAACAGGTAATATGGAAAAATGATGCAAGGGCAACCAGACAGGACGGATTGCTAAAGAAAAAGCGCCAGTTTTAACTCTGAGAAATAAAATCAAATGCAACCAGTGGTGTTTACAGAAATGTGTTTTCTGTTTTACCTGGCAACACCTACTTCCAAAACCATTCCTCCCTCACTATTACAAATTTATCTGGAAGGTCCACAAAGCAGAGAGGTTAGCCAGCTCTCAGTGCACTGCATCTTGCTGCTGACTAGGAACGGAACCTTTTTTTTCCCTCATCAGTTTTCCCAACCTGTACTTATGAAACCTATCAGGATGGATCAAAATAGACCAAGGACTGTTGCTGCTAATCAACAGCATGATTTGGCTGCACTTCACCAAGATTCAGACACTGTGACTCAGCCAGAGGCAACACCCTAGTTTATGACTTTGAAAAACCTGCTTCCCATGCTTGAGTTAAACTCACCCTTTTTTGCCTGTATAACCCCTAACTCACATAAGCCCCACAAAAACTAGGCAGCAGTAAAGAGGAAATGAGATGGGGGAGAATTTTAGAGAGGGTGAGTTGGAGATGATTATTAGAGGTGACAAATGCATCCGCACCTACAGGTAGCTGACAAGGGCTCTACACTGCACCTGTTCTTTTTTAACCCACACATGCCATGGAGGGAAGGGTGGTGCAACTTTGCTGTGGCAGCAACATCACTGCCACAAAAGGCTCCAAGACTGATGGAAGGCACACCTTTGACAAAGTCCATCTGACTTCCACAAAGGTAGACACTACCAGATTCAGTCCTTTAAAAAGCCATGCATACCTGCTTATTTTATTGATATAACAATTAAAACATTTGCTTGCAGGTGTTTATAGCCTCATTCAAATTCTAAGTATAATGGGAAAGTCAGATTGAGAAATTAGATTCACAGAAGTCAAAAAGTCCAAAGTATGGATTCCCAAAGCAACTGTAACTTTTATCCCCCTTTCATATAAAACCAAAGAGAATTGGTTTGGATGTCAAAAGCAGTACCACGCAAGTTTTCATCTTCTTTGTTTTTAGGTAGACTCTTTCAGCCAGTGGAATAGGAACTGAACTCTGAGCCACGGTGCAAGCATGTGATTATTTCTGTTTCTGCAAAGTATGCCTTTAACTTCACCCTCTCCCACAAACAGTTACCAGTCAGCAAACAAGAGGAGCAAAATTCCCAGTATCTGCTGCACAAGTCCATGCACTTTCCACAGGACCACCTCCTGCAGTTGCAGAGAAACAGTTAAGAAAAAGGATCAAAAACTACATTGAGCCATTGTAGCCAATGCATAAACCATTTCTGTTGCTACACTATTCTACAGCTGGCCCTCCATCATGCACACTTCCTGAAAAACATCCACACGAGGGGGAAAAAACCTCTCAACAGAAAGGATGGCTATGAGACATGACTGTACTGCATTCATTAAGAATGTTTTATAAAGCATAAAATCTGACTCCTTACAGCACTGATCGCAAGCACAAGTTTCCAGACTTTTACTATCACGGTTAAGTGCCATTCAATTCCAAGCCATAGGAAATGTTTATCCTGATCAACCCAAAGGTCTAAAACAGGAGTCACCACACTTTCCCTATGATACTATTCCTCCCACAAAGTCTCCTTCCACTTCTGGCATTTGTGCTCCTCATTGGGATACAGCTTGTGGAGCAAACCTACATTTAATGCTGTTTCCTAACCCCAGATCTGGTCTCTGGAAGCAATAAAAACATTAAACAATGTTAAGAAACAAGATTAGACAGAGAGGCTTGGGGTGATTAAACGGAGTTCCAACTTCAACTGCCTAATAAGTAGCTTTAGAGAGGATGGAACCAGACTCTTCTCCAAGGTGGACTGTGATGGAACAAGAGGCAGCATTCACAAGTCCCAACACAGATTCCTAAGAGATATGAGAAATAATTTTTTTAACTACAAAGGATAAAGAAACTTGGGGATCTCTGTCCTTACAGATGTTTAAATCCAGCACCTTGCTGCGAAACTCTTCTGCTTAACTTCCCTCTCCTTGACCACATCAGACTCTGTTTTTAAAGATCTCTGCAACACACACAATCACCACCTCCTAGGGAAAGGATATTTCTTCAACCTTTGTTCCCATGGAGAGTGCTGGTTGCATTTAGGATGTAGTTATTACTTCTTCAATCCGTCCATGTGCTTGCTTACAGATGATAAAATGTCTGAGGGTGGTTTTGAAAAGGGTTCTAGTTCTGTCAAAAACAACGTTGGGGTGAAACTTTATTACTGACTAAATGCTGCAGGATTCAGCAACCAAAGCAGACACTGCAGCCCACCCCAAAAGTTTTACAGGCACTGCCCTGACAGTCTTCTCAGGCCTCTCCCTTCCTTTCCCCGCCCTTCATTCATATTGGCTTGGATGGTAGGAGGTGAAAAGAGGGAAGGGGGAAAAGTTATTTTTGGCTGTCAACTTTTTATGGCATACCTGTCCCATAAGACTCTTTGGAGCAGTGCACCTCATCCTCGGTCAGAACAAAACCAGGTCTGAAATGGCAGAGAAATTTCTCTGTGAGACACAAGCTGTCCAGCTGCCAGCTGGTAGCAACCATGTCCCAAAGCACTAACCTGCTCAGGGCCTTGAGCCAGCAAAATGCAAGCATGGAGAGCCTTGGGGTATAAAGTGCTTACAAACCCACTGGATGTGTCTCTGAGGCCAAATTCCCTCAAGGGAGCTTTCCTTGGGTTGAAAGGGCTGAGCCCAGAGTCCTTGCCCTGCGCAGGGGGGCATTCTGGACACGCCGGCGGTGGTGGGGAAGGGGCTGCCAGGGGGGAGCTGCCTCCCCTCTCTGCCAGAACTGCCTCCCCTCTCTGCCCTCCTCAGCATTTCCACCACAGCCCAAAGCTGCCACCCTCCTGTGCCCACCGTGGCCTATGTCCCAGCATCTAGGCACAGCATCACCACGAGAAACATGGGAGCCTCCTCAGCATTGACACGGGGAAAGCAAATGGAGTATAATGAACTAGGTCACATGGTTGCATAGCACATCAAGAATTACCTCTCTCTTCACATCTTCAGTATCAGCAGTGCCTCTCAAAAGACTCCTAGAAAACTCTTTGGAGGCTTTTATGGCACTGATTCTCAGCACATTGTTTAAAAGCTTGAAAGCTGCTTGCTTAAAGTGTCTAACACAGGTGGAAAACCCTGAACAGAAATGGATTTTTAGGGAGCAGGTGCATGATGTAATTTCTCCTTTTTTTTAGTTAGGTTTTTCTCCTTTTTCAAACAGAGCCACTCAAGTTAACTGAATTAGCACATATGCCTCTCCAGACGCCATTCAGCACCTAATCAAATGGTAGGATTATAAATACCATGTGCTGCAGCAGTGTCTGAACCTCAGTTGTTGAAGCTTAGGTTGTCTTTACAGCTTTGCACTGGTGGGACAAAAAAATTGCATCAGGTAAGCAGTGATTTCATTGCATCAGGCAAATGCCACACAGAAAATAAAGTTTACAGAAAATGTGGAACATGTGAGTCATGCAAAACAACCTTTCTGATCTGCTACTTCAGTAACATAAGGCAGAAGTTACCTCTGAACTGCTGAATTACAAGTGAAATGAAGAGGTAACATTTCAAGGTAAGCAGATCCCTGCCTAGGTAAAGCTGTCTGTCTCTTGCTGGAAGACAGATACAGCCTCACCAAACCAGAGATCAACTTTCCTAATTGAACGAGCAGGGGATGTTAGAGGGAGGCAGAGGGAAAGATGGACATGGATTTTACCTCTGATGGCTGCAGGCTCTTGAAATAACGTTGACAGAATAATTAAATGTAATTTAGAAAGGGAAATGTATTATTTATGGATGTATTGCAATAACTAGGGAAAAAGTAGGTCTTCAGCCTTCTGAAGATAGGCAACTCCCCAAAAGTGGAATGATCAAGCAACAGGGAAAGCAGACATTGCTGGATGATGTGTCTCTTTATTTTCAAGTGGATCCCAGAGATCACCCAGCTGAGTTAGAAACAACTCCCTGGATTTCTAGACCTTGACAAGAAGGCTGCGACAGAGAAGAGATGCCCAGATCTCCTTTTTGGGCAAGCATTTTTCCAGGGCTAGTAGAGACAGATGGTTGCCCATTCTCCTGGCTTACTTAACTTTCAGAGCCAACAAGTCTGTGCAGCCAAATCTCTGTGCTCACTACTAGCAAATTGCTTATTTGCAGCTGTCGTGCTCTGAGTGAGATAACAATATCAGAAAGGCTCATTTGAAGGTGAAATAGTAGAGCTGGTCCTGGCTAAAGCCAACTGAACAGGTTAGCCCAGTGCCTGCATGAAGCAACTGCCATCATCTTGTAGGGAAAACAGTGAAAGTGATCAAAGCCAGACCTTTCTGTAGAACACACCAATCAATGGGAGCATGAGACAGATGCACACACAGAAGGAAAGGCAAAGAAAGGGTGGAGGACTGGAATCAGCTAAGATCAGAAGGCAATGGCACAAACGAGTGCTTGGGAAAGGCAAAAAATGAATGCAGATTTGAGAAGGTTATAAAGAGATTTAGTTTTTGAAGTCCTGTCATAGAATCGTAAAACTAGTTGGGTTGGGAAAGACCTTTACTATCATCAAGTCCAACCATTAACCCAGAACTGCCAAACCCACCACTTAACCATGTCCCCAAGGGCCATATCCACACACTTCCACAGATGATGACTCCACCACTTCCTTGGGCATCCTATTCCAGTGCCTGACAACCCTTTAGGTATAGAATTTTTTCCTAATATCCAATCTAAGCTTCCCCTGGTACAACTTAAGACTGTTTTCTCTTGTCCTATCACTTGTTACCTGGGAAAAGACACTGACTCCCCACCTCACTACAATCTACTTTCAGGTAGTTAAATATACAAGCACCTCTGAGGAAGTTACACTGTACAGCCCAGTAATTGATATTTCAGTGAGTTTTAGCCCATGAACGTCTGTATTTTGGACCTCTCTGCTGTCAGGTACAGCTTTGACTGCATATTTGCACATTCCAGCAGCTGTTACATTTTCTTTAGCATTCAACCTTCTTCAGCTTTCGTCACAAGGATCTGTAGTCTGTTTAAAGCTGATCTGGCAAAGAAATCCACAATGAAAAACTTCATGCAAGAGCTCCCTAAGATCTCCAGGTCTTAGGAGTTTGGAAGACTTCCAGCCCTCTCCCAGGGACTTCCCAGTTCACACTCAAAGAATTTTCAGACAGTTGGACTGACATTAAATAAAATTTAACTCCCTGATTCCCCAGGGGCTGGAATAAAAAGGGGAAAATACATATAAATTTAGGCAGATGAATAATTATACAACATAGAGAGGAGAGCACTGGAGGGCTAGTGGAATTTGGTGCTGCCACAGCAGGATGGTTGATCCCAGCTCAGCTGTGGCCATAAGCAGGTTGCTGGGCCTCAGGGTGCTTACAGGAGAAAACTACATTTGCTGTAGGAACTTTGTGCTCTCAGATAAATTGGAGGGATAGTGGGGGAAGTGTCACTTCAGATTTAAATCTCACTTCCGAGGGAAAAAGTGTTAACAGCAGTCTTAATTAAGAAAAAAGGCAATAATATGGGAGCCTTCAGCAGTGAAATCCCTCTCCAAACAGTCACCTTTGCAGCAGAGTCTGTGCAATCTCCCCCATTAGATACTGTAGGTAGCCACCAGGAAACAAGAAGATTCACACCCATGTAGCACAGCTGGAAAAAACACATTTAAAACTTACTCATATGCGTCATCCCATGGCATATAGGAGTGATGCTGCATTAAGTAATTGTTGTCTCAGCTAATGCAATGCATTTATTTGTATATTTTACATATGACCATATACATTGTATAAATAGTGAGTATAGATTCATTACATTAGCAAGTTTACAGTATGGGGTTTTTTTCAGCAAAAGCAGACCATTGAGTAATTTGTGATTAAAAGAAACCAAACTCAGATGTTCCCTTAAGGCAGATTGCTTAGGAGTATTGTGGATGGGCTGAGTCTACTTGGTAGCTGGTGCCTTTTACTGGGAGAATCCCAAACAGGAGTGTCCCCCTGCTCCAGTGACCTGTGTTAGCACCAGTTAGCAAAAGTTCTACCCAGACCAGCAAAGTAAGAGCCAGGTACTGGATTCAGTAACACACTGAAAGATTGCAAGCTTACAGAGTCCCACATCTGGTACCTTTTCCAAAAACTGCAGATATCACAGAGACACAGAGATCACTCATTCTTCACATGCAAGATTCAGTCTCCAAGGTCAACTCCACAAGCCTGTGTATAGCCATCTCTACCTGGAGTCCCCAGCCTTACAGCTTCTGGTGGCCACAAAGCAGTAACAAGGACTCTGCACAAAGGCAAGGCTCTAAAATTTCCCATCAGACCTGTTCCCCTTCTTCCCTGTCAGTCAGTGCACAGCTACGGACCTCTGCCATGCAAGGAAGGCATTGTGGCCTCTTCCCCAGCATGGTTTAGCCCTACCACAATCCAGCTGGAGAGTCATGAGACCTCTACAACCAAACACAGTGCAGAGCAGATTAGTGCAGTCTTGGACCAAGCAAGCACATCAGCCAACTTTCCAGATGGCCTCAGGTTTAACAGGAGGCACTGCAGCTGCTAGGAAGGGCTTGCTTGCGGAATAAAAGAATATGATGCTTGGATTAAAAGCAGTCAGCTGAAGTAGGGTGATGAAGGCAGCCTGTGCAACAGTGAGAGGATGCAGTACAGCTCAGAACTGATGGATTGCAGGCCTGTTTTCATCAGCCTGGTGGCTCTGCACTATATTGGCTAAAAGAACACTTGGTTGCAAACATCGCTACAAATGGGAATTTCACTGGAGAGTGCTGCCATGTTCTTGGTCACATCCTAACCAAAACTGCTGTTAACACTTTTTCCCTCAGAGGAAAACAGGGGGAAAAGAACCCCCAAAAAGTAAATCCTAAACAAATCACTCCAGTGTTATTACTTTGAATTAAAGCAGAACTAGAAACCACATCCAGACAGTAACAACACACAAATTGAAATGATACTGAAATGCAGGAACTTGTCAACAAACAGCAATTCATACAGAAACTTTAGCTTTTAGTTTTTACAATAACAGGCATTAGTGACTAACATCTCCAGATTTAAAAGCCTAAAACAAGTGATAAAGACACCATTTCAAATAAAGTAAGCCTGTTAATCTGGAGAATAAAGTACATTGATGAATCAATGAATAAATTGATGAATTTAGCTTTCTACATGAAACTACAATCTACATGCACTGTAGCCATCTAATACAAATGAACTGCATAGTCATGTCCCTAAATGAGTGGAAAGGGCCGCTTACATTATAAGATACATTCATGATATCAGTATATGTTGTCTATATTAAGTGGCTAGTACAGCGATGTTATGTTAAAACATTTACAATAAAAACTTTCAGTATGAGAAAACTTAATTTCCACCTTTACCATATATTTGACTCCTGCAAAGGGTCATTTAACTTTGATAAGGACTTCATCAGCTTGGAAATTAGAACTCTAGCCTCTAAAAATAATAATAAAAAAGCTTTAACTACACACAAAAAAGATGCTGAAGATACTGTACAAGAAAGCAGGCATTGAAAGAGTATTAGGATGCTGACAGAAGTCTGCACAAAGGCAGCTTCATATGCCTCATCAGCAAGATTTAAAGATCAGTAATGTAACTAAGATTCAAGATCAGTGAACATCCAAACCAATGTTGAACTACAGACTGTACTGTTGGTCACATTACTAAATTCTTTTGTGCAACTAAACCAAAATGCTTTAAAGGATTCCTTCCCTCCTTGAAACAATCCTCCAGAAATTATATGGCTATGAAATACTTTTAGAAGAAAATCTTGTTAAGTGTTGCTTAGTAGGAAGATAGCACAGGGCTCTACGGGGACTCCTCTTTGCAGTAAAATGTAAATGTCTGTTTTCCTGTTAGTGGTATGTCCACAGAAGAGGCATCGTAGCTCAAATCTGCAGTGCAGGACTGAGGGCAGCTTCCCAAGCAAATCTCTCTTACCAAACTAATTTGTGATATGAGGTGGTTTTGTAGCTCATTGTCCAAATCCATTCCATTTGAATCTAACGCAGAGGGTGCTCTGCATATTAAATGCCCTACAACCTCTTACAAGCAATTCAGTCCATGGGACCAAATTCCTTTTGCCTCCAGCCCTTTTCCTCCTGGGGAGATGTGATGGGGTGGTCATGGAGAAGTACAAAAGATGATGAATCAGGACCAGGCTAGAGCTAGACCACTGTAAAATACCCAAATCACACATGACATCAGAGCTAGAACCTTGGTACTGACTGTTTATCTCATTGATGTGTCCTTTCTGTCCCATCATGTTCACAGGTAGGCAACAAGAGTTCTGAGAGATTATTTAAGAATGTTGTCTCCTCAAAGCAAAATATTGAAATGATGGTCCTGCTCCAGCCTTTGGCCTCTGCACATTTTCATTTCTCTGGTTCTTATTCACTTTATCCCCACTGCCTCTATTTCCTCTCCCAGACTCCAGCACACGGTCTTACAGATCACCCACACACTCAGTGAGGTCTACTGTGCTGTAACACATCTGAGGGAAGGCACATCCCAGCTTCCCCTGAAGCCAAGGCTTGCTTTATTTTGGTGGTATAAGTAAGTTCAACTGCAGGGCTTTAATTTTTCGAGCTATTCTATTAAGCCCTAGGGAGCAGTGGTAACATGGGCATTAAAACACGTGCTTTCATCAGAAGCTTTTTTCAACCCCTCAGACTACCAAGCTGCCCTCAGGACCAAATCCATTTGTTCTGCCAACGACGAGCAATATCACTCTATGGGTCAAAGTACATGAATAAATCCCAGAGGCCTTAGACCAAGTCAGATTCCCTAAGAAACATCTAGAAAGGAAGAAAACTATTTTCAAGCTCTCATTGCTGGAATACTTCATGGCAATGTTATAGTTACAACAAATTCCTCTCTAGGAGGAAAGATTTCAAGCAAAAATTAAAGAGAGGATTTGATTTATAATGGCAAAAAAATTACAACTAACAGGCCAAGTTTTGCTTACACTGAATAACACTTAGCACCTACGTAGGAAAATTCCCACTGACTGTAGTCAGAGCAGATCTGAAGTTTTAAACATGCAGCTTCCCCTTCAGCCCCAGAATAGCAGTGCTAAAAATTAGGTGTCAGACTGGGACATGTCCTTCTGATGAGAAAGAGGGAAGAAATGGTATGGAGGCCCATCTTCCTACTGGGGAATAACAGTACAAGGGCTTTGGCCGTCAAAGGGAAACCTGATGGGGCAGGTCCACTGAACACCTCTGGGAAAAGGGTGAGCACTTGCGACAGTGCTCAAGTGAGTGTTGGAGCTTTTGGCGCCAGGGAGCAAGCTTGGGGAAAGCTGCCAGGGACTAGTTGAGCCAGAGTGCTCCATGGCTGTTGGTATTAAGCCAGAGTAGCTAAAGGGGTAAAGTCTGCATTTTGCTGCAGGCAGGGAGGGCAGGTGACTGCCGGCCTTCTGCTGTCAGCCATGTCACAGGGCAGCTGGCATCCCCCTCATTCTCCCGGGAAAGGAAGGGGAGAGAGGCTGGGCTTGCAATCCGAGGTCACAGTCCCGCCCTGGGTGAACAAGGCCTAAAGGGAGCAAAAGTGTTTGAAGGGGATCCAGCTGAGCTTCACTGCCTGAAGCCGTATCTGTTCTCCAGCGTGCCGAGCAATGTCAATGTCACGTGTGCTCCGAGAGCAAAGCTGCCATTTGTGGCCTCGGCGGCCAAGAAAGCAGACAAACCTGAGCATCTGCATTTGCAATCTCCACTGCTCCATAAAAGACAAGGTCAGACAGAAAACATGTGTTTCATATTTGAAAATCTGAGTGATTTATATTAGGGGAGCAGGACTGGACTGCATGCAACTTCTAGGTTGTTAAAATTTAATTTACTAACCAATTACTATCAGATGCTTGACTTCTTCAGCTGCCCCATATGAGGAGTTTAGTTTCTCACAATATTCTGTCTTGATTTCATTGCTCTATCTCCTTCCAGAGGCTGAAGAGGGGTGAAATGAAGTGGGTGAGCAAAAGAAAAGGACGAGTCAGTCCCAGGAGTTCATACTTTATATCCAGGGAAACCACCAGAGTATTATCTCCCAGTTTCTGTGGGTCATCCTTTTTCCACTATTTGCAGCTTTACCTGAAGTAGATGGATTAAACTGAATGGTACATCTCTCACCTCAAGAAAGTCTGGAGGAGACTGTGTCCCTAGCTGCCCCGTCCTCACTTCGGCTGGATTGCTTCTCAACCATCACTCCCAGGTTAAAGCAGCTAAAACATTAGAAATGCATGTCTCAGAAGATGAAACTAAATGAACCAGGACAAAAAGTTAAGGCAGAAGCAAGATCATTGCTGATAAGCATCCTTCCTGTTTCGTGGGTTATGAGGTACAAGTTGGTTCTCCTGTGCTGCACAGCTTTGGGCTGAAAGTTCACAGAAATTTCTGACCTTGGGGCAGCGATGTGTCTGTGCTTTTGCCACTCTTCTTAACACTGAAGACACACCATCACCACTAGCATTGGCTGAACAGTTTTTCAAATGTTCTCTGCTCAAATTAACTCCATTCTTGGTTAGTAAGTCACTCATGAAATGAACCTGGCTTTCATTTAGCATGGTGGTCAGAGACCAGTAATATTTTGAAATCATGGGTGAATTGCCAGCTCTTCTCTCCAATTATGTTATCCCTCCAATGCTATCTGCATTTCGAGTGACAGGTTCCCTGGGATTTGGTTAATGTTACTACTCTTGGAATAAAAGAGGAAAATATTTTAAACTGGGGAATAATCAATCCAGTCCAAACTTTAGGACGGATAATCATTCATATTAAGACATGAAACTCTTAGAAGTTTGTTTTTTTTTTTTTTCTGACAAATACCCAGCAGGTCACAGGTAGCTGGAAAACTAACTTCATCAGGTAATTTATGAGATTGTCTTATAAGGTAGACAAGTAGTGTGCTTTTTTTTTTGAGGAGGGAGCAAAGGAAGGAGGCAGGGAGAGGAGGAAGCCAACAAATGTCAGATGCCAGGTCTTATGAGTATTTTAATATCAGCAATTAACTAAGGACTGACTATAATAGACGGTATCAGACTTGTGCTAAAGTTTTAAATGCCTAATGTTCAGATGTTTTTCCATATTTCTGTACGCCAGTACTTCAGATATGTTTATACCTTTCCAGGACTCTTCATTTAGCCCTCGTTTTGCTAAAGGCAGAATACAAATGCTGTTGACCTGAGGTTATCCACTCACTATAAATGGAGAGTTACAGCAACATTACTGTTTGGCAGATTTATTTCTACCTGGCATTACTGCTTAGGAACTGTCTAATTAACAGTCTGTTAGACCAACAGAAGGAAACATGGCAATTTCTAAGTAACAAATAGAAGGCGAGTAAGCTGGTACAGGATCACTGGGTGTAACAGGGCTATGACCAGAATATGTGACAATAAATTCTCATGACAGAAGAGAAAAGCTGAACCAAGGCATGTAGCAGAACCAGAAGTGATGATGGAAGGCTAACCAGTCCAGCAATTAGTCTAAACAGCATCAAATTCCAATTTTAAATCCATACTGAAGTACTATTTAGAGACAACTATTTTTCCTATTATTACACTGTGAGATTTCTGCATACTGTTCTGTTGTGGATCCTTCAGCTCTAGAAACTGCTGCATTTCAGTAATAACTCAAACAGCCCCAGAAGCACAAAGACAATTTGCCTGGAAATTAATGACCTTGAAAAATGGTGAATGTTATTTCAACCTCCAACTCATTAACTCAATCTCCCTGTCCACTTGTCTCTTCCACTCAGTGCCTTGGCAAGCACGATCCAGCATTTAGAAACCCTGACAGAAGAAGAAAGGGAGTATCTTTCCCCCAAGAGAGGGAGTCTGTGGCTGGTAAACACATACAGGTGTCTCAGTCCAGCCCTTGCCTGCCATGGAGGCCTGTCTGGGAGAAAGGGTGGAAAGCCAAAAGTTTGCAATCCTTCACTGCAGGAATTTTGGCTGGTGGGTACAATTGGCTGCCTCAAGGCAATGCACCTTGCACAGCTGAGGATTTGCTATATTCTGTCTGTAGGCAAATACATTAACAGGAGAGAAAAAGATTGAGGGAGAGAGAGAAGGAGAGAGAGTTTCCTGCTTAACATGCACTTGGAGAACACTGGACTCCAACTTATCTCCCACACTGAGCTCCAGGGACATTCAATTGATGATCCAGATCTGAAACTAGAGCTCAGAATTCACTTCTAGCTCTGTGATTGCAATATTGGATATAAAAGCATCTATAATTATTTTTTTAAAAAATTTTACTGAAGGAATAGGAAATAAATGCCATTTCCTTACCTTTGTTCTTGTCCTTTCCTGAAAGTGATTTTTTCTAAGGCATATGCACTCATGGGTGCCCATGGATCTGTGCACAGACTATAGCAATGTTTCATCCTCTCCTGCTGGTTACAAAAGTTTCACCCTTTGATTCTTTTAACTTCAGTGAAGATGGGATGTGCAGCTTCCAGGCCCTTCATGGAACCTCTCCTTCCAACCATTGAGACATTTATATTAAAGAGCTCAACCAGCAGAAACAAGATTATAATCAAGAATTGTCCTAGACTTCTGCCCCAAACAATTTGATTACAGCCTGATTATCAGAATTTGCCAAAGGTCCACTGTCTGTCAATCATCCATCCAAAAAAAGCCCAGAACACTTTGAAAGCCATGAAGGAAGACCCACATGTTGGATATGTAATGTGGCATCCCTTAATCAAAGTGAACCATAGGGAGAAATCTAATATAGAGATTGACAAGGTGAACAAAAATATGCCACAGCTGTCTAGGAGTAACAAATCTTCATTTGAAGAGAAAATCACTGCCAGATACTTGCAACCATTCATATAGAAATCAGGAATATCAAGGTCTTTAAAAACCACTTAGAAATTAAGTTTAAGAAAATCAGGAAGAGAGCCAAAGACAAATAACTACACAGAAAGAACTTAGAAGACTGACAAAGATCATAGCATTCCTATTTTAAGCAATTAATTCACATTTAACCCAGCTGTCTCAAAATGCTATAATTCTGTATCATATGGCATGTGCTATATAGTGAGGCACACCACAGTTAACTTAAAGAAGTATGAATTCCACATTCAAAAGAAAAAGAGTTTGGTGACAAATGACAGTCCTTAAAAATCTGCTTCAGGGTGGAAAAATAGTTTGTACATTTGAAATTAAAACCTTCATTTTATCTGCCACAACTGTCAACATTGCCATGGCCTAAATCTAATGAGTTTGTGTCATATTCACTCGTTATTTATATTTGGTCAAAGATAAAATGGAAAACAGTGACAAAATGCCAGCCTTTCTGCCACTAACACAGCACATCCTGGATTTCTGACAAAGACCATGAGTTTTTCTATCTCCTCCAGACCCATCATAGCATATTAACTCTACTGAGAAAATACTGTTTCTCTTCAATGGACACAAACCAAGTTCAGCACTTTTAAATTAAAAAGTAATTATTTTAATAAGTTGCTGAGAATCCATCAAAAAACAGTCAAAAGGGTGAAAACTTACTGGAATAGTCACCTAAAGCAAAGGTCTGGTTTCTCTTCAGCCGAAACTAAAAACAAAAACAAAACCAAAACAAACAAAAAACCCCAATCAAATTAAAAAAACCCACCCCACCCCAAAAAAACCCCAAACCCCAAAACCCCTGAAAAACAAAACAATCCACCCCAAAAGTGATACACAGCAAAGCCTTCAAGGAACACTCCTTCTCCTGCAGTAAAGACAAAATGCACACAACTAAAAAGGAAAGGAAATAATGCAGCAAACAGGATTCCCTTTATTGGACTCTCTATTCAGTTGCTGTGCATCTGGAAACTCCCTGAATAAATGGATTAGAACAGAGTAGTATAAATTTGACATTAATTGAAGGGACATCATAAAAAATGCTTTCCCCTGCTACCTTGCATCAGAATTATGCTCAAACTATCTTCAAGTGTCAGGCAAACATGGTGACTTCTGTGATCTACACAAGCTATCAGATGATTCATGCTGTTCTGTTATTTGCCAAACAACGTATTTTGTCTCCAGCTGTTTCTTCACCCTTCATCTGTGATCAGGAAATCATAAGAGGGCACAAATACTCAGCACTGGGCTGGAATCCTCCTTGGTTTCTTCTCTCTAAGTTCACTCCTTTTCATCACACATTGCCCCCTAATCTCTTTCTATACTTTACTCATAGTGAATGCATTGATTAACATCGCCCATACTCTGGTTCATAAAGATCAAAGTCCTAGTAATGGCAGTATCTATATTTAAAAGTGGCCTTTTTTTTAATTATAGCAGTACAATACTACACATAGTCATCAGTGGAATTATCCACAATACAAACTCAGAAAGAGAAAATCAACAGGCACTATTCCTGAAATATCCTGAAAAAAAATTACTCTGAATTCTCCCCTCCTACATTTTTAACAAACTATTTCGAAGTCCAGCGAAGTGATCACAGATGTGGAGTGTTTTCCCATATCTGTCTCCTGCAAAACAGATACATAGAAATTTATCCTGGAAACAGAAACCTCCCCAAAAGTGTTGAAGCAATTACTATATAGCCCAAATTACAGTAAATTTCAAGTCATCCCATTACTGCACTTCAGCCTTTTGAAGAAACACTACTTCTGAAATAGGGTTTCTGATTTAGATATCCACGACCTTTTAAAACAAAAATTATAATGTTATAAATGCCAATAGGGATAAGCATAAAGCATATGTGTGCATTCAGGCTGCTACTTTTACTTACTACCTTGACTGCATGTCATTAATACCAGATTTTGTTTGGCCATGAGGTATTCACACCTGTTCCAAGGTGTGAACTTTTCCAATCATACCATCTCCAGGGAAAAGAGGTAGCAAAACCACATAGATGTGAAGCCATTTGACAGCCTATCTGTGAAGAGATCACAAGTAGTTCTGTGTTAGCACACCCAGAACCAAAAAGTGCATAGTGTGTGCAGTCACACGCATATTTTCTTGATTCCCCCATCCCCATCTCAGTCACAAGAAATCTTCTGCTCCCTAATGGCTGCAGGATGACAAATACAGAACAACTATTTGAATTTCAGATTGCATGCTAACATACATGAGCTACAAGGGGGAAAAAAAATCCTTATATTAGAGAATATTAAGATCTAAAGGAAAAAAAAAAAACTGAATCAACAGAAAACAAGGGTGTTTTCTTTCACTTTCCAGTGTTTCTCAGCAGCACGGCCTTTCACTAAACTCACATCTTGCATCAGGATTACTCTGAAGTATTTCGAAGTGGTGAGAAATAACTCTTTGATGGTGTTTCAAAGAAAATGACATCTCAGAAATTCCCACGAGGTGCAGAATCAGGTAAGTTTGGGAAGATAAACATTAAGGCAGTAGCAGAAATTACCAGATCATATCTTGCTTAAGGGAGAATTTTAAAATATACTACTCTTTCCACAGCTCTGTTACTAAAGCTTTAAAATATTTTGCTCAGTCAGTGTTGCTACACAGCTGCCTTACCCCCCAGTTCCACCCAGCTTTAACCACTCACTCCTTACACACCCAACCTGTGCTCTGGGCTCCAGTGCAGCTGAGAGGATCCTCATTCTTCGTCCAGTTATTCAGCCTGGAAAATCATACATTGACACAAAAGAGGAGCCAGAAAATTACTGGATGATGGCCAATTAAATAAAATAGTTGGCATCCATAAAACACATGGGGTACCATAGGTCTTTACACTTCATGAATTCTCTGCTCTATTATTACCAACACAATTACTCTAGGACATTTGTTGAGCAGTGCAGCACAGCAAGCATTGGCTAGAAAGTTGTCAGCTACACACACAAAGAAGTCCCTGTCTGCAGCTATAAACCTTTCATTCCTGAATTCCAGTCAGTTAGTGACAGGCAAAGGATGTAATGTGTCTGTGTTCAGACTGCCTCACATGGCACACAGCAGCAGAACCTCTCCCCAGCATGCAGAGAGCAATCATGCCAGTCCTCATCCTTCCCTCCCTGCCTCTGTGGATGAATCAGGAAGTGGCATGTTTTTTTTTTTAAGCAAATTCCTCCCAGCAAATTACAGCAGGAGCTCTCTGTTCCATCCATCAACACACCATTGCTGGATGACGAGCTTCCCCACTCCTTCCATTTTGTTAATTTCCCTGCCCCCTATATTTGTTGATGTCTGTGTACAAGGCATTTCATAAAATTTTGTGACCGCACTAAGACTGCCAGTTGCAGCAGAATCAGACAGCCCTGGAGTTGAAAATTTCTTTTAACAGATTATAATACACACTGGCTACTGTTTTATTTGCCCACCCACCCACTATCCATACCTTGACTCTTAATCACCCTATTTCCCAGGCCCATATTCAAAGAAGTGAAAACACAACCACCTAAGCTGCCTTTGTAAGTCGACTTCTACCACTTCGGGCAGCTGTTTCAAGCCACGAGAAGCAGGAGCAGCAAGGGCAGGTCCCCGTGTGGATATTTCTAACCAAACCAACACTCCAGCTGAGCATACTGAAAGGCAGCAGCTGCTCTGGACACGGAGCAGAGGCTCCCGTGCCAGCTCTGCGGCACCATCTAGCGCCAAGAGGGAACAACGCTCTGGGGATAACAGACCCACGCCGGGTTACCGCGGAGCTCAGAAACAACGCAAAATAAAGGCACGCAAACACGAATCGAAAACAAGACAACTACTGGCAATCCATTTTCGCTGCGCACACGCTGGGGCCTGCTTCTGTCACTCTAGGACTGGCACGTTTCTGCGGCGCAGTCCAAACTGGTCGCGCACCAGTGAAGATGCTGGCAGCGCGCACTGCGGAGCCCGGCCACGCTCCTTACCACTATTCCCACTGGGCTCCGCAGATGAATCACAACAGCCACATGTTCTCGAAAAGTACGTGCAGCCCTGCAGCTGCCTCTCCGCTCCTGTTCCAGGCTGACGGCTACTCTGGAAATCACGGCGGAAGGTCAACAGCAGCAGCTCTGGAACAAACACCCGCCAGCCTTGCGGGAGGTAGTAGGAGACAACCCTCGCGCACATCCTCTCCAACAGGTCCCGAGGCAGAGGAAGAGACGAGCCCAGCTCCTGGGCATGCTGGCCTCTACAGAACATTAACTCAGTGATTCATGCCCCTGTTCAGGCTCAAACCGCAGATCCCAAGTGGTTCCCGTCTGCTCTCTAAAGTTACATCTACTTCCTCCAATTTTATTACCACTACTAGTCGTAGAGGTTGGGGTCGCTGCTTTTTTTCCATTTCCTGCATCCAAAAAAGTTCACTACTTATTATAAATCTAGATGACATGGCTTTTTTTCTTTCTTTTTTTTTTTCCCTGAGAGCAGCTTAGTTCTTATAATTTTATACAGCTGCATATTTGCTGCATCTAAGGAACAATTCCCGCTACACTGGTTGAACTTCAGTGCCAGATTCTTCAACCCTCAAATATTCCAGCAATTTTCAGTTTAAAAATAGCAGAAAAGGTGATTTTTCTACAATTATGAAGTCTCCAAAGAGTTACAGAATTCACATCCTTATGTTGTGTGAAATCTAGCTGTTTTTCAAACTCCCCATTGATGCTATCTTGAATAAAGACAATTTCATATTCTCATGCCAAAAAACACTTCGAAAATCTACCCCAGTGACAAATTAAATATAATTAACATTCATTTTCAAATGGTGGCCCTCAGCAGGACGTGATCTCAACAGAGAAAGCTACCATGCATCCATTAATTCCAAGTTTTATTTTTCATGTTGGTGAAACACACAGCCTCTTCTCAAAAGGCAGCATCTGTAGAGCTTTTACAAACACATTTTGTACTCTATTACACCACAGATTTGGGAAAAGAACAAGTAAAGCACAGGCTTCACACTGCACTTGATCATCTGAGTATTAAGTTACAGATAATTTAGAAATCTTCTGATTTTACATATACATTGCATCGGCCATTGCTCAGCCTCCATGCACAATTTAAATTTATTTTTTTATTACAGTCAACCCTGGTTTTGGAAACTCTCTTGCCGTAGATGTTATATTTTCCATTGCAGATTACTTAAATGGTATTTACATAAGTGTGCAAATTGCTTTGAAAGATAGAAACAAACACTAACACATAATATACAGACAGTTTCTTCTATAGTTAAACATTTACTAAAAGGCAGTTAACATTCCTAACACACTTTCACTATCTAAAATAGGAGAATAAGTTATATAAAATAGACCATCTTATTTTCAGACACTTCCATTTCTGCAGATTTGGTCTTTGCAGCAACATTGCAATTAAAGATTAAGATTCTACTATTAAGAATCAGAAATGTCCATTCAATGGCAGCTAAGTTAAGTACCAGTCATTTTTGTCCCAGATTTTCCACACTTGGCACAGAACAAAGAAACTGGGGGGGGGGGAAGACAGTTTTGCACTTTTTTCTTTTTTTGGCCATTTGGAAAGTATGTTCTAAAAATGTAACACAAATTTTACTTTTTCTTTTAAGGGCCTGTTGGCATTACAAGCACAGTTTAAATAAATCTGAAAATTCTTCCACAGAAGCACACGAAGTTCCCAGTTTTCTTATGCACCTCATCATTTCAGATACAAGCAATTGCTCACTCACAGAAAGCAGACTCCTTGGGCTCCCACAATAAAACTGATTTCCGAACTAGAAGGAGCAGGAAATGCTTCAAAAAAATTACTTAGTGTTCCCTGAGTTCCTACATGTGCATTTTTTCCTACCTGTGATAAAGACTTGCCATTGTGTTATGTTCAACATGATTAACAAATCCAGAAGGCAGAAGTTAAAATTCAGTCAAACTTAATTTCCAGTTAACTCAGTTAAAGTGAGTTTCTCCACCAGCACGAATTCCAGAAGAGTTCTATAACTCTAGGAAAGTCTTCAAAAACATCTTTCATGTAAACCAATGCAACCATTCTCAGAGAAAAGCAACTCACTTCCTGAAATTTCATAGAGCCAAAATTTTTATATACTTTTATATACATCATCAATAACAAAGGGAAATTACCCATCAGATAGTAAAGAACTACAAGTGCATCTTAAATAGCTTTAAAACTCGTGGTTATTACACAAGACAAAGACACAAAATTGGGTTTTGAAAACCCATTAAATTGAATAATGTGACTTTCCAATGTGACAGCAAATTATATTGCAGTGTGTGCTCCCATCTCAATGTTACTGAGTGCTATTCATCCCAAGGAAAGTGAACGTTAGCCCTCTAAAATCTGAGCCTTCATCACAATTATGCCTGACACAATTTTGTCAGACATATGCTTGCTATCTTTGATGACATCCAATTCCTTAATATGGCAGAAACTATCCAACACTTTAGACTGTCCTTTTGAACTCTTACAGAGAGAGCAGAGAAAGCTTACAGAGCTTTGGGCATTAACACACAAATCCCTGCTGGATTCCAAATGATGTTACCCTACTGCAGACCTTGCTTAGGTCCTGCTGAAGAAACAAGCCACAGGTCCAACTTCTACACCTGACAACTTTTAAGCATAAAACGGCGAAACAAAGTTAGGACACCAAAGAAGCTTGCAAAACACAGGATGACTTGAAAACAAATAGAAATAGGATGCATTAAAATTTGGTAATCTTGGATTCTAAGCTAGTTTGAAAAATGCCACTTACGGGCGATACCTGTTCAATGCTTTGAAAATATGAAAGAATCAAATGTCTTCATAGACTAGCATACTAATTAGCAAATAAACACTTAGGATGCTCACAAACTCAAACATATCACTGACACACTCCACCTAAGTTTTTGTTAAACATTTGTCTTCAGAAGTTTATATTCAGTGCACATTACCTGCTAACTTCAGTTTCTTTTTTGGTTATGGCACGCTTCAAAAACACTGCTAAGAATATGGTTGTTCACTCCTTCCTTTTCTAAGGTGCACATTACAAACACTATGGACACATTTACTTCTGAGTACTTCAGGTCAATAAATTTCTTTTGAGGAAAGGCAGATGTGTATTTTTAAGCTTGCACGATAACAGATAACTTCAACCTAGCTGACTACGGGTTTTTCACACTCATGTGAATGCTGTAAAAAGAAAAGGTAATATTAATACATGGAGTAAAAACATGTTGAAAACAAACTGAACGCTCCCCCTAGTGCTTACACAAGTAAAAATCCTGCCTGGCACAGTCTGCCTTAAATGGTCTAAAACAGTAGCTAAATAGCCAGATGAATGATCATACGCTTAACTCCAAAAACAACTGCAAATATCTTACTGGGACCAAAAGTGTCAGCTGTTGAAATCCAGCATTTAAAATTTTGTACCACTCTCCCTCAGTGCTTCTGAGGCTTTGGTTTCTTTTAAACTGTGCTTTTATTAAAACTCTTCTCAATTTTTTCCTGTCAGCTGAGGGCAGGACCCTAAGGAAGCTCCTGCCAAGTAAGAGATGAAGTCCAAAGATGTTTCAAGATGATGGGTACAATCATGCTTTTTCTCCTGCGTTGCACCCAGAAGCTGCCACATTAATACTAGGATTCCCATATCACAATTGCAATGAAGCTCTGGTAAATCTGGTACCTTTGGATATGCTCAACATCACAGGTCAGTCAGATATTTATGACAACCTAGTCTGTAGCTAGCATAGTCCACCAGAATATTCATCCTCTTCCTCATCAGCATGAGAGCCCACTGCAGCTGGTCCTCTGGCTTTGTCTTGGGCGTTCGGTGATTTCTTCTTGATTCCACCTCCTGGGACCACCAAGGTAAGACCAAGCTTGGCATACTGACAATAACAAGGCAAGTTTAATTTCTGTACTATCAGAATTGACTGATGCTCACAATAAGCAAGCAGACAACATTCAGAAACAGAGTGATGATGGTCTCAGGGTATATTTTTCCAGCTTGGAATAAACATAACATTGGCTCATTTTTTTCTCTCTCAAATAATCTGATAATGGGATATGAGATCTGTATTGATGTTGCTTATTATTGAATAAATTGGCCACATAGCTCCTCTGGTTCAAGCTTTATGTAGAAAGGAAATAATTCCAGTATGTAGCTTTTCATACCTTACCCTAGCATTAGTTCATGTAAAGAGTCTTACAAGTGCTGTTCAGCAAGACTAGTGACTTAATTTTTACTATTCAATGAATTAAAATTAGCCAATACTACTACAAGGTATGGCAGGGATGGACATTTCCATTACTTCACACCTTTCCTATCTTATAATTCCTGCAATTTACAAATTCAATTAAATAAAAAATGGTGGGGAGAAATGATTAGTGGCTCCAAATTCAAAATCTATCCTGAATGAGTACCTTGCTAAGAATAAGCAATGGAAAAAAACATTCAATGATGCCATCCTGTAGGCAACATGCTCTGTTCGTGTTTATGCACATTCATCTGCTGCATGGTATTTCTGAGAAAAAGCACAGGCAACAAACTGTTCTTGCCCTTAAGGAAGCAAGCAGAAGAGGACTGAATTTTGGCCAACTCATTAAACAAATTCAGCAAATCCTTAACAAGCTGTTCTTTCACCTAATCCTTCGCAGCATCTGAAAGGCAGGCAGCACCATCACTGCAAGCAAAGTCAAAGAATGCAGGAAGCTCACAGCCAAAGGGCAGTGTGACAGGAAGTCACAATAAATACATTGGACTGTGCTCTTATTATTTTCCTTTACTAGGAAAAAAACCCACCCTCTTAACCTGAAAAAAACCCCAATCAAAGGATCTGCCTACTTACATCATTATCCATGTATTTGAAGAGTGGAGAATTACAGACTTCAGAAACCTGATCCTGATCTTGCTGATCATAACCTTCTAAAAGTTGCTCCAGTGCTGCACAGTCTTCACTTCCATTAAATCCTGGTATACTGAAGGAAATTAAGAGGGATTTCTTCAGGTACATGAATCATATCCATAAAAATTAAACTTTAAGTAATATTAATTTGCACACTGCAAATAAGACCACACTCATAGTCAAAATAAAAAAATAATATTAGATTTTTAGTATCTTTTCCTGATTAGTCAATAAACTCTTTCTGCACTTTACATACAGAAAAATTCTGTCATGAGTTTCTGCATATTAAACAGGAGATTTGGAAAACATAAGCAAGATGTTTAAAGACTGACCTTGAAAGATTGTTTCTAAAGGTAAAACAGTCAAACTAACATAGATTAGTTTGACTAAAAACACATTTGACTAAAAACACAGTTTAAGTAAAAACATGTTGTTTTGAGATTTTGCTACTGAAGTTCCAATGAAAATTGAAATGAAGAATTGCCAGGGTTAAACACTAACCCAACATTTTCTCCTGTAACATGGCAAGAACTTTTAATTTCCATTTCATTTCCCCTGTCACACATAACTAGTTCTTTATGCCTTTGTATTTTAGGTTTGTTAAGAAGAATCACCGTAGCCATTATAGCTAAATCTCTTATGTGTGAAAAAGATTCCTGACAGCCATACACCAGGGAACATTATTATTGTCCTGTAAGTCAACAGAAGTGCAGGTTGAAAATTTATAGAAGAGAATGTCAGGCAAGATAGATCTACACTGGTGAAACATTCCGTTTAAAATTACAGGACACAAAGTAGACTTACCTGTAGCTTTCCCTCACACATCTTTCTGCAGCAACATAATCATTTCTATGAAGATGAACTAAGACTTGAGCAATAGTTTTCTAAACAAAAAACAAAACACAAACAAACAAACAAACAAACAAAAAAGGGGAAGCTTTATGATTCTTTAGAAATTAACAATGAAATATGAGAAAATTAGTACACTGGTAATATCTAGTATGAGAAGTCATTACAATCCACAATCATCCTAAGAAACTGACAAAAGTGAATCAGAATAACCTAGTGAAAAAGTAGAGAGCCATCTCCTCAGCTGGTACAAAACAGGTTATCTCCTATAACATTTTAATGGATTGTTGTCCCAAGTAACAGTTTTTGCAGTTTTTTTTTTAATAACATCTTTATTTTTACATGGTTTGGTTTTGACAGCTCCTGTAGATAACAGCATCTTATATTAAAAATTATAAAAGTACAGCTAAAGTTTGGGGAGACACCACTACCACAAACTCTCATCATTTAGCAAGAAACTTACAGCTTAATGAAGAGGTACCCATCAGCTGTCAGTTGTCAGTAACAATAAATATAAAAAAATTGAAATGTATTATCAGAAGCTGTCTCTTAGAATTTACCTTATAGCAAGTGGGGTAGTTTTCAATTTCCTTATAAATACTTTTTTCCTTTTGAAGAGACAGCGCAGCTTCATCTAATCTAAAAACCAAAAATCAGGAGTATCAGTGCCAGGAATACAACACAATGAACCCAAGGCTAATTACAAAGTGTTGAACTAATACAGTGGCATGTCTACTGGAAAAAACATCAACACAACTAAAAATCAGCAGTAGATCTTACTAACAGAGTACGTAAATGTAGAGTCAGCAATTCCTTTTGTATACATGCTAAGAACACCTCTGGTATTTACTCAGAGAAACCTCGGTTTTTGTAACATTGTACAAGATGAATGCTTTGTTACATACACTAGCACCTTTCTGTACCTCCTGAAGTTACTATAAGCTATCAGTAACTCTGATATCCATGAACAAGCAATATAGTTCTTAAAGGACCTAAATGTTTCAGTGAAGCAAGTCTAAGATGAACTGAAGGTCAAGTTTGGTGTAAGCAATTTACAATTAAATTTGTCTCACTGAGACTCCAAGATTTACTCTTCTTTAAGAAAGTCCAGAATCAGACTGCTGCAGATTTCTTTCCTCGGGTCAGCCTTAATTCTTCTGTTTTGCATCCCACAGCTATAGAAGACTTTCAAGTACTTTCTACATATTAATGTTGGAAAAAACCAGAAAAATATCCTGAAGTAGTTTAAGAATTAATGAAAACTCGTGTTCTCACAGAGCAAAAGTCTTTCAGCTCACATTCTCCCATCCCAGAACACAAAACCAGTGGTTCCTGGGTGAACATGACATATCACAGAAACCAGATCTTAGTTTGAAGTGAGTCTCAAACAAGAATTAATAGTATATAAACTAAACAACACCAAGAGAAAAAAACACAATCAAAATCACATTTTAAGTTTCAATTACATTAGAAGAACAAAAAGGGATAAAGCTATACCTGCGTCCTCTGACCAGAAGTCTTGATGCCTTCCCTAGCATTTCTAAGGCCTGCCGTAAACGTTCTTCATTCTAGAGAAGAAAAAAAGAAGAATTCACATATTCTTATTTCATATGGACAGAATTAATACCACTAGACCTTAATCTAAGTGTGTCACCTGTAACTTAGAAGAACTGTTAGTTATTAGATCTGCAGTTGACACACTCAAGGGAAACATGAAGTGTATTGGCGCTCCCAAGTTCCACAGCCAGGTCCTGTATGGATCTGCTCAGCAGAGCAATGTCAATGCAAATCTGCTAATCTGGAAACCCATGACAACTGCCAATAGAGAAGTACCTCAAAGCCACTTGCAAAAGGGCAAATCATTAGCTCATGGAATGGGTGGAGCACCAAGCAAAATCTTTTCTTCTGTGCCTTCAGGGATTTCAAATTATTTAGGGTTCCAGTACTCAACAGCAGACACATTCTCTACCCTCTGTGCTGCCCAACAAAAGGCAGAACACTTGAACTACAAAATTCAGATTCTATCAAGTCCTAAAGTGAGAAAAAGACAAAGCAAACTGACTCTTAGCTTTTGTCATCTTCTCTACAGCATGAGAAGCCTTCAACTTCATTACTCAGCCACTGACGTAAAATGAAGGAAACATAATTTAGAACCTAATCTTAGGCTTTTTCTTTATTTTACAGCTGAAAGGAAAAAACCAACAAATCAAAAACACCCACAAAAATCCCCCACTTACTTCAAACACCGATGCTGCTTGCTGATAGAGCTGCACAGCTTTCTCTGGACTCACATTTTCTATTAACCTGTAACAAAAATCAATACTTTCTCTTGAGATGAAGGGAGAATATTTTTTTCCCCTGAAAGCATCAAAAATACATAAAAGAAACCCACAGACATACCCATGCCCTGCACAGATTCTAGCCACCAGTAAGTCAGACTCACTTTCCAGCCCGTTCCAGTGCAATGGCTGCTGTGTCTGGGGTCCCATTCTCCAGGTACATCATACTGGCCTTCTCAATCAGCTGAACTGCTTCAGGGAGCCTCTGCATCTCCTACAAGGCAACAGTCACAGCAACACTGTGGTGAGGAAAGGAGCTTATGTGCAAGCACACAAATCAAAGCAAATTGCAATCACTTATTTATTCAGATTCCAAGTTTTATTTACAAACTTGTAGGGCTAGTGAGAGTTGACCACCAACTCCATAAAATTCAATTTTAAGTACTAAACTTTTGTGTAAGTCATGAACTTGTGGAAGTTTAGAGTAAAAGCAGCACCACTCATCTGTTACCTTCTGACAAGAGGAACTCTTCTTTCCTTCTACAAAAGGAAAACTATTTTTCCCCCCAAATACAAATGTTGCTTTCCTAATCTACTGAAGGTAGAGGTGGGGACAACAAGTCAACAAAAAAATTTCACTTAAATGTGCAATTTCCTTACATACATTTGTAAAATGGTCCAGTGCACAATATTTGGCACTATAAAATAGAACTTAAAAATAAAAACTATTAAATGAGAATACCTTTAGCATCATGCCAGCTTGTTCATAAGCTCTGTAGAGAAAAAAATGCAGTTTGGTTAGAGATGGTATATTACAACAAGCTGTAGTTATGAAGCAAAAGTTAATTTGCTAGTAACGTGCATTGACTATCTAACACCTTCATTGTTAATATTTAATGCTTTGAGGATGTTTCAAGTGTTTTATTTAATGACACAGCGAACGTGTAACTTTATCTTCCACAAAATTCAACCACACTCCCCAGTAAAAATCCATTCTAACCTGATCCCCAGGCAGAATTTGGATTACTGTCATCTCTGAAGTACCCTTCAATTAAAAATTTCTAAATTAGCTCAACAGTGTAGAATTTCAAAATTATGAGAAGTTTGTCTAAGAAAAAATATTTGCTATCAAAAGGTGCTGAAGAATGCCAAAATCATCATTTCTTCAGGTGGCCATTACAGTTTTCAGACTTTCCTTGCTCACACTTCCATTAAACTAATTTTGAAGTAGAAAAATGACTTGAATCAGAACACTTACTACACTGAGATCAAAATGATAGTGCATGCTTGTACTGTATGTTAAAAAATCTGTTTCAGATTACTTAGCACTTCTGTACTTACTTGGCAGCATGAAAGAGACTGGACATAAAATTGTTCAAGTCAAGGACAAAAGCCACAAAAATATAATGCAGGAAAAATACTAATATAAAAATCTTACACAACTACTAATTTCAAAGCAAGGAACCCCATAAAGGCAAATGGAACCTACTACAACTGCAGGCAAGTTATAAAAAAAAAAAAAAATTCTAAGGACAGAATAAATGCAATATACCAATGTATAGCTACATATAAAGTTGTAAAAAGCACATTTACTTAAAATATGTTCCTGCTTTTTAAATAGTACTACACGTACTGTAATAATGTCAGAGCTTCATTTAGTTTATACTGTGCATTAGTAGCTAATTAAAAAACAGTTAAATTTCTGAAGTAGTACCTAGGTATCTCAGGCACCTGTCAGCTGTTATTTGGGACATTAACTTTCTCACTGACAGTTCTTTAGTTTTCCCTCTCAGAGCCTGCAGGAACAGACTTTTAAAAAGCAATTCTGTTACACTGACAAAATGTGCAAATATATCAAATAACCTGTTACCAATCCCCATTACTCCAATCTAAGTAGCAACCAGTCAGCTTCTTGGAAAGAAAGAATCTCAACAAATAAAAAGATACGCTTTATCAATTTCATGTGCCTCAGCTTCCCGTAAACAGGCTTCCCTTGCCTGGTCAAACTGCTTGGCATTCTTAAAAGCAACAGCTGCAAGAAAGCAAATAAGGATTTTATTTACAACTTCACATTGTCTTCTTTTTTACCGCTGCTGCTCCAGAGTTTAGCTACCTAAAGATGCAAACAGGATCTTTAAATGCATGGTTACAGTTTACCAAGGTCTTCCCAAAAATCCCAGACAGTTCTCCTTGTTTCATTAGTTATTTAGTTACCATTAAAGACATTTATTATCAACACCACTTCCACACACATCCACAGTATCATACATAGCTCTCAATGTGTTTAGTTGGACTTTGAGAGTCACTCATGCTGTATTTTAATTACAGAAATGGAGAAATGCCTATTTATGTAATTTTAATCTTAATACAAAGTCAGAAATGTGCCACCAACAAAGCATAGCCAAAACTTCGTCAGCACAATAATTTCAGGGTACAAATATGTATTTCTATCTCATTTAACTAATAAAGTACAATTTAAAATAAATTTTAATTTATAAATGCTCCAGTTGTTCCTCCAAGTTTGTATTTTTATATTCAGTGTTAGGTGAATAAGTAGAAATGCCTAGTGTAAGAAGCCAAAAGACCATGACAAATTACTACTGTGAGAAAGAAGAAAATGCTTAAGAACAAAAAGAAATCAACTAGTAAGGATTTTATGTTTTATGTACTTGGCATCAGAAAAAGTGAGGAACGAGACCTTACTGTGCCTGAAAAAAAAAAAAACAACCTGGTAGCATCTCACCTTACTGAAACAGTCTTTGACAGGGCATATTTCATAAGATGATGATAAAGCAAAATTTTAAAACCAGCTTGAACGTCTGTTGTTTTGTAGATAAAGTCACAGGATTTGGGGGTGGACAAGTGAAAGAAGGAAAGAAAGCTTTATTTTTGTCACATATAGCAATATAAAAAATAGAAGTTGGAGCTTGAGAAAAAATTGGTTTTTGAAACTGTTCTAGATCTCCAAGTACAACCTGAAATTTATTTTACAAGAGGCTACCAAGAGGATTTTTTTTTGTTTCATCTTACATTTAGTCTTCACAACAATTTTACTCACAAAGCAATGTAATAAAAACATGTAAAACATTATCAGGGACTAAGCTTGATGAATATTTTGAAATATATATGGACGTATTTACAGCCACACATACCTGCCTTCCCATATTCAGTAGCTGCACTGTCATAATCTGGTTTCCACTTTAAGAATCCAGTTTTCAGGCTAAAACACAAGAAACAATTAGTGAAGATTTCATGTTTTATCGTCAAGGCACTTCAGATACATTTCAAACTTTAGAATACCCCTGGAAATGAACAATTACCTGTGCCAACACTATGGTTGCATCACTACCATAACAACAAATGCCAGCACTGTTAAGAATTGCATAAAGCACTGTAATTATCTCCCACAGTTACAACCCTCACCCTAACATGATTCTGCTGTTCCCAGAGAGTTTTTCCCAGTCCATCTTCTCAGTAGTAAGAAGTCAGCAGAAGAAAAATACTTCCTCTTACACCAACATGGTATCTCCAGATTTCTAATACCACGACACCTAACAATATTTTTTTCACACATCGGGAAGTTTCCAGCATTCCTCTACAGGAGTTTTTCTTTTTTTGCTTCTAAGACTTATCAAAAACTCTCCAACGCATACACAGATAAAAGAATTTACTTACCAACATAAAGATTCATATGTCATTTATATGTCTACAATAGATCATGACACTAAAAGGTACCACATGTAGGCATAGATACACAGGGGAAAATGAACACTGGAAAATTAGGTGAGTCATTAGGCAATCTGGCATTCAATATGCTGACTTCCTCATTTCTAAAAGAAATTAAAATATTACCATGACTTTACAGTCTACTTGTGTATTTGTTGTAGGCCAACACATCATATGCAATGCATTCTTTACTTGGCAAAATAGTTGTACATGGATCCTAATGTGGTCTTGTTGTCTTTCTTGGATGATGACTGCAGTGTGTAACTGCAACACAAGCCCTTATATTCTGTTATTTTTATCACAGAGTCTCAAATGCATCAAGCTGTACACAATGCACTCAATCTATACAATTTGGGGTCTCAGTGCCTTTTATTTCAAGTGCTCTCCAGATAAACTTCAAATTAATTCTACTGGAGGGTACTTTCGGTCAAGTAACTTGAGTAAGATATGCTGGATTTTTTCAATTTCAAAGCTTTCCCTCTATGATGCCAATTTACACATTTGATCCATGATTTCCAGAGGGCTTGTCACTAGTCTTACTAAATCTATGGCATCCTTGGAGTAGTCAGCTCTATTACATCTATACTGTATTCTGTGCATTCAGACTCACAAGCAAAATGGCTATATTCAGTGTTAAAACACTAACAGACTATCACAGATGTTAAGCTCTCCAAGATAAACGTAAGTACAAGTCTTTGAGGCCACCTAAGAAACACCAATCACACATTTCTCACGGGCAGGAAACAAACACGCACCACTTCAGCCAAATCAAGCCCTTTTATCCAACAGTCTCCATTACTCTTTTCTCCCACTTGTCTATAGCCTTAAGATGTGCCTGGGGAGGTTTAGGATAGACGTTTGGAAGAAATTCTTCACAGAAAGGGTTATTAGATATTAGAATGGGCTGCCCAGGGAGGTGACAGTCACCATCCCCAGAGGTGTTTAAGGAGACTGGATGTGGCACTCAGTGCCCTGGTCTAGTTGACAGAGTGGTGCTGGGTCACAGGTTGAATTCGATCATCTCAGAAACTTCTTCCAGCCTAATTGATTCTGTGACCTGTCTTCCTCCCACTAACTTCAGCAGAAGGGCAGAAGGACAACCACTTTGCCGTCAGGGTGGGAGCAATAGAGGCCACACGGCCCTAAAGGAAACTGCTCAGGCTCCAGGCCTCCGAGCCGGACCGCCTCACCGACTCCCCTGTTGAGTCGTAGGGCCGCTTTACCGTCCCTGTCCGGGGCAGCAGGCCCTCTACAGCACCCAGCCCCCGGAGGGAGGGTCCCTTCAGGCAGAGGAGGGGCCGAACAGCCAGGCCCCCCACTCCTTCCGCGCCGGCGGCCGCGGCCCCGCCACCTCCCTCCCCCGATGTGCCCGGCATAGGGAGTGTGCTCAGCCCCCCTGCCAGGCACGGACGGGAC
>VYXD01006175.1:1638794-1708155 GCA_013397195.1 Hylia prasina
CACGGGGCCCCGGGCGCGGCCTGTCCGGGCAGAGTGCGGAGCGCTGGGCTATGTCGAGCTCCAGGGGCGGCGGGCACCTGCCGCGCACGGCTCCGTCGTGTGCTAGGCCGACAGAAGGTTTTTAAAAAACGGAATCACACAGGAGCCCAGAATCGTTAGGTTTGGAAGGGACCTCTGGAGATCATCTGCTCCACCCCTCTTGCCAAGCAGGGTCACCTAGAGTGGGTGACACAGGAACGCGTCCAGATGGGTTTTGAATGTCTCCAAAGAGGGAGGCTCTACGACCTCTCTGGGCAGCCTGTTCCAGAGCTCTGCCACCTTCAGTGTGAAGAAATTCTTTCTCATGTTGAGGTGGAATGTCTTGTGTTTTAGTTTATGGCCATTGCTCCACATCCTGTCACTGAGCAGTGCCAGAGTCTGGCACCATTCTCTGGGCACCCACCTTTGTGATATTTATGGNCCCCGGAAGGAGGGTCCCTTCAGGCAGAGGAGGGGCCGAGCAGCCAGGCCCCCCACTCCTTCCGCGCCGGCGGCCACAGCCCCGCCACCTCCCTCCCCCTCTCCCGATGTGTCCGGCACAGGGAGTGTGCTCAGCCCCCCTGCCAGGCACGGACGGGACACGCCGCCCCCATGGGGCAGGAACGCCGGGGGGCCCGGACAGCGCGGGTGCCGAGCTGGCAGCCGCTCGCCAGCTTGCCCCAGCCCGCACCCTCCACCCCGCTGCCCTCCGCTCACTATTTCTCCGCTTTCGCGATGTGCTCCAGCGCCTCGTTAATCTTCTGAGCCGCCATCTCGCCAGCGCGGCGGGCCGAGCTCGGCCGCGCTCCTCCGCCTCCTTGCGCTGCGGCTACGGAACGGCGCAGGGATCACGGGCACCGGGAGCAGCGGGAGGAGCGGCCCGGGCCCCGCCTGCTCCCCGCGCGTGCGCCGCGGCCGCGNGTTTTGAATGTCTCCAAAGAGGGAGGCTCTACGACCTCTCTGGGCAGCCTGTTCCAGAGCTCTGCCGCCTTCAGTGTGAAGAAGTTCTTCCTCGTGTTGACGTGAAGCTTCCTGCATTTTATTTTGTGGCCATCACTCCTCCTCCTGTCACTAAGCACCACAGAAAAGAGCCTGGCACCATCTTCTTGACACCCTCCTTTGAGATATTTATGTGTATTAATGAGATCCCCTCTCAACTTTCAGAGGAAACAGGCGCAACTCCCACAGTCTCTCCTCGTGAGAGAGATATTCAGTCTTTGTGGCCTCTGCTGGACCCACTCCAGTAGCTCCCTGTCTTTCTTGTAATGAGGAGCCCAGAACCTGATACAGCCCAGAACAGGAATGAGCAAGACCTGCTTTTCTCAAGGTTTTCAAAAGGAGGCCAGTTTTTTTAGCAGTGCACAACTCAGAGGCCAAAGTCTGAGCAGCCCTGCATGCCCTGCCTTCAGGAAGCCTCCACAGGCAGTTCTTCTGAGGCATGATCTGACTCAGTGTTGGTCAAAACAAGAGAGTGTCTCCAGCAGGGCTGGCACAGAGGTCTGACGCAGAATGTGTGAGTGGTGGCTGAGCACAACAGAGTTGCTGACACAGGCCACACAATCATGCGAGATACCCAAATTATGCACTCAGTAATTGAGTCAAAAATGGTAACATCTCTATTATTGCTTGTATGTCTAGCTTCTTTGATGCCTTAGTTTTGTTCATGTGAAACATCCCTGAGAAACAGAAGATCAGTCGCTGAGCCCAGAAAGGTATTTATTCTCCAAACTTGGACATCATTATTTTATTCCAATCTGAGTAAGTGAAGTATTTATCAACACAGGAGACAGAAAGCAAAGCAAGAAGCCAGTTAAATTTGCAGAACTTCACAGAGCCCAGAAGTCATTGAAATGATCCTTATGGGTCCCTTCCAACTCAATATTCTATGATTCTCTGAAAGTCCATACCATTTACAGGAATCAGAGCTTTACAAGTTTCTACATCAAACTGGGAAAGAATCAATATTTATGTGATTTGTTTTACTCTAGGTAGTCGTAAAACTCACAAGTCTGAATTGCTTTCCCTTCCTTTTCCTTTTCCCACATTCCCTTGATGACATGGACACTTAATTTTCTGACTTTGGTTCTTGCATTGCACTTGAGAGGTTATCATCTCTTGCAAATGGTGGAAAATCCCCACTAAATCTTAAATACTATTATTCTGTGTCCTAGATCAAAGTAGGGAAAAAGGTTGTAGAGAGGTTTTCTGCTTTCAAAAGCAGATGAGTTGTCACGGGAGTACTGGGGAAAAATAGCTAGTCTTGCATAACGCATAAACAAAAAAGGGTTTTGGCAAGTACTCAGCGGTAGCAGGTGTAAAGCAGAGGAAGCTATGATCAGAAAGATTCCTTGTGTCATCACATCTGCCTTTTCTTTCCTTCATAATCTCAGCCAGCATAGATCTGGCTATATAACCATGAGCTTGCTGCAGTGCCTTTCAAAAATTGTATTAACTGAGAAAATTAAATCCTGGACAGCAGCATTAAATGACAGAATAATCTGAGACTGTTGTTCTGAAGCACCAAACTAATGACTTTTAGTCTGTGAGTTTGTTTTTTCTAGGGCTTCTGGCCTGCTCTGTTCCCTGGGTTGTAAATATCTGTTCACTTTCTAGTGAAACTGCACATGTGCAATGTCTGGTTACACTTTATACTGGAATGACCAGACAAAAGATTTCCAAGACTAGTATTAAATGAAATAGGATATTCTTGGGTAGCTTTTATTTTGTAGGCATGGAACCTCCGGAGATTTTACGTCTGGGAAGGATCATATCACAGCATCTGGTGCTTGGCTGTGAATTAGAATTTGGTGCTGAAAAATGACCAGGTACAATGTGAAAAAAAATTTACAGGGACAGTAGTTGGAATGACAAAGATGTGAACTCTGTAAATAGCTGTATTAGTAGAAGTCATTGATCATTAGCCAGTGCTCATCTGCCCATCACTACACCTTGCAGGGAGTTTCTGTCTTTTATCTAAGCATTTCTTCATGTGCACCATTGCAACAAGAGGAATCAAGCTATGAGAAACAAGGTGCAAAAACCTTACAATTCATTTGTCTTAAATGGGTTCAAAAGCACCTGTGTGAGACTTCATGGGGATAACTTTTGGCTAAAGGCTGGATGCAAGCAGCTGGAAACATCACCTTCCACCTTTTATGGCTGGGTCCCCCCACAGCCCTGGCATCAGGACAGCCTGGGTGTCCTTCAGAGAGCTGTTGTTAGTTATATGAAACTATCAAACTAGTATGAAACTCTAACTTTTCTATAAATATGTTATGTTCTTTCAGAAAATCAGGACTGACTGCAGTGAAATGTACTTTAAATCAGCTGCTGAATCGTATCTGCTACTCCAGTGGATCTGGAAGGTGAATTTAACTTTTCTTAGATCTGGATTTCTCACCTCTGTCTGGTACCCTTTTATGGCAGCAGAATATGGAAAGTTCTGCCTTGTAATTTATTAGTGTCTGGAACTGGAGACGTAACTACAATACAGCTCCACCACCATGCTGAGGAAAATATCTGGGAGGAAGGGAGAGGGATCTGCATATATCTTCTCCTAGACAGACTGGGCCATCACTAATGGTCTCATGTAAAATTGGGTCAGACAAATTCTGGGCCCATATATACACAAAAATATGTTTTGTGATCACTCCAACCCAGTGCCAGCACCGAGTGCTCTGGTATCTTTCTTTTTCCTGTCTTCAGCATTAAATCCATAGAACTCATTTGTCTTTCAGACATTATTGTCTTCATGGATATGGCAGAAAGGAAAAAACTTTGAGGAAAGGAAAATAAATGAAGACTGTTTTTCTGTAGATTTGTGTCTCCCTACTGATTGTCTTTAATTAAATAGAAGAGGACTGCAGTGTGAGCATGCCTTTTATTAAATGTCAGATAATAAAGAGAGAGGCATTATAAATATCCCAATTGGGGGAAGGTGGTAATGTCTGCTTGGCTTTCCAGATTCATTGGACATGAGACAGGAGGAGGGTGTTCTGGCAGGATGAGCCAGTGTGAATCATACACAATGCATTCCACACTATTTGTTGAACATACATAATTTATATGCTCTTATTGAAGGTTAGGTAAGGTGGGCTGACCACATAGGTAAGGAAGTTTGATTTTTTCAGTAAGTAGTAAGATGATGCATCGTGATTATCAAGACCCTTTGGGTCCCTACCTACTCTTGCCCTGGTCTCTCTTGCTTCCAAAAAGAATCCATTTCCCTCAGTCACGACAACCCTCAAACTGTAATTTATTTAACATACAATTAATTTTTTACAATAGTTAATGTATGACTCACAAATAAATGTACAGTATTTACAGATGTGAAAAAACCTCTTCTGGAGGAGAGCTGAGTCACCTGTTCCTGTGGGGTTTTTGAGAGCCCAAGGTTGGATAATTGCCACCACACTAGTTCCCACATGCTCTGATGGGAATCTGACCAACTCAGTATTTTTGGTGTTTATCACCTCTTGCTCCTTGATTTGATTTCACCTTCTCAGCCACTACATCAGCAAGTGATGATAATTTGCTTTCATACCTGATGGTTGTATGCAGCACCAGTTCCTGACCCACCCTTAACAAATGCTTGTAGATCTTGTTCTGGTGGTCTCAGAGAAATTGTTACTAATTTTATATTTTCCACTGGTGGAAATTCCACAGCCCTGACAACTGGTTCCAGTTAAAAATATCTTAATTCTGCTGCTTGCTAGGTCTTGGAAATATGACCTTTGGAGAAAAAAAATTCCATTCTGAGACTGCGATCTCACCACAAAACCACTTCTGGAATCACCTTGACTCCTTCTGGGTGCCAGTTTGTTACTGGGCTAGGCTCACAGTTTTTTTGGCTAGGCTCTTCCTAGCTGGCTCTGTTCCCTCTGGCAATTTACCAAGCAGTCACACCTGCACGAAGAGGGGGCAGGAAAATATGGTGTGGGCATGAATTGCTTAAGTCAATTGAAGTACCACATCATAAATGTGTAATCGCAGCTTTACCTTCTCTTTCTGTTGATGAAGTAACTTGCTCAAGATAGAGCACGTACATAATTTAAAAATGTGACACCTTTTCTGCTCCAGCATTGCAATTCCAGAACCTCTGGAAACCTCTCCCATTTTCCTTCATTCTCCCTTTCTGAATTGTTCCCTACATAAAACTCTCACATCAGAGTCTTCTGGTAGAAAGTCAGCTATTTCTCCCACAGAATCCACGCAGTGTTAATGGCTTTTCATGCATCTTCCATTGCTTTGCAGCAGTTTATCAACAAGACACTCAGTGCCTCATGGAATGACGTGTAGCATTGCTCCTCAAATCAAGAGGCATTCATAACTTGACATGAACGTGTATCCTTCAGTTTTTCACTGAAGTACTGTTTGAAATAGATCCCAAAACAGAAGCAGGAAAACATAACAGTTTTTATCAGCTTTGAAAGCATAATTAGATTTTTCCACTTTTCTGTAGGATTGCCAGATTTCGTAACTGGTTCTTCCAGGTACCAGCTTCTACTCTATACCCATGAACAGGGAAGTGAGATCACTAATACCCAATAAAATCAATAAGGCTGACCTATTTCAATGAGCTTTTGGTCACTTTTATTGACAGCATAGTTTTGCACACCTGAAGCAAGATTTACAGAGAAGGGATAACTTTTTGTTTGTTTTTAATCAGCTTAACCTTTTTCCACATTGTTTTCCTTAGTCTGCTTCAGAAGAGCATTGTGTAGATCTTCCAGCCTCCTAGGTAGCACCAGGAATGCAAGCCTGGACAGAAGCTGCTATGCAATGCTCTTCATTAGAACTATGGATGAGACACAATACAGAGCAGTCCCGGTTAGGTTTTGTTTCACATGGCAGCGTGGAGTTAACGGAAACATCTGCTGCATTCCCCCAGTGTTTTATTCCTCAGCATAAAATGTTTTCTGAGATTAATTGCTTTGGTCATGTAACTGAACATCCTACCTCATGACACCATGGATAAGATAATATCAAAGCCTCCTTCCCCCTTGTAGAGGAGTCAATTCTCACACTCTGAATTGTTATTTACATCCTCATGCTGCTGCAGTACATGTCTGCAATAATACAAACTATGCACTTTTGTAAGTCCTTTCCAATAACCTGATTATGAAAACTGGTGAGAAAGGCACGTGGGGGTGCAGCTGAAGGCCTCCCAAGGTACTGAACTCAGTTCCATGGGCAGCTCAGTGACTGAGAGGTGAAGCTCTACTGTTCTCTGTGTAAACATCAGAAGTAAAGAAAATAACCCTTCCAGTTCATTTAGCACTGTTAAAGCTGGTGAGTCTTACTTTCAAACATAGCAGTGATCTAGTTTTTAAAATGTTAAAGGAGAATTTGATAGCAGGATTCCATTTAATTCAGTGGCCTAAAGACTCTTTACCCCTACAGGGACTACATCTCTACGTTAGGTCTTGGTCTCTAGATAAAGGTGGCCAAAAGTCTCCTTTAGAGTTTCATCTGTGGGCTGGAGAAAATCTTCAAGTCACTATAGTGACTGAAATTTCTATTCTCTAATAAAAAATCAAACACCTCTAGCACCTCTGTGTGCTATTTAAAACTCTAAGAGTTTGGTGGGCTACTTCATACAAATTAACTCTGATGTGCAATTTGATTTCACCGGTCATTATGAACTTTTGAAAATCTGTTTAGAAGGAAAAAACAAAACATTCACATGCATTCCTACTAGTCTTAACTGTAGCCTGTTGTCTGCATTTAAAGCTTTTTATTCTTTTCCTTCCAGAAAAAAAAAAAAAAAGTCTGTAAAAGCCTAGGCAAACATTAGGCATTTCATGTCATTCTCCCACCAGCACTTAGATTTCTATTCCAGTAGGCCAGTAGTAGTTAAAAATGACTGTATTGTAAACAGCCCTTTTGAGTTAATGACAAACATTTAGAAGAGAGTGAATGTCTTGGTTCATTCAGAATAGCTAGCTGTGGCCCATTCAGGAATTTCCCTTGAAATACAGAAATAAATGTTGAAATAAACTTTAGCAAACATGATTTCCTTTTCTGTAGTCCTTTCTAAGTCACATGCATTTTCCCATAGCTTAGTTAAAGTATTTTACCTTATTCCTGTAAACCAGAATACTTTAAATTCATTCAGTTTGAATAATCCACCAATTGTTTTGTGTGACTTATTTTGATAAAAACTCTAACTTCATTTTCCACTCCAGAATAGACCACTTATTACTGTACTGCATGTAGGACACAACTCAGAGGTGTTTTTCTCATGGAAAGAAAATGTTTAGTATTTGTGAAAATAGTTTTTAATATCCTATCTTTGGGCTGTCCAAAGATACATAATTAAACTGTTTCTCATATGCTAAAATCATGTGAGCATAGTGAATTCTCTTAAATGTAATTCTCTTAATGTCATATCCTCTGAAAACTCTAGTGGGAAAATTTCAATTTGGGCAAATCAAAACCTCCTTGTAAAATTCATATTCTTTATGTTTGGTCTTAGTGTGGGATATTAATTTATGAAAATGGGGCTATGTCTCCAATATTTATTTGTATTTTGAAGAATTATAGGGTAAATCAACTAACAAGTCTTCCTTTTAAGCTGCAAAATGTATCTTGACTCTAAGCCTGCTTCACAAAGAGCCACTACTGAACTTGCAGATGTGCTTCCCCTGCACAGATAATTAATGAAGGAAAGGTAACTCAAGGTAATATTTTCCTACAGTTCTGCATGCTAGGACTTCCTTGCTATGGATGGGCTTCTTACATGCTATTCTGTCTTTCAGTGTTGCAGAGCACAGCATCACGTCCAGCTTCTATGCATTAGCTTTCTACCTCCTACATTTTTTACACTGTTCTCTCTTTCTTTTTCCACCTGTCCTCTGCTCCTCTGCCCAGCAATGGTGAGACCCCATGTGCAGTGCTACATCCAGCTCTGGGGTCCCCAGCATGGAAAGCACAACGACCTTGGAGCAGAGGCCACCGAGATGACAAGAGGCATGGAGCACCTCACCCATGAGGAAAGGCTGAGAGAATTGAATTTGTTCAGCTTGGAGAAGAGAAAGCTTCAGAGCGACTTAATTTTGGCTTTCCAGTACCTGGAGGAAGCCTATAGGAAAGATGGAGAGGGACTTCTAATGAGGGTGTGTAGTGTCAGGACAAGGGGGAATGGATTCAAACTGAAAGGTATTAGGTTTAGATTAGAGATTAAGAATGTTTTCCCTTTGAGAGTGGTGAGGTACTGGAACAGCTTGCCCAGAGAAGCTGTGGCTGCCCCATCCCTGGAAGTGTTCAAAGCCAGGTTGGGTGGGGGATTTAAGCAACCTGGTCTGGTGAAAAGTGTCTCTTCCCATGGCCAGAGGGTTGTAACTAGATGAACTTGAATCTCTTCCAACAGCAGCCATCCTGTGATTCTATTATAAAAATCATAAATAATACTTATAACAACAAATAAATTACTGATATTTATGATTCCTATCACTAAAAAAATGGTAACTAAGAGCTAGAGAAAAGTTCTCACTTGTCACCCTTTGGAGCTTGATACAGTATTTGGCAAGTGGAATTCAACAGTCCACGTTGTGTAAATGTGAGAGGACAGGAGCTTGGCATTCCCTTCTGGAGTTCAGTCTTGTCAATGTAGGTCAATAAATTGTCTGTCAGATGTAGTGGCCGTTGTAATGAAACCTAGCAAACACAGGAGGGCTCTGTGTGAACACACATTAAGAACTGTTTCAGTTGGTGCCAGACAGGAGTGGTATGTTCTGGTGTTACATAACCTTAAGTTAAATTGCAATGTAGTTTAAAGTAGTAAAAGATTTTGCTGTGAAATTACCATCTTGTTTGGGGTATGTATGGGTTATATCTAAGCATTTTCTCTGTGCTGGAGCATAAAAATATAAAAATAAGTCCTATAAACTCCGGCTGAAGGGAACTATTAGGAAACAAATGAAATAAAAGTCCAGATTTTGACATTTCTGCTAAATATCTGTTCTTTATGAAACAGATTTAGGTTTAGTTGTCATAGACATATTTCAGTATACCACAAACTGGCTTCTGACAGGAAAAAAGGGTCTCTTTCCTTGATTTTACATTACAAATCCTAATTTTTCCATATTGCTACCATGGAAACAAATGGGGAGTAAAGACAGTAAACGGAACAAAAAGCCACTATTGCATAATGGGGTTTGGTCATTCCTCCACAGAGACAAACAGGCTTTCACAACAGGGCTCTGCTGCAGCACAGCCCTGTCACTTCAAGTCCCTTGGGGCAGGGACTGAGCCTGCCTGTGCCCAGTGTGCAGCTCATGGCAAACTGCTTGTGGCGAGGCCTCTGGCTCTTTTTGAGGAGTGGGGCTGTGCAGCCATTCAGCGTCAGCTGTATCACATGAGCCAAAGCAAATGTGTCTCATGTCAGGTGGTGCCCTGAGAGAGGGTGGGTGCCTCCTCACTGCCCAGCATCCCTTCCCCACCACCCCTTTCACAGAACAATTCTGGGAAAACAGAGGGTAAATAAAATCTGACAATAATGTGACAGCCCCTGCATGAAGAAGGACCTCTCTAATTTTCATGAGAACAGGCTGGATGATGATTATCAATGACAGTAAAAACAAGGAAAAGGAAGCCACAGATTCCTTGTCTGTCTGCAGATGCTCACCTGTGAAGGAATGTTGCTTTCCTGGGGCCAGGATGCTGCTCTGGAATTTACACAGGAGATGATGGGCTTGTTCCCTCCCCTCATCCATGACTGTCTACATAAGGTAAGGGGTTTTGTTCCAACATTTATTACCATCAAAAAAAAGATGGTATGTGAAGCATAAAGGCACTAAGTTGGATTTTTCCTGCTCAAATTTGAGCATCTCCCTGGAGATCCCATGGTAGGAATGTTTTTTGTTAGGCAGTTTCTGAACCCAGTTGTAGCTCAGCTACCTTACAGGTGCACCATCTCATCTGTTGTTCAACAGAGACTTCCAGTAATGTAGATGTCAAAAATCAGATTATGTAAATCCAAGCTGCTAGGTATAATCAAGGTGGCCTATTGACAGAAACCTCAAGATCAAACTGTCTGGAAGAATCCACGAAAAGGACAGGTTCATTACCAAATCAGAAATCAAAAGTAAAGTTCCTCCAGCTGGATGAAGAATTGTGAAAGACTCTCGGATTAATCCTTTAGGACTTAATTATCTCAGTTCAGCTGTACACTGAAATTACACGTGAGTGCCTCCGGTAAGCAATACCATTGTCAAGCCCATCACATTCCCATGATAATGCTAGTTGACTTTAATGTTTAAATCTGTCATGTTAAGACCACCTCCAGGAGCTTGGTGGTTAAAGTTAGATTTTATTATAACTGGGAGTTTTGCTTTTTTTGTTTTCCAGGACTTTTCTTTTACCAACAAGAACAAACCTACACTGACACAGCAAATGATGTATTAATTTATAAGGCATTTGGAAAGGATTTCTGGAATGCAATTTTTAACCCAGATAATAATTTCATAATCTATTTTTTCTTCTGAAAAAATTTACTTTTATTTAATAGACAGTGTTAACTGCCACTAGTAATCTTAAGTATTTTCATTTTTTCTCCCTTCAGTGATAGAGCAGTATAGAATATATTTCTAAAGGGACATGTAGTAGTTCTTCTAGGGATCAATGGTACAAAGTACAGTTAATCAGCATGAAGAGATTAATTTCTTATATTATGCTGTTCTTGACAAGCAGGTTATCATTTCTTTACAGCAAGCAGTGTTATAAAAATAATTCAAGGCACACTTAAACATGTACAAACAGAGTAGCCAGGCAATGATGGATCTTCCATCACCGATCCAAGCTTTGAAATTGGAATTTCTGAAAAGATTGGTGCTCACTGAATGTGTGGATTTGTCTGATTACAAAAACAGGTCACAACCTGCAAACTTCTGACCTAAATTTGGACAAAAATATCCTCCCACTTCAGCAACGTTTGGATCAAGGTTCTGGGCTCAGTCTTAATTCAGATTGCCATATGTTCTTTCATTAGGATTACCAGGAAAAATGTTGGCTCGATACCAGGTTTTCACTCTCAGATGTTTGTTTCAAGGTCTGCTGAAGTATTCCAGATTGGGTGCTGTACCTACATAATGGAAAAGACCATATATTTTCTTCATGTGACTGCCCAGGAAGACAGGAAGAAAATGAGTGTTACTGCAGTACAGCTGTGGGTTTGCTAAGCAAATCTGGCCCACAGACACATTTATATAGCAGACACCCCAATCGCTGCTTCCATTTAGATGAACCACAAATATCTTAGCATTCTAGTCTCTCCAGAGCCTATTAATCTCAGTTTGGGAAAAAAAAAAAAAAAAAAAAAAAAAAAAAAAAAAAAAGACAAACAGTGAAAACAGTTCCATTCCACCATTTGTTGCTTATTTGTTGCTTGCTCTGTTCCACCAGAGAGGAAGATGAAGTAGTAACACATTTGTGGTGTAACACAGAGAGAAAACCTCTTTAACTAAATGTTTTTAAAGGACAGTCACCCTATATCATGAATTTTCTGCCACTACTAGATTCTGCTCACTCCCACTATCATGTGGGGATGGGAATCAGAGAAGAATCTTTTATCAGGTACTGGGAAAAATAATGCAGGTTTATCAGAGGCAAGTCTAGGCAGGCAGCAGAAGCCATTACAAATGACAGAAATATTTTTGAGAAGGAACATTCTTAAGGAGAAAAATAAAAGAAAGGCTATACCAGTAAAGGCTTGATCAAACGAGATACAGGTGCCACAGGTACTGTCCAAAATATAAAGACTTTTCTTCCTCTACCTGGTCAAACAGCCACGTTTATACTGGTTCTACAACCTTCCACTAGGTTACTATTCATCTCTGCCTTCACAGACAGAAATCACACATCCATCTGAAAATTTTTCATCTACCATTATTAAACACCCTATTTCTTTCATGAAACAGCAGTAAAACAGTTATTCAGTTACTCTCCCATTTTCCTTTTTTGGTGGGAGCAATTGACATTACAGTTTGTTAAATCAGTTGCACTTGAAACCCAGTCAGTGAGCTTTTTTTAATTTTCAGCTGAAACCCCTTCCTTTATATGCTTTATAATAAAGCAAGCAGGAAAAACCTCACAGCTTTTGCATTATAATTTCTCTTTGAGGCCTTTATCTTTTTAATGATTCTTTAATAGTTACACTGTAACTCAAAGACTGATTATTTTTTTCTTACAAAATGAAATAAGGGATTGCTTGCTTTGAAGTCTGTCATGCTTGACAAATCTGAGGCTGAGGATTGTCAGAAGCTAAGAGGGGTCACCTGGTTAGACAACAGAACCATCTCTTATAATCTTCTGCTGTTCAAGAGTAGCCAAAATACGTAGAAAGGTATGTAGCAAGGCAATCATATGTGATGCTTACACTTGTATTCGCCTATCTTCCAAACACTTTTATTTTGGAGACTTTCTAAGCAGAATTTACTTTTTATATTTCATAAGCCTTGGATGGTTTTTCTTACATGAGTTTGTCCAGTGTTCTTTCACGCCCTTCTAAAATTTCCCCTTCTACAATATCTTCTGAAGAGGTGTTCAACAGCTCATCTACCTGGTATAATAACAATCACCTTCTTTAATTTATTTTGAACCTGGAATTTTAGTAGCTTGATTTGATTCCCCTGGAAGAGACATGGAACAGCATCCCCCTTTCTTCTCTGTCTGTGACAGCTGGGATTTTATGGACCTGCTAGTTTCCTGAGAATAGATGTGACATGCTTATACTTGGCAATGTTTGAATGTGTTATCGTGGCAGTACCTGGTGGAATCAGTATACATGCTTGAAGCCAAATTCTAGCTGAAATAATTGATAGATACATTTCTCAGGAAAGATTCTGATCCAGAGATACTTAGCACAGATAATGAAAAGAGCATTAGCAGCCTTTCAATCTTCAAAGACAACCTTCATATACAGTTTATCCCTTGTAGCTGTGAACAGATTGAATCACATACTCTGGTCTCTCCAGATGTGAATTTACTTTTATGCCAAAATGGGGTCTAAACATTCCTTAAATCTTCTTATGCAAGCCTGAGGTACACATGTATTTTAAGGACTTGGTTTAGGTGATGTGCTCGTATTTGCTCAACTATTGCACAACTTTGAAGTTTGACCACTGTAGGTAGGTTTAAGTCATATTAAGGTTTGATACTGAGGTTGCAGCTCATTCAGGTTTCTTACATGAATATCTCTCCTGTACACATTAGAAGCAGGCATGAAGATCCTGTGTGTTCCTCGGATGTGCCTGGCTGTATGCATGCATGCCACTGATGTGCCCTTCTGTGAGGAACTAGGTGCAAGTGTGTTCAATGCTCATTGAACTGTTTTCCTTACAGGCATCTGCTCAGTGCTAACCTGTTAAATTTCAGACTTCTAGAAGTCTTTTTTACAGCTTTGCCATCTTTCTGAAGAACAGTACAATAATGAAAATGAAAATTTAAAGGAAACAGTCTTTTAAACCTGTCTTCTACATGAGGAAAATCACCTAAGGGCAAGGCTGTTTCTCTGCTGCCTCACAACAGTTTTCTCTTCTTGGCCCATGTCACTTCTAGTCTATCAAAACAGTAAGCCCAGATCTCTGCCTGTGTGCTTGTGCTCTGTCCTGTACAGCTGCAGCTTGGCTGGACTCTTCATTCAGCACTATTTGAATGGCAGCTGACTGCCCAATGCTGTGCTCGATAGGCAAACGCTGACCAGTGGAGAAGAAAATGCAAGCAACAAGAGAGACATTTTCACAGAGCTATGCTACTAAGATTGGAAATTCTTCCAGAGGCCACAGGCAAAGAAACTTGCTTTCAATCTATTAAAAAATGCTTTCAGCAACCTTCTTGGAAAAGGAAGTCTGCCTAATAAGCAAAAAGGGAAATGAGATTTAGGATCAGAATATGACAGACTGCCATATATATTCTTCTCTGGCCTTTAACATCCATCTGGAAGGATAATGTCAGAATTATTTGTTGTAAATAACAACTGGGAATTCAGTTGGGGGAAATGAGATCAGCCTTCAGTTTTAAACTAAGTAAACTTGATAGGTTAAATTTGAACGTTAAAAAGATAAAACTTGAAGGCTTTTTAAGCTGATTAAAAGAGCACTATTACCATCATGCTAGAAAAAGCCCATTCCCCTTGATTTACCAGGGACTGTTCTTTGAGGTTTATGTGAACAAGTAGAACAGGGTTCTGCCCCTCTTGTTTGCCGTATATAACTCGTAGTTTCAATATACAGATTGTACTTGTGCCTACCCAAACGAAATCATTCAGCTGTATCCCCAGCCCAGTTCATGCACTGGTCTGTATTTAGGAGAGCGGGTTTCTAATGTCTTATTTTTGTGTAGACTCTGAGTCATCCCTCCAAGGTCTTTGTTGGAACATCTCTCTGTTTGCCATTAATCTCAGAGTCTGCGTACACATTTATGTCAGATTAATAAGACTGATCAAAGACTTCAACCAAGAGAACAGTCCCCAGGTGACTTTAGACCAAAGTAGTAAAGATCAAGCTGTTTCATCTTGCAGAATTATTTGTGACCTGTGTGAAGTTCATAGCTTGGTTATTCATCCTAAGGAGCATTTTCCACCAAAAGAAAAAAAGAAAAAAGAAAAGGACATGGGTTCCCTGGATGTTGCTACTAAACAGGGGTCAAGAATTTAATGGGCCTGGGGACAAATTATCCTCTTATTTCTGAATGTTATCTTGTAATCCATACTAATGAGACACATTAGTGGAACAGTAGTAAGACACTGTCTTTTATTATAATTTACTCACTTTTTTCCAGCCTCCAGATTTTTAGCTTTCTGTGAGTTTATGTGGTTTCAATCCCATGATACCTAGGAGCAGTTGTTAGTTGATTTATTCTCACTATAGCCTTCTCACTTACTAAATTTTACTGAGAGTGAAGGGAGATGTTTACAAGATTTGCCAAATTTCTCCTGGGAAGTCCACAGTAGGGAAAGAACTCAGCTCTAGTATCTTAACTGAACAAGTTTCTTACTCTGGAGTTCCTTTCAAACACTTTGTTCAATTAAAACTGGTGAGAGGAAGGAGAAAATGTGTGTACAAGTTACTAATTTGAAAATTAATTGCCTTCCTCAAGAAGCAAGCTCTCAGATCTGCACAGCTTCTGCTGATAACTCCACAGAAATGCAGCAGTTCTCTGGTGCTGTTAAGCTGAAATTGTGCATCCCAATTAGATTGCAAATTGCCAGATTAGTATCATATCAGCCAGGCTGGGATGGATGCCTGCTGGACTTGAGATACAAAAGGTCAAAATGGGAAAGGTGAAGTTGATTGTAGAGATGAATCTTCTGATGTCTTTGTAGGGGACAACTGTGTGGTAATGCTGTTGAAAACTTGCAGGTATAGGTCCAAAATACAGAATTGCAACCTACAGGTAAAAGATAATGATGTTAAGAAAAAAAATTATGTTAAGGTGACATGTACTAACTTGCAGATACTAAATACAAGATGCATTGGAGCTTGGTCTAGAATTGGAATTAACAGTCATGAAGGCTGGAAAAGGGAAAGAACTAAATAAATGTTGCTTTTCTAGCCAAATAAGATCATAAATACAGAATGGCATCTGTTTATTTTAGGGTTTTGAAAACATTTGACCTTGGATATAGGATGACTCTTACCTGTACCTTTATTCTCTCTCTGTATGCTGGCACCCTCCCCCCTTCCAAAACCCACACACACACATTGTCAAAACAGGGCTGTGAGGAGCCTTTCTACAGAGGCTCATTACTCCAAGCCTCTGCTACCTGCAGCTTCAGTCATCACGTGAGCTTGTTCTCAGCTGCACATCCTTGAGACAGGACCAGAGGCCTTAATGATGTATTAATTTCAGCACAGCAGAGCAAGTGAAGGATGATGAGCATTGTGCAGATATGGCACAAGCGACTGCAAATCCACTTTTGGGTTTGGTTTGTGTAACTGCTTTTGTGCAGAATCTCTGCCTGTGGCTCCTGTACGCAGAGAGGAGCCCCTTGTTGGTAAACTGGCCCATGTTTTCTTGACTCTATGGAAAACAGGATCCTCTGTTGGCAGAAAAATAAAAGTTCCCTTTTCTAGAGTTTTTGTCCAGCAAGTGAGCTCTGACAGCCTTCCTGTATTTTTATTAACACTGTAGATGGTATTCACTGAACAGGATATGTACTTGCTGAAATATTTTCTCCTGAAAGGTTTATTGTTCTCTGATATTTTCTTTCTGTTGGGTCACCAGAAGTTTGTTCCTATATACTCTTTCATTAGGGTACTAGGGCTTTTTAAAAATTTACTTAGGTTTTTAGGGTTAAGGGCTTTTTAAGGTCTCCTAATTTAACTGGAAGCTGTCAGGACAATGCTATAATTCTTGGAAATTGAAGGAGAATGCTTTGAAATGCAAAAGGTGACCAGAATAAACAGAGAGAAATTAGGTTACTGAAGTGGCTATCAGTGTCAACATTTCAACTGACTGAGGCAATACACTATCAAAGAAATACATTTAAAAACACACACACACTAAAAATAGAATTTTCACAGGGAACTATCATCTTTTTCACTGCAGATCTTAGCCATTATTTTATATTAGTTGTGCATTATATTTTTTTAGTTCACAGAAGATATTTTGTCACTTCCACTGCCTTCCCAGTTGAAAATATCAGTGTCATGGTTTAACTGCATCTAGTGGAGAGAAGAATCAGAAAGAAAAGATAAATCCCATGGCTTGAGATAAGAACAGTTTAATAATTCAAACAAAACAAATAATAATAATTGTAAGGAGGGAGAGAGAGTGGAATAAAATCCAAGCAAAACAAGTGATGCACAACACAGCTGCTCACCACCTGCTGACTAATACACAGTCTGTCGCCGAGCAGTGATCAGCAGCCCCTAACCAACTTCCCCCAGTTTATACACTAAGCAGGACATTCTGTGGTATAGAATATTCCTTTGGCCAGTTTGGTTTCCCCCCAGCTTCTTCTGCACCTACTTCACCGGCACAACGTGAGACACTGAAAAGACCTTGATTTAGGGTAAGCACTTCTTAACAGCAACCAGAACATCAGTGTGTTATCAACATTATTCTCATACTACATCCAAAACACAGCACTCTACCAGCTGCTAGGAAGAGAATTAACTCTATCCCACCTGAAACCAGTGCAGTCAGTAATTTAAAGTGTCATGCTATCATACATAGATGAATCATGCTATCATCATACAATCGTGTGGTTCAAAATCATTTTAAGAAGTTTTATCCCTTGGATATTTGATTTAATTTTCTTCACAACATGTTCAGTAGCTTGGACTTCATATGTAGGAAGGTTTGAACATATCCCTTCAGTGTAGTGCTGAATGCAAAACTAGACTTGTGATTAGCAGATTGCCATGTTCAAACAGTTGTTTTTCCAGCACAGTGGTCAGTAGGTGAGAAAGAACATCAATCAGAAACCCACAGTCGAGTCATACGGACATCCCGGTCAAACAGGGGTTCCCCCTTTGACTGACTGATAGAAAGACCAAAGCACAGGAAGCCTCTATCACCAGGCTGCAGGTATTTCCAGGGCAAAGACTGTAGTTTTATTGGTCTGCTGTAGAAATATCTGCTACACTGAGTTTTCTAGGTGTTACCATAACACAGATAATAACATTTAACCCCAGTGGTAAAGGCAGAGGCAGGAGCTGGACTTGAATTACCTGATTTGCCGTCCCAGAAATTCTTAGCCAGTTTATTATGCTGCATCTCTTCAGATCAATTGAAAGTGCTGGTATTTTTCTTGGAGGATAGAGACTGACAAACAATAGCTAACAAGGAGAGCCAGGAGGTAACATTCTGATATCTTATTTGTTGGCCAAACTCCATTTAGACTGTTTCATTTTATTAATGCTCTTTCTCCCTTTTATTGTCTTTTTCAGTAGAGCACTATAAATTCTGGCCATTTTTCTTTGAACTGATTCCTAATCCACGTTTCTTGTTTATGAAAATCAAGTGTATTTGAAGGTAAAGTTAGCGTTTTCCTAATATTTCCGTTGCTTTGTTGTTGTTACTGCTCTGATGTGGGAAGATCTACTGGCCACAGACATAACTCCCTCTTTACACACAGCTGGCAAATGAAAACAATATCAGAACATCTCCATGACACACAAGGCTTTTATACAGCGATGTTTCAGACTTTACTGCAGTTTCCTTTGGAAATGCTTTAAAACAACTACATCTGTTTCCTTTCATTGGGATTTTGTGTTCTTTAAGCCAAAAGGAGGGGATAAAACTCATTAATTCTGAACAATAATTGCAATGTCCTATGTAAATATTTTTTAGACTGCGGGGTTGTTTTTTTTTTTCTTTCCACTAAAAATATAAAATAGCTTGTCTGTTCAATGTAATGAGAGTTCCTGGATACTTGTGCATTGCTATGTTATGCACAAATACTTGAACCAGATTTAAACAATCTGGCTCGGTTGTTGGTATCAAGCTAGCAGTGACTACACGGAAAGCAGTACAGAGCCATTCTCCTAACAGCAGGAGAGGGCACGGCGTGGGTTTAATTTACCGTGTTTCTGAAGTGCATTTGGCATCCTGCAGTGCCTGCCAGCCTGTCATAGCTAGACTGTTACCATTCCAAGTACATCCTTCCTGAAAATGCAGTAGAGACCCACCTCCTACAGCAGATGCTGTAGCTATGTCTCAAGCTAGGCTCGGAGAATGCCTGGCAATCTTCTGTGGCACCACAGAGAAAAGATTCTGGGCATATTCTGAGTGTGGGCATAAGTCAAGTACAGCTTTTTGAAGGAAACCTACCTTTTGCCAATAGTAGCAAGGGTCAAGCTACAGCATATAATCTAAACAAAAAAATTGGTGTCATCTCTCCCCTTATCTGAGGACCAGGTCTGTCTGAATCCACTGGTGCTTCTCAGAGCAGTGCTCTTCTAACAGATACATACAGCTGTTGTCTAGTGCTCCCTGCTTAAGAAATTATTTATTATTCATCTCTCTCTAAATCCCTATTAATCCAGGCCAAGATAAAGTGAAAATCAAAGTGCTTATAACATTATGAGTCAGTGATAAATTAAAAAAAAAATACTGATAAATAAAAGCTTAAAAGAAAAGACAACAAACCCATGCAGATGAGGCAGCCTCTCAGACGTCAAGTTTGCTCACCAAGGGCTTGGCACCTGCTCAAATGTCTGCTCTGCTCGCTCTTGGTTCCAGGAAGGCAACCTTTTCTCTCCTGATCAGAATGACACTAGCTATCTGTGACATTTCTGCTGTGCTGAGTTGCTCTCTGCTATCCTCTCTTACTGGAAATACTGAAGATATTTCTGGTTAATTCTTTCTTGGGTTCACACTTCCAAAGTCCAATTCCTTCTCTGAGCTACCTGGGAAATTCCCATAAGGAAGTGTGTTCCTTCTGCAGCTTTCCACTATAGCTGTTTTCTAATTTACGGCATGCGTGATTTGGCATGGCTCACACTAGATGCACTCTAGTGTGCTGGAAGAAAAGGCATGTGATCATGGTCACGAGAGGAGTACAACAGTGTCCTTGGAATTTCAACTCTCTCAGCATTTCCTTGTATTAATTCCTGTTAGAGCTTAAGATGGCAGGGAAGTCTCTGCTTCCACAGGATACACCTCTGAGTACACACAGAAGAGGAAACGGTATTGGGGCAGAGTATAACAGCTTTGTACTCAGCCCTCAGTAGTCACGGTACCTGGAGACTTAGTTCCCGTTCTGACTAACAATCCCTAATCATCCACTGTGTTATATGATAGCTGTTTCCTCCAATCCTGAGGGGAACTGGATCTCCTGGCAAAGGTACAAGGAAAAAATATTTGCACTCAAGTTCTGCGGCTCAGTTACCTCGAGGCACTTGGAGCCATGGACCTCACCCCAAGCTACCACAGCTACTGAAAGCTACAGAATTTGGTGCCTTTATGTCCTCTTTAACTTATCACTCAGTTTTACCTATGGCAATAAGAGCTGTTGATTGAAAACTACTGTCTCAAACCACCCACTTGGTTTTGAAGTATAAATTGAATGATTTTTAATATGGACATAAAAGACAAAATTCACAGGGTGATTAAAACACAGGCAAGGAGTGGACTTTCTTCACAGGAGAAAATAAAGGGGTTTTTTTCTGAGATATCAGGATTGGCAATAGCACAACACTGTCATAAGTGAAGAAGAAGTACATCTGTGTTTGAAATACTGCTGCAGATAACACAGAAGACATGATATTATAAAGATTTCCCAAAGCAATGAGACCCAGGATAATCCTTGGAGTAATTCCAATCTGTGATATTAGCCCTGGGACTAAGTTATTTTACTGGATACAAACAGAAGTAAAATAATAATAATAATAATAATAAATCATTTATTGGTCAACTAGTCTGGTTTTTTCATCTTAGCATCCTCATCCTTTATCATTTTATGTCCCTCCCTCTTTCTCAATTTAGCACTGTGCACACCCCCTTCTTCACTGCAGAGTCTGTGTGGATGCATCCCAGGGACTGTGAAAAACAAGCACAGAAAACAGATGTGCAATCATTGCTGTGTACCTGAAATGAAAACTGAACTTATTGGGAATGAATGTCATCAATAGAAATAGGCCATTTTGGCATTTACTTCTTTCTGGTATTAAACAAGATTAAAAAGTGAAGAGCTAGATATGGCTTAGATATACAGAGAGGGGAGAAGGAAGAATATAACATTACAGCTGGTAACATATGGTAAAAATAATTCCTTAAGATGGTCCATTTGCTTTCAATTTAACAGTTAATAAAAGACTTTTGTTTGATTTTCCCCATTTAGATCTGTAGTAGTTTAGATCCACATATGTGAGGAAACTTTCCTTCTATTATCTTTCAGAAATAGGGTCTTTAAATATTTCTCTTCCCACTTCCCTAAGTTTGCTTTTTAGATATTTTGAGTTTTCTCCCTTCATCTCTAGCTATGACATTGAGTCAGGGAGCTGTACTGTGCCAAGAAGTACATGAGTCAATGCTGTTCACCACTCACACAATGTTATTCAAGGTGTGAGATATCTGTGATTGATATTCTTGTCAAAGGATGTGCCCTCTTTTTATAAATCTAACATGACGTCTAACATAGCTTCAAGGTTCAGGTGCAAAAAGAAACAATAACTTAAGACTTGTAGGTTGCTATTTTTGAGCTTAAAGGTCCATTGCAAAGAGTCATATTCAAATATTCTTTCTTCTTTAAGATTGCTATAATCTGCTTTGGAATATTTCTTGGATGTATTCACAAAACCTGTTTTGGCACAAAGACGTTGAAAAATTCATCAGTTTCAGTGTTGATGTAGAAGTCTACAATCATTTGGCTCTGACCATGTTGCAATATATGGAGATCTTTAAGAAGAATTTTTTCATCTGAAGTACTGCACAGGGCTGCTCCTTTGTCTGGGATCCTGAATTGCACATTGTTAAAGGCAGGATACCAGAATCCATGGAATAAGGTTGTTTGGAGACACAGCTGAAGAGCTTCTTTTCCTCAAACTTTGCTGAATATGATAAACATGAAAATACAGTAGACAGGAATAGACAGCTTATGCTCTGTAGCACCTGGAGAGAACTGAGGTTGTAGAAAAAAAAAACCACATTCAGAATCCTAGAAACTCCAGCTGACTCTTGAAGGTATAAGAAGCTGTCAGAGTGAAAATGCTATAGTAACTGGGAATTTCAGTCATCCTACTGCAGTTGAGGTAAATATCCCACAAGAGGAGGCTGATCTAAATTATAAATAATAAAAATAGTAGAAATATGAAAAAAATAATGAAAGATCCAAAGAAGTGAAGTTCTTGGATTAGGCTTGATGAGTGAGCAGGAGCTGATTCACAATGTGTTAATTCAAGAACATTATGAAATGTAGACCCTTGGCATTGCATCTCAGAAAAGCCAGTGAAAGATAAGGCAAAACTAATCAGGTGGAGTAATTAATAGGCTAAGTTAACACTTGGGAGAATGAGAGCAAGAAGAAGGTTTAGGGTCACAATGTTGAAATACTAAATATTTTCTACCAGTTAAAAATCTTCTGTCAATAAGCAAAGAAACCAATGCAGCTAAAACAACAACAACAAAAGCTATCAGGTGTGATATTGCATTCTTCAGAAGTGGTGGTCATTTTTAAGAAGAAAATAGAAGAAATCATAAACATTGTCAAGATAAACATAAAGGAAGGCCAATAAGAAGCACACAATTTACCAAAGGTATTAAAAAACTAGTAATAGAAACTTTTCAAACATCAAAAGCAGGACACATGCCAGAGAATCAGTGAGCGTGAAAAATGATCTATGTGTAAAACCTAATGCTGATGCCAAGGCTTCACTGTTTATTGCAGGGAAGTTTATGGAGTTTCCCATACCAGGACTGTCCTTTACAGAGGAAGAGTCTGAAGATTTGTCTCAAACTGAAGTGTTGATACAAGGACTTTTGTGCCTAGACAAAAATGCAAACCACACAATAACTGGTAATCAGGACCATGTGGTATTTACCTAAATGGTTCAGAGGAGCTCACTGTGAAGGCCATGACTGAGTTGTGGTGCATGATGTGGTGCTTGAATCAGCCCAAGCATGAGAGATATACAAGGTGATTAATACAACGAAAAATCTAAAAAGAAGTTAGTGCACATATGGATAATTACGATGTATCTAGGAAAGATTTGAGGAGGAGAGTAAAGCCTTCTAGAGGAAAAGTATTATCTAATAAATCTATTTCAGGTCTTTGATCCAGTCACTGAACTTGTAATTAACATTGATTCAACTGATACAGTGATTTTATCAGCAAGCATTTGACATCTTTTAACAGAAATGTGTAATGCAACTAAGATGTCATGGGAGTGGTCACATAGACTATTAACTTTTTAGAAAACAATGGGTAAGAATAAATAGTTGGCTTGTTCATTTGAAAGAGGTTACCAGTAAGGCCCCTATGAGGAACTATACTGACTCATGCAGTTCATTGAATGAACTGGGAAGGGATTGAAAAGTGAGGTGATGTAAGTTAGTAAATGATACAGAATTATTCAGGCTAGCTAAAACTGAAGCACACAGTAGAGAGTTGTGGCAGGGTCTCATGATATTAAGTGACTTGCTTCAGAGAAAATAAATAGCAAACAATTAACTGTAAGAATTTATTGTCAACTAATTGAGTTATGAGACAAGCAGTTCAAAGCAAACAAAAGTAAATATGTTTTCTGCAAATAATTAAAACAGGGGACCCATTGTCACAGGATGCTCTGGAGCCCAAAATTACTTTTATAAAATAATTAAGACAGATTCATGGAAAATCAGCTGATGCAACGTGGCTAAACACAACAATGTAGATTCAGCCTGTGGCTTAAGGAGCCCCTAAACAAATTAGTACTGGAAGCTAGGAGGTAAAGCAATGGGAAGGTCATTCTTTAACTGTGCTATTCATACATTCTTCCCCTAAGCATCTACTTCCACCTGAATAATGGGTAAATGAATAAAGAGTTTTGAGCACTGACTCCTAAGAACTGGGAATGTCCTATTCAATTTCTTTATTTTTTAATCTTATCCATCTGTTTATATTTGTCATATCTTGTAGGTTTGGGGCAAGGACATCTATGTTTAGAGAGCAGTTAGTGCAATTAGATCCAAGAGCATTTTAATTCTAGCTCTGAGCTTCCAGGTGTTATTATAATATGAATGTTCAGCTGCCTTCCACAGGAAAGACTTGGTGTATTACCAAAACAAACAAACAAAAACCTCTGTTGAAGAAAATTAAATTGTGATGTCAAGCACTTCCAAGTTCAGAAAGACATAATTTAAAGCTCTCCAAGCAAGATTTAACCTTTGCAGTCCAAGCCTGGCAAAGCTATATGCAAGTGGAAATAACTACAAAGAGAAGCAATCCAGTCTAGGTGCCATATTTAACTTGATCTCTTCATGTATTCATTTATGGTTTTATACACACATTCCACTCATATACACACAAAAAGTCATAAAATCTAGTGCTGTAACTAGGCCCTTCATTTTACAGTTTCAGCATGAGTAATGGAAAAATGCTGAATGAAAGAAAATTGAAATAAGGAATCCGTGAATCAGAACTGTAAAATAAAAGGGAAGAAGGTGAACCTTGAGGGAATATCACTTGTAGAAGTGATATATTTTCTACTGGTTCCCAAACAACTTGTGTTATTAGTGAGACGCACTTAGGTAGTTATTTTCAATGATGGAAGTGCATTTGGGACAGCTGACTTGGATACAAGTGTTCCAGCACTGAACAGGATCCTTTATTGAGTTGTTGTAGGATTTCCTTCATGATCAAATATAGACATAATGTGAAAAAAAAATTATTTCTATTTGTTTAAAAAAAGGCATTTTAATATGTGTATGCATATATTTTGGATGTGAAGAATGAAGGCTGGGAAGTTTAGTTCCTGAACAAATGAGGAAGAGTTTCCATATTGGTGATTTGCAGGAGAAAGAAGAATCCAGAGTAGTATTATGTCAGAGAAGCAAAATAGAAAACTTGAGTGATATGGAAAGAACAGATAGCCCAGGTACTTTGTTTCTCTCTGGTGTCTATCTTCTTTGCAAACTTCTTATTTTAAACTTCAATCTCTTTGCACCAGGGCTGTCCAGTTACTAAGTAACACTCTTTGGGTGCTGTTCACCTTATTTCTACTGCAGTTGCCCTCAACCCACCTCTGTGCTTGATGGCATGATCTGCTAAGGATATATAAATTAACACCATCTGAAGTGGAGACCAGTGCCTGAAAGTCTTTATTCTTGAAGATTGTTTTTTCTGTGGAGTCAAAGCACTAAACACATTTTGGCATAAGAGCTGGGCTGTGCATATAGCCTGGGTATCCACCTGTGGGGACCAGAAAATGTGGGGAATGTGGTCGGCTTCATTTGACACACTGGCTGTTTCCATTTTGCCCTATTCAGCAGTGAGTTGCAGGACACTGTGCTGGGCAAGTTGGGATGTTTCTTACATTCCTGTTGGGAGGCATCATTTTATCATTGAGTAACACCAGAGAAGGTACCAAGGACCATGAGCAATCTTCTCCAGCCTCAGCATCACTCTTAGGAGAATAAGAAGGGCATCTGTGGTTATGCCAGTGGGGCTAGAAGAAGATGAGGCTCACCAATTGTTTCTGGGCATAAGCTGAGGTCAGAAAGGCTTGCCTTTTTTGCTGTATTGCAGTGGTGGCCTGCACTGTGAGTAAAAAGTATCTAAGATAGACTGATTCCCGTCTGCTTACCAGGTGATACCACAAAAGCCAACAGTAAGTTACATCTTCAGGGTAACATTGCTCTTCTTTGAGATCATGATACATGCTGCTTCTAGATACCTGTACTGACACTTGCTGAAAGATATTCCATCTCTCTATTCATGAACTGACAGGAAAGGGGGATGTTGCATCCTTGCAAGTCCCTTACTGTGTGTACAGATCTGTACTGACCTTTTAAAGTGTAAATGAGGTAAGGTTTCCAGCTTGTTCCTAAGTAGCTTGTCAGCAAATCCCCAGGTGACTCATGAAAGAAGACACACATATTTTTGCTGCCCTAACAACTGATTTTTGGTCCTCAGACCATGCAGAGCAGGCTCCAGGCAGGCAAGGCCAGATGAATTTGTTCAGAGACCATCACCTGCTTCGAGGCTCCATACACCCCTGGGTCCCTCTCATGTAACTTTGTCTTACAGAGGGGTGGGACAGATGAATGAGACAAGGGCTCTAAATGCATCCTTTGAGGAGCTGAGCACTCGCAGCTCCCATTAACTCCCACTGTCCCAAACCAGTGAATTGCTAAGTAGCTCTTTTGATCTGGAGCATTGTTTGTTTTGCCATTGTAGTCTTTCCAGACATCTTGCTATCCTTACTTAAAATCTTAGGAAGGAAACATATGGTGAAGACAAATTCCTGTCACACCCACAGGCATTCTGAATAACAGCATAGGCTGTTCAGGAGCATTTCTTAGAGAAAAATGTATCTCAGCTGCCCACTGAGATGCACAGAAGTTAGATAGCACAAGCAGCCTATTCCACAGGCACTTTGTGAGAATGAAACCTTGAAGAATTATATTACAATCTCCTGATTTCTCATGGTAGTGGGAAACAAGGAGAGGGATACACATGACTGAAACAGGTTTTACTTCAAGGAATTTTCTCTCATCTTCAAGGCACGATTGGGACTGGAACAATCCAGTGGTTGCAATTCAATTTTTGTAGAGTGACCAAAAATCTCTATGAGGATCAAGTTCCCCCAGATTCAAATAGGAATTAGGTGCTCACATTTCTTACGTGCTTAATAAATGATGTGGAGATCTCATCACTGAACCCTAAGACTACATAGTATTTCACAACCCCCCAAAAAAATTCACAAATATTGCAGTTACATTATTTACATTATCCTCTCTCAGTTGGGATGTGCACATTCTGTTGAACACAAGATTCCAGCAGACCCATGTATGATTTTAAAGTATTATCTTCAAGCAGTACATCCTGACATACATACACGCCTGTCCCATGGGGATGAAAACGTATCCTGGAGTTATAAACCCCATGCTTGCTTTGAAAACAAAGTCAACATATCAGCTTTTAAACACATGACCAGCAATCTGAACAAAGAATAACCTCATAAAGGTCATAAAATGTGTGCAAGTTTGTAGACTAACCAAAGACCTCTACAAATCACAAGCAGCTTACGCAAAGCTGGTGTCTTGATATTTCTTTGTGCCATTCATCATTATTTTTAGAAATAGCTAACACAGATATTATTCTGCATTTTCATTTGCAATTGTTTTTACATGTACTCTAATTAGTACAAGGTCAAAAGGAAGGCTTTTGAAAGGAGATATGAGGTCTTTGTTGTCACCAAATGACAGCATGTTGAAAAGTTACCAAAACGCTATGGCAGAATAAAAGGGGGATTTGGGGTTTTGTTTTGCTTCTTAACATGAATTGCTGAGCATTCAGGATTTCTTTGGATGAGGGCTCAGTCATCGCTTTCAGAGTGAAGAAATTGCTCTTTGACAGGAAAGGGCAAACTGGATTCTTGTTTTCCTACAATTGTATCAACATTTATGGTGGTCTGAACTATCCCCATTGTAGTTTAAACCCACAGGAAGAGGCTCTGGAGAAAAAAATCTTTGTGTGAAAATACCCTTGCACAGCTTCTAAGGGGTTTTAGTCATTCTTTTCACCAAGGGGCAGGCTTCAGGAGCTATGCCACAGGGCTTGTCCCCAGATCCTAAACCAAGAAGAAGTTATTTAAGCTGTCTGTCAGCTTTTCACCCAACATGGTTGCAAGTATAATTCCCCTGAAGGCTAGCTGTGAGAGACTGGGATGCCTCTTTCTCTTTGAAAGTCTGAGGGGAACTCAGGGGAGCTTCAAAGGGGAACAGCACATTGTCCCTCTCTGGCTTTCTTGTAAGCTCCCTTTACATACTGGAAGGCTGCTGCTATTAGGTTTCACTGGAGCCTTCTCCAGGCTGAAAAATTCCAGAACTCTCAGCCTGTCTTCACAGGAGAGGTGTTTCAGCCCTTTGGTCATTGTTGTGGCCCTCCTCTGAATCCACTCCAAGAACCCTGTGTTCTTCTTTCCTTAGGGATCCCGGACCAAGACACAGCACTCCAGGTGGGCTCTCACCTGGGCAGAGGAGAGGGGCAGAATCCCCTCCTCACCCTGTTGGCCACACTGTTTGACCTATTGGAGAAGCACCTGGGATCTTTGTGGATGGCCAGCTGACCATGAGCTGGCAATGCCCTTACAGCCAGGAGGGGCAGTGGTATCCTGGGGTGCATTGGGAAGAATGTGACCAGAAGATTGAGGGAGGTGATCCTGCCCATCTACTCAGCCCTTGTGAGGCCACATATGCAGTGCTGTGTCTAGTTTGGGGCTCCTCAGTACAAGAAAGATGNTTGGCCACACTGTTTGACCTATTGGAGAAGCACCTGGGATCTTTGTGGATGGCCAGCTGACCATGAGCTGGCAATGCCCTTACAGCCAGGAGGGGCAGTGGTATCCTGGGGTGCATTGGGAAGAATGTGACCAGAAGATTGAGGGAGGTGATCCTGCCCATCTACTCAGCCCTTGTGAGGCCACATATGCAGTGCTGTGTCTAGTTTGGGGCTCCTCAGTACAAGAAAGATGTATAAATATCTCAAAGGCAGGTGCCAAGAGGGTGGTGCCAGACTCTTCTCAGGGAAGGGAGCAGTGGCCATAAACTAGAAACGAAGTTTCACCTCAACACGAGGAATAACTTTACGCTGAGGGTGGCAGAGCACTGGAACAGGCTGCCCAGGGATGTCATGGAGTCTCTGTGTTTGGAGACATTCAAAACCCACCCTTGTGTAACCAGCTCTAGGTGACTCTGCCTTGGCAGGGGATTTGGACCAGATGATCTCTAGAGATGCCTTCCAACCCTAATGATTCCGTGATTCTGTGAAGTCTTTTCTCAGGTCTGCTCTCAATGCATTCTCCTCCCAGCCTGTGTTTCTACTTGTGATTGCCCTGAGGCAACTTGAGGTAATGTGACCAGCAACTACTTGGCCTTTGGTTCCACTTAGCAGCCATTTGTGCACTTATTTTTGGAAATTTTAGATGAACCTTTGCAAGCCTAACTTAAAGAAGCCTCTCATAAGCCTCTCACTGTTTTTGCCTAAGGATTTGGCAAGAAAATTTGTGGTTCTTTAGGTCTACTAAGCAGCATGCAAGACAAGATCACTGAGCTGACTTGTCCCTGCACTCTTCCAGCTCCCATATGCAAGACAAAGAATTAGATCCCCAGAAGGAACAGCACTTGCCCTCTTATACCGTGTGCATAACACATGCTGGAAAATGATGGGAAATATTTCAGCAGCACATGGTTTCATCTGTAGGCACTACCATTCTGGCAGAAACACTGCAGACTGGCTTCTCATGCTTTGCTTTAAGATATGTTAGTGGGACACCGTGGAGAAGGCTGAATGTTGGCAGCCCAGTCTGTGCATTGAGACCAAACGTGACTGCAGGTCCTCCATTCTCTGGTGCCTGTGAGCACTAAAGCCAACAAGAAACTTCAGAAAATAAAACCTTTTTTTTTCCTTAAATAGCAGACGTAACTCTAAGAAATTTTAGGTTCAACTTCTCAAGAGCACATATCCTCTTTTCAACAGTCCCATATACATCTACTGGGGAAAGAGTAACTTCATAATGTCTGCTACTTAAAAGAACAGCAATTACAAAAAGAACTAGCCACTAACAACAGTGTCTTTACTTTTATCTTCAAACAACAGATGGTGTTAATCTCGAGCTTTGCATTCCTAAAAGTGCTGGAATCGTGAAACACTTGCTCCCAGCAGCACCCTGAAACACAATGTATTGCTGGGGAAAACAGTCAAAATGAGTGATCAGAGCAAAATATGCCTACCATCAAACAGAATTCACATGAAATTTTTATCTTTTCACCAGACAAGATGTCATCCAGATAACATTTGTGGGTTTCATTCTGTTTTCAGTCCCAATGGCTAAATCGGGAGTGGTTTGTGAGTCTCCCAGATCTGGAGTGGCTTCTAGTGACTGATACGCTTCATGACAGGATAAGACTTATAAGATCACAGTTGTGTTTGCATGCCAATTTTGCACTGGAATAAAAAGGCAGCCCTCTGCAAGTAGGTCACATTTCAGAACAGTTACTTCAGATCTACTTCACTGTTAGCAAGATCAGAATCAGTGACTGCCTGGGATGAAAAGTTAAGGTGACACTGAGGCAATTTCTTTTGTAATTCATGTGGGGAAAGCTAAAATAAATAACACGAAAGGCCCCCACATTATTAGCTAGTGTGTTTGAAAGAATCCTGCCGTTGTGTTTTATCTTTTCTTAACTGCAAGCCAGAACATTTAAGATTTAATTATTTAGAGAAAGGGGGAGGGGAAGTGTGCCTTTTGAAGAAAGTTCCACAGGTTTCCAAACACTTCAACATTTCATCATGGCAATCAGCCAGATGCCAAACAAAATGCGGCTTTCCACTGGGGATCTGACAGGTGGCCTTTCCAAAGTTTACACACTGAAGTGAGAGCTGATGTTCTGCTGCTTATTTTTCTGCCTTTTAAGTTATTCCTTTATTGAAGCCAGACTGCAGGCATCTTTCCATGTAACAAAAGATAAGATCTTTCCCCGAATATTTGGGGATTTTAGTATGCTTTTATATATACCCATATCTACTCAGGGGATTATTATTCACACGTTCAAAAAGAAATGTTGGGCTGGCAAGGAGGAAAAGACATGCAGGCAAAAGATAAGCTATTTGAAGCTTCACTGATAACACGGAGCCAGATACTACTGAGGCACAACACAGGGAATAATCCCTTATTTCCCTCGAGGTGTTTCCCCTCTCTCTGGCTGTGTAGAAGGCTGGCACCCTAGCCTCACTCATCCCCTGGCTCATTCTCTGGAGCATCTCCACCCATCTCCATCTGCCTGGGGCTCTCCACCTGCCACCACACCAAAGAGGTGCCTTCACGGAGAAGTAAATGCAGTCTGTGGCTGAACCACACTTCCCTTTATCAGGTCTTGCTCTCTGTTGTCTCAGGGTTTTCAAATGTCTCCCTCAGAATTTTGAATGCTCCTGAAAATCCTCCAAATAGACAAAATATCAGGGGAGACAAAGTGCAGGGTAAAAATGGAAGTATGATAGCTCTAGGTTGTACATCTCACTTTCCTTGCTTCCTTCAGGTGTGGTGTCCCTCAAAGTACACAGCAAGGTCCAGGTCAAGAGGTAAGAGAAACTAGAATTTCTTGAAGAAAGAGCCACAACTGCTCCCATGGAATTGCTCATGACTGATAGCAGGGTTAATGAGGCCCATGTCTGACTCAGTTTAACTCAGTTCTGGGATCAGTTTCTCATACTTCACAGGAGAAAACTTGAGGTGTGTCCTTGCCCTCATTTATATCCCATTAGACCATCATGAAGCCAAAGGAGAGCTGTGTATTAGAAAATTAAGTTTGTAACCAAAATTATTAGCATTTAAGAGGGAAATTCCAGCAAAGAAAGGCCTAAGTGCTGACCAGAAATTTAGCTTACTGTCAGTAAGAAGCAGCAGGGAATATTTCCTCCTGTTGTGTTCATGTTCCGATATTGTGCTTTACCATGGCTTTTGAGCAGTTTCTGAAAGCTTCCCATGTGACTAAGATTTGGCCCATGTCATCTGTTTGTTCACCATTCCTCAGGGATGACAGGCATGAGCAGTGAAATTTGTTGGGTTTTATTATTTTTGAGGGGTTACTTCAAATAGTGGTTATGTATGTTGATATATATCTATACTACAGAAAACAAGGCTGCAGAGAAGTCAGTTTGCACTTGCAGCAGGCAGGCAGACAGAGCCAAGTCTGTGCAGGACCCCAGTTCCTGGGGGAGTTTATTCCACTGTCTGAAAGCAACACATGTAACCCTTAGTTTTATGGAAAAGAGTCCTCTTCTGCCAAATGGGCAGTGTTGTAGCCCATAGCACTTCTCTTATATACAAGAATGTGTGTGTATGATAGAAGTCTAGACATCAGACAGGAGTCCTTGAAAGTTATGTCTGTGTTGGAGTTGTTTTACTATGCCAGAATGCTGTAAAGGGACCTTTCCAATTAAACAAATAAAAACCAAAATATATGAGCAAGTATGCCAATGGACAAATTTACTATATGCCATGAGTATTTTGTGCAGAGACAGATCACAGAACAAAGTTCTCTCTCATTTGTACAAGGGAAATCAAAATATGGTACAATTATGCTGATTTGTCTGTCCTTAGCCATAATCCTCATGTTTTGACCAGTCCTCATCCAGCCCTTTGTTTTCCAAAAATCAAAGGAGGGCACCAATGAACCTATCTGCAGATTTAAGAAAGGGGAAGTACACTTCAGCATCACATTTTTGTTTAAGACTTCAGTTTCCATCCTTTCATGACAACAGCAAAACAACCAAAGGTTGCAGTCGTGCAGTTCAAGCACATTGCACAATAAGCATAAAATTATTTACAATTGTTAGCAACATTCCACAATAGTTAGAGCAGGCACAGAAATGCTTGAACTCCTCTGTGAGTAGTAAATAAGCCCATATGGTCTTGTCATCTCTCCTCCCACTCCACACCCTTAAGAACACACACACAAAAAAAGAAAAAAAAAAAAAAAAGAGAGAGAGAAAAGAAATATAATAAAAGTATAAAAGTAACTCAACAAAGCAGACAATTCCTTAGGAATTTTTTTGTATTCGAAATGCCTTTGAAATTATCCAGCTACTAAACCACAGGCTCCCTCATCCTTTTGGTCTCACAAAACAACAACAGAGCATCTTCTGTGCTCAGATGCAGTAATTACAGACAACATGCAGAAAGAAAAGCAAATAGAATAATTTCAATTGCCAGAGCCAAATATGCAATTGTGCATCTATAAAGGTATTTACAAACCAAATGATCAGTCATGGTTCTGGTTTCTTCAAATTACTGTTTTGCCCTGAAGAAAAACAATTATCACATAAGTAATCCTAATAATATTAACATTTGTTTTGCCTATCAGCATCAAATCTGAATGAATACCATTTTTTTTTTTTTAAGTGTGTATTCTGAGCCAAACATTGTGTCTCTGACTAACTTCTAATTCAGGAAAGCCTTGGTCCAAAAAGCCACTGGTGGCAATGGAAAAACTCCATAGAGATTTTCACTGCTGATTCGGGTTTTTTTTTTTTTACTCTCTTATCTACTTTTAAGTCATTTGTCTCTCTTGCCAACAGCCATTGTAAATATAAGGAGCACAAAACTAAGAGATTCCAGAGACAGGTAAATATCAAAAGTTTACATATTGTACTGTTGCTTTTCAGCTTTACTGTTGATATCTAGGAAATTTCTTTACTTGTTAGTATTTGTGGTTAAGCACCTGGTCAATAGTTTTGTATACAGTAATAAAATACCCTGAGTACCTCCCCAACCCATGACCCAACTCACTGGAGAATGGCATCTAATTACCACTTTCAGTGTGGGTTGACCCTGCACACAATCCATGTTTGTGTAGAGGAAAGCACATGCCCTACTGCATACGTATTTGAACAAAATACCTCAAAGAAAACCAACCTACTGCCATCTACAGACCTTGATAAACAATCTCATTAAAGAAATTAAAAACACTAATGAAACGCCTTTGCGTCAATGTGATATTTGGAGCATGTTTGGCCTTTGGAAGTGCTCACCATACATTCCACACCTCTCTAAACCTATGATGTTTTGTGCAGGGGAGAAAGAACCACAAATGAAAGCAGACCTGGCTGCTTTCAGGAGCATTAGGTCTCAGGAGTCAAATCACAGCTGTAAAACCAGAAACAGAAATTAGCTTTATAACATCAGTGGGAACAATCTTGATGTAATCTTAAAAGGTGGCCTCATTTCAGGGGCAATGAGGGGAGATCAGGTCAGGCTTTTCTGCTTTTTTCCCTATGGACAAGCCAATCTCCATAGTGAACCCAGCTCACATAGTCTGTCAAGGATGAGCTGTTGAGCCACTGAAGGAGCAGGTCAGGCTCATGCTTGGTGCCTCATTTGGGCTTAGCTCAGCATCCACATGTACATCCAGGCCAAGAGAACTAAAGCCAGCAGGGATATTTTGGCACCTTTTCCTGGCAGCCACAATGATCTTGCGTATCTATTATGTATTTTCTTTTTTTTCATGCTTTACATATTTAGTCAGCCTTGTTGGCCGATGTCTGATTTTTTGGCTTGTTTCACTATGGCTTGGCTGTACCTTTAATCTCTTGGCTTGCCCAAGTCTCGTATCACTCGATTTGCAAAGCTGCTGCAGTTTCCTAATTGGACAGTTATAGACTGGTATGCATTTATGAAAGTTTTAGGTTATCATTTCATGCCACATATTGACTATTTTTTTCATTCTTTCATTCATTCATTCAGCTTGCTGAATACAGAGCAAGAGTATATATATAAATTTGAGAAGAAGGCTGAGGATGAAGACTATGATCAGTAAAGGTCATGAAACCTCCTCAGAACAACAGTGTCATTAGCAATTCAGCACAGGATTTTTAAGGTGTTCTGTGACACACATGATCTCAATTTATGACATATATTTTCCATTCCTCTATAATTGTTAAGCTCTTTCCAAAGGACACGCTCATACTGTCTTTCCATACCTTAGCAGTAGGCAACAGCTGTTACCTGAGAGAAAGCTCTCAACAGGTCAAGCAATGTAAAGGACTTTGCATAACATCTGCATCTCATCCTGTCTCTAGCAAAGAGAAGCTACCAAGTACTGCTGCACCCTCCAGCCCCTTGGTTCCCAGCACTGTGCTCAGAAGTCTACATGACACAGAAGTACTCAGATTACCCGAGAAGGACAGCATGCAATCACAGAGGCAGGTGAGGTTCCTGGCCTGGGGAACCTGCAGGCTAGAAAGGATCACTTATTTCTACCTCCTTCCTCTCTCCTTTCTCAAAACACTTCTGTTAGACCCTCCTATTTCTGCCTTCATATTCCCCTTTTTCATGCCATGTTTCCAGCTCAGCTTCCTTCAGCTGTGATTCCTCTCTTCTCCATGGTCATTTCCACCTCCCTCCCTCCCTGTCTGCCTAGTCCTTATATCCTCAGGCAGCTGGAGGAGGCGAGAGGAGGAGCATGAAGGCACCTGTGAAGATTTTCAAGCCACAACATTGGGCTGCTTGCCAGGTCACGAGGTATGCTCCTTGTGCTCATCAGCAAAGTCAAATGTAATGCAATGGGGCACAACAGGTTAAGTAAGGAGAAGAGTCCTCACTAAGAATCTTGTGAATGTATTGCAAAAATGCTTGAAGGCACCAGTGCTTTCTCCTGCTCTTTTATCTGCTCAGTGGTGAAATCTTTCTCAATGAAAAAGTGCAGGAGCAGCACAAGTGTGAATGCCTCCTCCCTCACTGCCCCAAAAGTGTTTCAAAGCCTCTTCAGGACTGTTGTCATGCTAACAAATGCAAGCACATGCCGTGGGCACATTCCACAGGCCAGGCTACCTCTCATGATTTCCTCCATGTGAATTTGGGGACTGAGCAGAGGATGCTTTAACTTGACACTCTTGTTTCAGCCCCAAGCAGGTGGACAATTCCTGAGGCAGCTGCAGGGAGTAGTTGGCATGTGAGTGGTCACCCACAAAACCCTGGCTGCTGCTAAATCACTGACTCAGGGAGGGCTTTTTGCATCAGCAAACAGACTGTGGAGCAGTCCCAGGAAAAGGATGGCTGCATGGCAGCACGGCTTTTTCTTTCAAATGGCAAGTAAGATGTGGTCACAGAATAAAATCAAGAGAAAAAGCCTGGCAAATAGCTTAGTGGCTTGTGAGAGAGCTGATTCCACAGAAGCCGTTCTTCTGCCTTGTGCAGTTGGGCAGACCCACCCTAAGAGAAGCTCCACTGCCTTTCTTCCACTGGGGCTAGGGCTTGATCCTGCCTACCCTGGAGAAACAGCAGAATGTAGCAGGAACTCCTCAGCTCTGCTCCCACCACAGTATGGCTTGGCTCTAGCCTCAATTCAAGACCCAGCAGGAAGAGCCACGCTGTAGCTCATGGTGGGCAAATGTTTTCATTACGGGGGCAAGATGCTGGTTTAGGCTATGGGCAGAATTACATGAATGACATCTCTTTATTCCCCAGGAGTTTAATGGTGGTTTAACACACGTGGGCACACCAGAAGATGTTTAATATGTGCAGGGTGAGCAGGAACTAGATGCCTTCTGCTCCCTGCTTGGGGTCATCTGCATCATCCCACAGACTGCACTCACCCAGATCTTCACTGTCTTATGGGAACTTCCCATATTCAGTGTATGATTGCAAAGGAGCTTTCCCCTCCAGTCTTACACAACTTGATGCAAACTAGTGGCAAAATTACAAGAGGGAGCTTAAGGGGCACGTTATCATTTGTGCCACAGCCAAAGAATGAGCCCCATTCTAATAAGCAAGCACACAGGAGGAGGCAGTGTGCCTTTTCTGCTTTGTGCTCTGCAACTAGTAGAGATTTGGAGGTGGGAATAGGACTGCAAGGTGCAAGATGATTTACAAATGGAATATGATAGTATTCCTAGTTCCTGTGTTAATATATAATGTTATTTCTTCAAGATGTGTGGTCATAAGTGGGAATTATTGAGAGGAGCTCAGGGCTTAGAAGATTAAATTTGGGTTTGCAGCCTTTTATTTTCGGAGCATTTTTTAAAAAAAATTACTCTTCCATTCTGCCAGCAGCCTTTTTGCCTACTGTGCTGATCAAAGCCCTCAGCTATGCCATAATCAGAATGACAACAACAGATCTGTTTGAAACCATCCAAGTGTCATCTTGTACAGAACAGCCGTGTTGAAAGATGTTTGTGTAAGGATGAAATAACTAAGAATGGCTACATTACTCTTCAACCACAGGTTGCATTTGTTGCTTTGCATGTAAAAACCCTGCCCAGAAAAAAGGTATTGGGCTGTCTGTGCCTCCACTCAAAAGCTGTCAACTGGAAAAACATAACAGTTTGTGTCCAAGACCACCAGCATTTCTCTGATGGTTGCTGAGCTCAGATGAGCAGTGTAATAGAAGAAGAAGGACAATCCAGTTCAGTTCCAACATTCAATAAATTATGTAATGCTTTTGTGTATCTCTCTCTGGCCATATAAGGACAGGGAAGGTGGCCTCAGAAAAATAATGCTTTATAGTATGGAACATTAAAACCACCTTCTTAAGTATATTTGGGGGAATAAATCCTATAAAATAAACTGACAGAATTGTGCAGGAAGACCTGGTGTGAAAAAGAGAGCAGCAAAAAAACCCCAGTGCTATAATTGAAACTAATTTTGATGGATTATTACTATCATATGAACAATATGGGGAAAATTCTGGACTCAGGAGGGAATGTGGAGGAAACTGCCTACCTTATTTTAAGGTAACAACAGCTACTGAGTAGCACAGATGTCCTTAACAGTTGTGAATTTAACATATGAGAATACAGTTCTCTGAGACTGGACTTGCCCCCAGCACTTCTTATAGCAATTCAAGATACTAAAAAAATAAACCCATTTACTGTTCCTTCCAGAGTATAAAAGAATTGAGCATTGTTTAATAATAGTGAGCAGATCAACAGCAAAATTTCACAATACAGAGAACTAACACCATCAGGATAAAATAATGTGACTTCTTTAAACACCATTACATTCCCATAAACTACACAAGACAATTTCCAGGGTGCTGGTCACTGGCAAGACTATAATGAAAAAGATGAATAGAGCCTATAGTTTGGATGTGCTTTGAGCTCAAGAATTATATGAAATGGGAATGGAGAAGGAAAAAATTGACACAGAGCTTCCACAAAATATGAGTTCATTCTAGGGAAGATCATACTCTGCCTGAATGTCCTCTCTAATTGCTCACAGCCACATAGCTACCCAGCCCAAGGGCAAAATGGGTAGTGTTGGCAGTGGTAATAATTAATCAGCTGATTCATAGACACTTAAATGATCAAAAATGGGCCTAAATCAGCCAACTGGCTCAACTTGGTAGTGGAAAAACCTATATACTGCTTTGTGGTGGTTTAACCCCAACTATCAACTAAGCTGCCATGAAGCTGCTGGCTCACGCACCCCCACCTCCCAATGGTGAGCAGAATTGGAAAAAAAATTATAACTCATGGGTTGAGCAAAGGACAGGTTAATAATTCAAACAAAATAAAATACACTAATAACACTAATGATAATAGCAACAACAACCATAATAACAACTGTAATGAAAAAGAGACACAGAGAGAGGATAAAACCCAAGAAGGACAAGCAATGCCCAGTACAGTTGCTCACTATCACTGATCAATACCCAGTCCATCCCCAAGCAGTGACTGGTTGCTCCCTGCCAAACCCCCACAGTTTATAGACTGACATTTATAGCATGACATTCTCTGGTATGGAATATAACTTTGGCTAGTTCAGGTCAGCTGTTTTGACTATGCTACCCTCTAAATTCCCATGTTCCTTCTCACTGGCAGAGCATGAGATGCTGGAAAGTCCTTGATATAGTGTAAGCACTACTTAGCAACATCTAAAATATAAGTGTGTGATCAACATTATTCTCATACTAAATCCAAATCACAGCACTGTACCAACTGCTGAGAAGAAAATTAACTCTATCACAGCCAAGCCCAGGACATTTATGGCAAATTATTAAAAAGTGGATATATTTTGACCATATTAGTCTAACTGTGGTATGTATCACAGGATATTAGAAATGCCACTTTACTAACAGCCTTTAATTAAGTCTGGTCTGCATAGTATTCATGAAGTTATCATGTAGCCTGCTCACAGCAGGCTGACATAGACCCAATATACCTGGGGATGTGGTCAAAGACTGATGGATTCCAGTGGTTCTGAGATCAGGAGCTGAGTGTTAAAATTGAAGGAAACACAAAATTAAACAGTTTCAGAAAAACTCCCCCATAAGACACAAGAAGATCCCAACAAAATGGTACCATTGTCACTGAAATGGAAATGCTGGTGTGCTACTGAGTTCCACTGCTATGTAGCTACAGGCCTGGAGGCCAGCAACCTCCTCTTAAAAGTCTCCATTTTCTAAACAGGCTTAATGCAGAAGATTATTTGAGATAACTGGATATAACTAATCAGCACTGCACAGCTTTCCTATTGTAAAATTCTTAATTTTCTGTCAAATGACAAGAGCAAACACATATGTTGTTGGCAATCCTGCTGCAAATGTAGTCGTCTTCATTATAGCTCTGCCAATGCCAATGTAAGAGCTAAATATATTGACAGCTTAGTTCACAGCTAGTGTAAAATAACCAAATCAAGATAAATTGCTAAAGCATTTAATTTTGTTTGTTTGTTTACATAAAGTGTTCAGAGTTCATATATACAGGAGGACGCAGGTAGAATAAGCTGGATCAGACAACATATAGGTATTACTTGTAATATATAAAATTTAAATGAGGTAAAGTTATTAGCCTTAGAATGAGGAATGTTTGAAATGTAAGAACATCCTACAACAAAGACCAATGCCCTTAGTGAGAAACGGGATTTTTGGGAAAAGACATTACCCAACTTAAAGCCAACATTTGACATTCAGTTCAGCCTGCCCTGATTTCAGCATGAGACTGGACTATCTGCTTGCTCTTTCCATGGCTCCCTCCAAGTCACGACTGAGGAACAGAGGTTCATTTAGTCTGCTTAACTTTAGCCCTGCCATTATGTCAGCTCCTCCTGTTTTCTGGATTAATGGCAGCCTCCAGTTATTACCCAGTGGCCTCAGTCCAAGGCTGGACTTTCCAGAGGCTGAAGCATAAAAGAGCAGAAGTCTGATGCTGGTGATGAGCCAGAACACTTGGTTTCCAAATCAAGATAAAACTGCAATCTTCCTTTTTTTTTTTTTCCCTCCTATGTGAAGGATCCTGGTTTTTTGATCTGTCCAGTGTAGATCTCATCAGTAAAGGGCTTTTACACATATTTTCAAACACCATTGCCCTTTGTTCCAGAGCTAAGTGTTGGCAGAGTAAGCCCAGTCATCACAAAGTGTATTATTATGTGCAGACGCACTATTGAATAAAGTCAGTCTTAATCAGAACGGAACTCTCTGAACACAGCTCAGTGCTTTTTCATTCTGGGATTAATTAAGACTGAGGAAAACACTGCTGAATCCTCTTCTGGAAGACCAAATCCAAGCACTTTTTGAAGGCACATCATGAACATTCGCTCCTACATGTTATTTCTGTGTTTCCTAGCAGAAACTCATTAGCAATTCAGTAGTGAAGGAATTACTCATTAGCTGGTAGCAATATGGAGCTGAAAACCACATAAGAGTGCCAAAGGAGGCTGCCATCTGTATTGTGCAAGCCAGATAAAGGACAAAAGCAAAAACATAGCAAAGGCTTGAGATTCTTGGCCTAAGTGCTGTTCCTTCAGTCAAAATAATTTTGTGAAAAACCTAAAAAATACTTGGGGTCAGCTCTTACAGAGAATGAATGAATATCTAAAGTTTGCATGTAGGAAGGGCAAGTCCACAAGTAAGCAGCAGAAAATCTTCCCCAGGCTTGGCACTGCAGAGAGAACATGTGCAGATCCTATTGCCAGAAGTCCTTTGCGTGTGCTCACTGCAATAATTACATGAGATATTGCATGTGCATTTACATCTTTATAAAAGAAAAACCCAACAAACAGGTGACAGCTGCCCACAGTGGATCCATTAGTATTGGAGGAGCTCATGTTCATTCTGCTTTCAGACACTGTTAAAACATGTTTCTTCTAAGTGTTTAGTCAGTGTCCTGATACAATACATTTGTAAAATGTTATAAAAACTCACATGGCCATATTTGTCTAAAGAGATTAGATACTCTTGACCCGACTTTTTAGTATTCAGCTCAAAAGAGAATACCTGACCTACTTAAATTGCCATAAATCTGTCTAGATGCCTAAATGACCCGTTTTTGTCAACTCAAAGCCCCTTATTCAAAATGTTATTACAGACAAAAAATTGTTTGTTACATTGTTTTCATTATCAGTGCACACAATATCTTGAAATCCCTTAGTATGGATTTATGTGCATCTTTTAAATTAAAAAAATCAGCAAATGCAATATTCTTTCTGAGGTCTTGAAATGGACAAAAGATGAAGAAATGCTGATCCAGCTAAACTTCAGCTAAACAGCTTCCTCCACCATTCTGGGATTGCTTATCTTGTCATCTAGGAAGCCAGAATGTACCTTAAGAGTGATGGGTGGGAAGTTATGCAGAGAAACACAAGGTGAGAGATAAGGATTCAATTCCCATCTCTAGAAAAAACTCTCTGGTTTTGTGTAATCTTACTTGACACAAAGCTGCAGGAGACCTTTTGAGCCATGGAGTGCAGACCCCAGAATCCATAGGAAAAAGCATGATGTATATATATGCATGCCTAGTATAGCTGCTGTACAGTAAGGGTCATGATGAGACAAGACTTGCATCAGAGAGGACCTGCTGCTGCACATGCATGGTCACTTTGGCTTCAGGAGATGAGTTTCAGCAATGGTGTCATTTGTCAGTGCTTTACGCTACTATGGTGAGCCACAGCTCACTCTGCTGCCTTGCATCAGAGTTCCCCAGCTGGTGAGTAGGGAAACATTATAGAAAGAAACCCTGAGCAATAGTTTCATTTAAGGTTGCAATTGCTTCCCCTTTTTTCACCTCTGAGCTCCACCTGCCCACAGGGGAATTTCAAGGATTTATGGGTTAAATGCTCAGGCAACTATGACTGCTTGGTAGAGAGGCCATCCCCTCTTCATCAGTAGGTGAATGCCCAAGAGCTCCTTCTTCAGGAGAGATTTTTTTCCCTTCCACAGCGAGCAGGCAGATGTTGATTGATCTTTACCCTGGCAGCTGGTAGGTGGAGCATACTCCTCCCAGAAGAAGGAGTAGGTGGGGGTAGCCAGCCCTCCAGCTGTGCAGCTGGGCTAAGGTTTGCAGTCACTGGACAGACTTGCAGTGAAACTTCAGCAGTGCAGTGTAGCAAAAAGACCATACATAAACCTATCTGGCTCCAAGGAAAAGCACAGCTGACTTTGCACCAGTCCACAGTCCTTTTCATCTAGATGAGAATGCTGCCCTAGCATGACCTACAAGCTGAAGAATTAGTTAATTTTCCCCTCTGAATAATAGCTCATGTAAAATTAGTAGGAAGGAAAAAAGATGTGCTAGTTAACCACCACATCTTTCTTGGCGGGAGGATGTAAACATTGAAGGCAGAGATAATGTTACCTCCCCTGGGCATAAGACACTTGGTGGTTTGGAGCACATGCGCCTTTGATAATCAACATCAGTATCTCTTTCATGTCACTGAACAGAAAATAGGGCCTCTTCAAAGAGACTAACTCAGAAAAGAAACTGTTAAACAGGCCTGACTGGGTTGAGCAATGCTGGAAATTAAGTACCCTGGAGGGGCAGGATTAGAAGTGAGGTCAGCACTCTCAGAGAGGACAAGGGAGTGCATTAATAGCCCTCTGTACTGCCTCTGAAGTTCAGATGGTTGTCACTGAATATCCATGCAGCCCTCTCCTTCTCTCCCTCCATATGCTGTTCTGTTAATTAGCATTCTGCCTTCTTTTCATAAAATACATGAATTAACTGGTGACCAGGAGCTTACTGGCCTAAGCTTTTGAACTGCTATGGAGTTTCAATTACACAGCCTCACTGAGAATTATTTATTTTTTTTAATCCTGACTTTTTCATAATGTTAATCCACTAGTAGATACTTGTCCTTTATCTAAGACACCAAGGCGTTCAGCAAATGCACATGAAAGAATGAGGCTTTGTTCCTTTGCCATCCGGACTCCTGTTTCATGTGTGCTTCAAATAAAGGAATTATTCCTTTCTAATGACTCAGAGTTTTCTTTGCTTTAACCCTTCTAGAGACAAATTACTAGCTGTACGCTGATGACATAATTTCTCTCCTGGATGGTAACTAATACAAAATTAACCTTTCAGCAGAAGCATGTTTAGAAAAGCACATCTGTTTTTAGCTTTGGAATTTCAAAGGTTCTTAAGAAAGCTGGGCTTTCATTAGCAATGTTCTTGGCTATTGAAGGTGCCTTGCAATGTTCTATTCTTCTGGACTGTCAAAGCAGCTCAAGGAGTGCTGCAGAGCAAGAGTAGGGAGTCGAGGCTGTGCTTACAAGGGTAACTCTGCAGCATAACTGAGAGCCGTGGCCAGGTCCCCAAGTGAGGTTTGTCTGTCCCTCCATCACTGGGCCACTTGGAAACGCAGAGCCCTTGGGGCCACATGCAGGGAATAATGCAGCCTGACAGCACACCCTGTGTCAGGGCAGGCTGGCTGGCATGGGCAAGGAGCAATGCTGCTGCATTTTTGCTGCTTGCTGACCCACAGCTCTGAGTCATGGAAACCAGGGGATCTTGACAAGATACTTCATTGTAAAAATTCAAAGGTATCTCCTAATGAAAGCAAACAAGAGACTTTGTTTAGGTGACTTAAGGTACAGTCTTTCTTTGGGTCCAGCTCTTTGTCACAACTATTTTCAAGTATGGCTCTTTCTAATAAGAGGTTAGTTTCTGTCCAGTGTAAACATGTATAAACCAATCAATTACTGCCTGCTCTGGCCCATTGTAAGCAGGCCCAATATTTAAGCACAGATGAAACTGGTAGAGTTTGGATTCTGGAGTCAGTAGCATCTGAAAGAGTTTGTCGTTGTTGGCAGAGGTCTGAGCATGTACCTTCTGAACTGAATGCCAGCAATCTGCTCACTTCTCAATTTGATAAAGAAAAATGGAAACACTTGACAGCAAATCTTCCACCATCCACTGTTCAATGCTTTAACTGCTCTGGCTTAAATTGCTTTTCATATTCTCTCCCCGACTTACTCAAATGTATTATTTCTTTCCATTTCCACTTCTTTCCAGGAGCAGATTTTTACACTTTACCTCCTAGATTACTTCAACAGCAAACCCTGAAAGCTTAGCTGCAGAGGACCTTAAGACCTGATGCAGATATTTTTTCCAAGTGACAGGGAGTTAAGCCTTTGAGAGGTTCACACACTGACTGTTGTTTCTATTGAACTGGAGAGCAGAGCCTGGGTAAGCAGGGTCCTCCCTAGGCTACACAAAAATGCCAGATGCATAAACTCGAATGCTTTTCCTGTGTGCCCAGCCAGCAGGCGTGCCAATGGAAACAGGAGAGATTAAAACTTTATCTCAGACTGCAGCACTACTTCCCCACAGTTTCTGCTGCAGCTTTGGGATGTAAGTTACATTTAGGAAGGGCCTGGCTGGTGAGCTAGTATACCCCAAACACATCTGGGCCTGCCCCTAAATCAGCCCTAGCAAGATGTGCAGGGGACATTACTGGCACCCTGGTACAGCAGCTATCTCTGTAGAAGACCAGTGAACCAGAAAATAAGAGAGACCATTTGTGTCAGAACTGCTCTCAGCTCAAAGATCACTGAATTGGCCATGTTCACCATTTGAACCAATCCCTGCTTCATTGTGCAGATGAAGATCTTCAAGGGGATCTTCTGTCCAAAACTCTCCCCCAGAGTTTTAAAGCAATTAAATTTCACAGTGTATTTTTGAGGAAAGCACTGCTGAGTGTGGATTTTTGGCATTTTTAAAGTAAAAGACACTGAGGCATGATGAAATTAGGAGTCTCAGAAAGCCAGAATGGAAGCAGAAACAGACCACTCCCAAATTTCTGGTATGTGCCATCACACACTCATTTCTCCGTGATGGAGCTCAGGAGATCCAACAGGCAAACCTTGGATGTTATTTGAAATTGCTGAATGTAGATTAAGTTTGTTACCCTAGTTATCTAGTCTTATTTCTGATTCTCATAACTCTCAGTCTCAATCAACTGGTATCCAGTTCAATGGTATATGTACAGCTCCATGAGGCTAGCAAAAATTTACAGCTGTAGGGTATTCTTATTTTTTTAAAAGGGCAAAAAGATATATGTGATAAATTCAGTCAAAGATCAGCAAAACTCCCTGGATATTTATCTTCTTCTACAGAAGGGAGACAGTACATTCCAATGCAGTTTGGAAATAAGATTTAATGCTTTGTTTATGCCATGCTTAAGAATTCATATGTATTTCTTCTAAATATCTGCAAATCAATGAATTTTATTCAAAATGAACTTTCACTATTGTTTGTTTAGTTGAGAAACATTTTGATGAAAAGCTACAAGAATACGTGTGACAGTCTGCTCAACAATCTCTTTTATCTCTTGCTTTGCAGAGAAAAAACATTGGGACACTGCTGTCCATTTCTTTTTTTGATCCTGCTTCAGCCAGGGATATCAAGAGATGCAGGTGACAAACTGGATACTTACACTTGGTACAGTAACATATGTTCAGCAGTACCAATGAGAACAATGGAGTTAAGAGGGAGTTTGATTTATAAAAAGTAGCTGATTAAATTCAAAATATGCAGATATACAAACAGGTTATTACCATTATTCCATATAAAAATGAAGTAGTGGCTTTTTATTATTATTATTATTTCTTTCAAAGAGACACATAGAATTCAAAGCCACATTCTCCTTCATGGTGCACTTGTTACTACAAACAATACTTGTAAAGGGGTCTCTGTTGACAATGACAGGCCTGAATAAACACTCAGCTGGCACACAGGTTTCCATTAGCACAAGTTTACATGCCCTGTCATGCTTCTCCAGCCATCATTTGTCACCATGCTTTGCACAAGATCAGCAAACACCATTCTCTCACAAACTTTCCCTCCATTACTTTCTTAGGAAGAGAGGAAGAAAAAAATTTTAAAAAGGGTGAGGGGTTAGAAGGGCAGCATAACCACTTCTTCAGCAGAGGACTCAGCTTTGCATTGAAGGGCAGGTTCAAGCCTTCTCTCCACAGACCAAGAGCAGTGCCCTGCTGCTCTGAGGCAGCTCTCCTGGCATAAGGCTCTGCTCCTTGACAGCACAATGGAGCCAGAGCCAGAGAGTGAAGCACAGCCAGGCTCGGGGGTTGTTTCAGTAGTACTTAACTGGCCACAGTGTCCTGGTGCTACCAGCAGATCTGCAAGCCAAGCAATTGTCAGAAATCATCTGTTTTCAGCTTTCTTTCACGGGCCTTAAAGACATATAGAAGTTTCTTTGCTCCTGCTTGGCTACTGACTGCTCAGACATATTCCTCACAGAGACAGGGTGATTCAAAGGATGGGCACATCAGGCAACTTCAGGTACACACAATGAGTACACAAAAACACAACCTCCCCCACAAAATATAAAAGGATTTTGACATAAAACCCACATCTAAAGAAGAGCAGTCTGCTCAGGGGCATGTTCATAAATGTACTGCAGAGACTGACCCTCACACAAAGTAAACCTTGAGCTCAGGCTGTGGGCTCGTGATCAACATCTGGTGAAGAGTCAAGAGGACACTTTGTCATTGCTCCCCCCAGCAGAAACACAACCCTCAACTCAGTCTGGTTCCAGTTTAAAAGCAGTGACATTTGGTGAGTCAAAGTGACCTCAGCGTCACTCGACTCACCAACTCCCTGACTGCTATTAAACAGCCAGCAGGGATTTAAGGGAATAGCAGGAACCAGATGGAAAAGCACCAGGTCTGGGCGTCCACCAGGTCTGAAGCTTCAGACCCAAAAGGTCATTAGTGCTCCGTAGGGAGTGCCCAAGCCACAGGCGTGCCAGCCCAGCCCTCAGGCTAAGCAGTGGCTGGGCAGCCTGGGGAGAAAACCCCCTTTCCTTCCCTTCCCATCCTGCCCCAGCCCTCTCCTGGCTGCATCTGCTCCACGGGCGTTTAACCAGTGCAAGCACCTGGAAGTCAGGCTGCGCATGTTTGTTTTTACGAGGTGGGGCAAGGGGTCAGGCAGCGAAACAGAGACAGAAAAGCAGATGGCGAGCTGGTTTTGTGCCTCCCTGGCAGTGGGAGCTGCCACCTCCCTGCAAAGCCCAGGCAGCTGCACACCTCCAGGTCTCAACCCCTCTGAGCTGCCCACAAGGCATCCATCAGGGCCAGGGAGAGGGCAGAGCAGCAGTGGTCCCCCCAGCAAGCAGTATGGCTTCTTAGAAATGTCAGGAGAATAAGATAGTTCTTTTGCTGCTTTTTTCATGGTTAGGAGAGTAGGGCAGATTCAGGATGCTCCAGAGGAACATCGTTCAAGTGAACCACACATGCTCCCCCTGCTAAACTTCTATTAAACAGATAAGGCTGACTGCCAGACTCTGAAGGGAGGGGTTTCACACTCAGCTGCCCCAGACATTGGGGAAACAAGCCCAGGGTCTCCCAGTGCCCTCTGTCACCCTGCCACCACGTGCCACTGCCAGCTCCCAGTATCACACAGGCCAACAGAGGGGTACCACAGCTGGAGTTGTCCATACAAACACTCTACACTCTTTGCCCATGATGTCACCTGACTACACGAGTGGCTGTTCAAACAGCATCGAAACCTTGCTTCCAGACTTAGGGACAGGTACTTTCCTGCTGCTTTTTCTCCTCTACAACTACTAATCCTCTCTGCCAAAGCATACATTCAGATCTGTGGAAATGGTGAAACAGCTGGAGCACTGCAAAGAGCTAGACAGCCTAGCCCTTAAGGGCAAACTGACCCTGGCAAGGGGATGCTAGGAAATCCCAAGATAAGTCTGTGAGAGTAGCCTTCAAGCAGGATTTGGTGCTCAGCCTGTTCATCCTTAGATGTTATTGCTCCTTTGAGCAGGATGAATATCGACACAGGGGGTGGGGGACCTTTGTCATGCAGCAGGAATGTTAACATCCTCCAGACTTAAATGGCACCATCTGAAGAGCAGTTCATATTCTGAACTTAATTTTTCATGTGTACATCATGAGGTCCTAATAAAAATGTTGAAAACTGTCTTTGTTGTCCTCCAGTCCCTACAGGACTCACTTCTCCTTTGGCATTTCTCATTGCTGTCATCTGTAGACAACAAGATTGTTGTTAAAGTTATGGTACCAGCTTTACAAAATGAAAAGGATTTTTTTAAAAGAGAGGGGGAAAAAAATAGATGAAACAAAACAAAACCAGAAAGAGGATGGGGAGGAGGGAGGGGGAAGTGGGGGAAGAGAAATGTGCCAGGAAGCAATATAAAAAAAGCAGGGACTTTTGATGTTTATTTTTCCCGCCTCCTTGGCTGAATTATAGGGCGTAGCATAGTATTTTCAGAGCATCTTTTGCAAACTTTATTTAGTTCGGTGATTCACATTTCCCAAACAAGGTTAACCAAAGGGAGGGGTGTTTCTCCCTTTGCCCCTAACTGTTCCCCAAATTTCAGATAAATTACATCACATTGTTAAAAAGAATTGTCAGAAAGGAACTTTTCCTGACCTCCTCCAACGGCATTGTTTTCCCTAGCAATGTGCAGGATGGATCATTACTTATTCACTTTAGAGAGTAATTTAAAAATACTTTACACAACCTTGAGTCTCAGACTTTGATAATACAGGCACATGGTTAAGATTGAGAACTTCATGGTCACTGCTCTCCTAAGCCTGTCATTTTCTTCCAAACACACATGCCTAGTCTGAAAAAGCAAAAGGTTACATATGTAAGTCAGCTGACTTTCTTTCCTGGACAGAGTTGAGCACTCCCTGGGAAAAGCTGGAGCTGAAATCAGATGCCCAAAGTTTATCTGGGACTTCTAGGCCTACACTGACAGCACCAGAACCTCCAGGCTTTGAGCAGCATAGGCTGAAGGCTGATGCAGTGCTTGCCTCTCTGTGATCACTGAGACCATAAAAGTGCCAGAGTGATGACCCCTCATCAGCTGGGAGAATTTATTTCCTCTGTGTCCCATGCAATACCTGTACAGCACTTGCAGCTCACTCCCAGCCCATGACCCCTGCAGCTGGGAGAATATCTTCAAGAATTCATGCAAGGCTGTATGAGGGGCTTGCAGACACTCACTTCATTAGTTCTGGCCAGTCTGTGCACGGCTTCTCATCCTTTCTGGCTGTGCATTTGAGGGAGCAGCAGCAGCCACATCAGGGCTCCAGGAGAATGTGCACATGCACAGTGGCTGGGGGGTGCCAGATACTCAGTTAAAGCAACAAGGAATTAAGTGCATAAGACATGACAGGCAAAGCAGCACCATCACTAAGAGGTTTGAAAAACCCCGTGTCCATCAAGGAATATCTGAATTATGAAAAAAAAAAATAAGGTCAGAATAGGAAAATTTTACTCTTTCCTGCTTCCTTTTCTCTGGCTCAAAGAAGCTTATACTGTCTCCACAAGAAAAAACTGTAAGGTCAGATTTCTTTGAAGGGAACAGAGAGGAGAGCCTCTGGTTTCTTTCCAAAAAGCAATTTATTTTAGCTTCACAAAAGGTCAGGAAGCATAAATTGCAATGGATACTCTTCACGTGTAGCCAAAATACTTCCAAGCAGAACCATGACGTTATAAGGAAACAAACAAGTAAATATAAGGAGGCCAAAGAAAACCCCAACCTGCAAACATTTCTGGCTGTAGAATGGTATCACTCTCACACTTAAATGAGGGGCTGGAAGGGGGGTCGGAAGTGGTAGATGTGACTTATCTAAGCATAGAGGATCAATTTTGGAGGATAGTTACACATCAGAAGAAACATCCCAGCAGTGAGTGAAACTCCACCAGCTTGGCTTAGTCTTGATTTTCTATCACAATCCTTTAGGCACCAACAGAAATTGTGTATCAGCCAGAAAATTCATCACTCTGCTGGAAAATGTTGAATGCATACAGCAATATAAGCAGCCTGTTATCAACAGTAAATGAGGGGTTTTTAGGTCCTTCAGCCCAACCTCTATGCTCCTAACAGCAGTATGTTTTGCTGTTTGGATGCTTTTATTCCCACATGGCTCCCTGCTAGTCACATGTAGCTCCATTTCAGCAAGTGATGGAGAAAAAAGCAAAGGCTTACCTAGGGAACACTGCTTAGCTTGTGAACCAAGACTATCATACTTATTTTTGTGGGCTTAATCCACTAGGTATTTAGTGGATATATTCTCCAGCCAACAAAAATTAATGAGATACAGATCCTACAAGGGGAAAAAAACTACTGGATAGGTTTATATTATTGCCTATTGATATCCCTAGTGCTAAGGAAGCCTAGGAAGAAGTGGAAACAATATGACTTTGTCTCCAGAGGGCCCTGTCTATTTACTTGTTTTCACTTGAGTCAGTACAGGTTCTTAGGAGCCCTGCCTGAACATTTGTGGAGGATGTCTACTGCCTGCCTGAAAATGGTCTGTGGCCAAGGACACCAGAGCCCTCTGCTCCAAGCACCAGGAAATAGAAACAGGCTCTGGTTTGTGCTCACACAGCACCCAACACGGGGCATCACAGACTGTCAGTTTTCCATCCCTACTGCCGTACCAAAGCAAATAACAACTGTCTTGCTGAGTTTCCAGGTAATAAAGACACACTTTTCTCTAACTGCCATGGCCACTGACAGTTTATGTTGATCAAAGTGACACCAGCATAAAGTGCTGGGCTGCCAGACAAGAAAGCATTTTACCCTCAGCTGTTTCTGATATGTTTGTGTGCACAGTTCAGTTCACCATTAGGAAGGGCAAATAATGCCCTTCTCTAATTTAAGGCTGGGTCCCTTAAGTAATAAATTGAAAGTCAATGTTTAAACAAAGAGACACAACTACAAATTCAGCATGACACTCTCCCGAAAAAGGGTCATTAGGCAGCAGAGGCCAGACAAACTTTATCTGCTCCCTAGGAGTTTTCTGCTGTACTTGAATGACCACCAAAGATACCATTCATCTTTACTGATCCCTGCTCCTAACCATACAAGGGTCTGAATAAGGCAGTTACTGGGTGTAGGTGTGTGATGGTTCTACATGCCTTTTTCCCTTTGCAAACTATCACACACACATGCAGCCTTGGACTGCAGCAACCCACCAAACAACCTGACATGCAACAAAAGGTGCATTTTGCACAGAAAGGCCCAGTGAAGGGAAAGGACTGTGGATTTATGACAATCTGAGGGATGGGAAGGGACCTAAAGTACACCAGTGGAGCCTTCCAGTGCTGAATCACAGAAATGAGCATGGCCTGTGGCATCACAGGCCATCACCAGTTCTTCCACTGTCATTTGGGAATGAGGGCTGTGAAATACTGCTGAAGGATTCACAAAACCTTCTCCCTACCTCTCCCCCCCAGTAATCTTGGGGCAGAATGGTAAAAAATTGAACAGGATTTTCTTTGATAAGATGATGCAGCCATGTGGCTGTTCCTACTGATTTGCAGATAAGCTATCTGTATCAGAGCTGTTAGGTGCTTGGATATACATATAATCTTCCAGTTTAAAAGGCTATTTACTATTTTCTCCACCCCTTTAAGCTTTCTGTCAACACTGATTACTCCCATCTAGGACACGAAAACATTAAAAGTGGTTCCACTTGACAGTAATAAAATTATTTTTGAAGAACTTATAAAACCTAAACAACTCTTTCATTACACTCTTCCAGCAAAAGCCAGTAATGTTTCCTGATAGACAAGAACAGTTGTACCCTATGGAAAAAGGCATTTGAAAGATATACTTACTTCCCCTAAAGAGCATTCAAAAGCAGACAATGGTTGCATAATAAAAACAGGGGAAAAAAAACTTAATGATATATAGGGTTGTGGTGCTGCTTCAAAAATGTAGAAGAGGATGGGAAATCACTGAGCGTCAGCATAATACAGTCAAAGGGATGGAATAAGTGCCTGGTATATAACCAAAATTCTTATTTTTGGGTATGTCCAGATGCTTCTTGCTGTCCTGATGTGTAATTCGTAGAGCTTTCCTTTTTCTTCTCTGTACTTAGAGTAGGAACCTACGCAGTCAGCTGCCTGGGTGAATGAAAAATAAGTCTTCATTCCAGAGCACACAGTTGTATGCAAATATTCCTATTAAAATCCCAGTCTCAAATTTAACCTCTCAGCAGTCCTTCAGACCAATATGTTCAGTCTCCTCTAAACTGTAAAACCTAATGAGAAAATGCTCCCACAAGCTGTGCCTGACCCTGAAGTAGAAGAGCTCGGTTAACCGCATGAACCTTGAATGTGTAAATGAAGAATCCTCCCTGCCAGATGCTGTTGCTTCTGACAAACCTCATCCTCAAGCAGTGTCAAGCATATGCAGCTCAGTGGGTGAGTGCTGCAGGGGCAGGTGACCTGGTTGGTATATCACTTATTTTTTTCCTTTCATTTTTATAAGTTTGGTTTTTTAACTCCTTAGGCACTTTCAGAGCAATAGATGTAGAGGCTGAGTGGTTTTAAAGGTTAAGTGATAGAAGAATTACACCTACAGCTGTTTGTTGTTTCTTTTTTTTTCAACCTGTCGCACTTCAGTGCAGCTACAAAGATGTTTATGCACAGGAACAGGTCAGCAAGGGACAAACCTTGTCACTTGATGCCCTGATTCAGTGAGGAATTATAGGACATATTTAGTTTCTAGCTTGTTTTAGCCATACACTTGCAGAAAAAAAAGGTACAAGCTGAAGTGCCTTCCATAACTCGGTCACACAGCAGTGTGAAAAACATTATGGGAACGCCAATTCAAAAGTAAAAATTAAGGTTCTGATTTTAAAAGCCTAACCAGTGATGTGTTTGATGAGAAAATGAGAGCTGCCATGCCTAAATGAGCACATCTGGTCAAATTTATTTTTAACAGGACAAAGACTCTTTTCTCTGAGGCCAAGATACTAGGTCTTTAATCTTTTTCCATATTTCTCATGCTTATCACATAAGGGCTTATCGTAAAGATGTCTTTATCACTTCTTCCTTTTGATTAAAGGCTATGAGTAATGCTAGCCAATATCAATAACAATGCCCTAAAACTAAAATTATCATCAAACTAGAACCTTGCAGGGGAACAGTGTTAGTTTCACTAGTCCCTCATGTATAGATCAGACAGTACACTCAGAGGAAAAAAAAAAAAGAAACCAAAAAAACACCACATGTGAAGAACAAGTCTCCAACTATATTATGTTTGGAGAGTATCATTCATCTTACAGACAGCGAAATCCTGGGTGATCTATATTTTACATTAATCACACAGTTAAATGGCTCAGGTATTAAGCAGGCAGGTTGGGGGAGGAGAGACGGGGAAGAGAGAGAAGGGGGGAAAAGAAAAAGTTGGCTCAAAACTTCATTCTAAACAGAAACCAAATGTTAGTCACTTTGAAGTACAATAAATTTTTTAAAGATTTGAGTCAAAAGAAACAGTGAAAGTAATTAGTCTTACCACACATTCAGTGATCATCAAACTAAAAATCAGTGCCACACATATGCATATAAACAGAAATACACATTGGTCAAAAATATGGGCAAGATGTATCATCCACATGAAATGTGAGACTACAACTAAACAAACAAAAAAAATTCCCATAAAAGGCATTGATTGCCAACCAAGTTATCACAGACAATTGGTATGAATATGAGACACAATGATAATAAGGACATGTAATCATCCTAAAGGAAACAACAATTGTGGGAAATCATTTTAATAGTACTTAGAAAGATTATAAAATTCAAGTTCCATGTCATTCTAAGAAGGAATAGCGATTTCCCATAAATTATAGCAGATTTCAAGGAATATAGGCAATGGTAAAAGAATCAAAGGCATATGAAAGTTTTCTGATTTAAAATGATATTGCTCACTATAAAGTATGTGGTTTTAATTACCTTCTCCCTATGACAATTAAAGGTAGATGTTGAAGGTACTCTTTCCACACATATTGAAAAATCTTGTAAATTTGCGATCAACAGCAGCAAAATTATTTGCAAATTGGCTGAATTTTCATTTAGACAATGAAATTAGGAAAACGTCCAAAGATGACATTTCTGTCCTTCACTGCCACAATCAACTGCTGAAGAAAAGCCAGACTGTAATGATATTTTAATACATACATCCCCAGTTCATGTGGACCTTCACACTAAAACCCTGTCTCAGCTACCACAAAGTAAGCTGCTGCATTATTCATTTTCTTGAGAATTTTCCTTCTAACTTAAGTAAACATCTCAGTTTCATACCTTAATAAATGCTCTTCAAGCAAGTAACAACCCATGAAATTGCTTTTTTCAATATACTGGTTTGTCAGTTTTTTATGCACATTATAACTTGCAATTAATTTGTGTATGTACATATTTATGTCCTGGAATTCACAGATTATGATGTTCTTTCACAGAGATTTTAGAAAAAAGAAAAAAGACAAAAAGCATTAATAAAGTTAACCAAATGCTATGAATTACTCTGGTTTTGAACATGCTTGAGCAAGATAGAATGAGGCATTTGACCTGCTTTTGATCATTCACTTTCACAAAATATTTCAACCAGGCATCTGATCTGCATGCGCTGTTGATTTTTTTGAACAGTGACAAATCAAAACATGTGCAGAGCTAAAGCACAATCAGTTATGTGGAGGTTAATAAAATGTCCTGAACTGGAATTCCTTCAACACATCTGAATTTAAGCCTTCTGTACATGTGTTTGCTTTGGATGTATTTGAAGTTGGAGTTCATTAATGAATAAAATTGCTGGAAGATCTGCAAGTCTGCTCAGCACCTGCTATTTTTATTTGGTTTGGAATCCAGTATGACATTGGGATCTGTACATCTAGTCATGTTAATTGAACAGAATCACTGGAAAAACAAAGATAATAATAAAAAAAAATAAATACTCCCCTGATTGTTCCTGACTACAAGCCATGCAGATACCTGATTTGCTTTTTCTTTGGTGGAGTAGTGGTGTTTCTGTTCTGAATCAGCAGCATGGTACCTTCCAGGAAAACAAAAGCTATTTTCTGTTTTCAGATCTCATATAACTGGTGTGTGGTCTAAATCCAGACTTTTAAAGGCAAATGCTTATTTTCATAAGAATTTCAGGTGCCTCCTTACCTGACTGAGCAGCTCATTTATCCTACAAAAGTACTGGTGTCCCAGACCAGTTCCCACACTCTGCCAGGTTTCCAGAGCTTTACACTCTACTTTCTAAACCATGCCTCCTGCCCAAAAATCTCAGCTATCAGTTGTAGCAAGAAGGTAGCACTCAAGCAGAGGGGAGATATTGAAACAAAATAAACAGCGTGGGATGGGAAATTTCTGATATTCCTACAATTAAAGAACTATATTCTGCATCCCGGAAAGGAAAAAGGTGCTTTTTAAAATATTAGTGGAACCTCTGTCAAAAAAATTCATAATCCTTGTGTGTGACTGACAGTGAGCTACAATGCAGAGTTCTTCTTTTCACCCCTTGATTTATTCCCTAAAACACCTTCTGCCTAACACACACAAAACTGAACAAATAAAATTTATAATCTTCTTGCAAGTGTCCATAAGACTATGTATTGGCACCTGCCTAAAGGTTAATTATAAACCTATAGATTTATGTTTCCCAGTTGGTGTTTTCACAGTTAGATTTCACATGGGCAGCAGAAATGAGCACAACAGGAAAATTCCTCTATCAAGGGCACACAATGTGGCCTCTGCTTCAGGTCCAGCCTAGACCTTCCACAGAGACCCAGTGTTAGCTCAGGGAGTACCCTTGTGTTTTTACAACCTCTCTGCCATGAAATATGGGGCATTTCTCCCTCGATGAAGAAGAGTAGTTTGATTTATGGCCTGTGAAAATATGTTCTTGTTAAAGAAGATGTATTTGCAGCTCCAGACAGAAAGAAGCTGTTTGGAACAAGGGGTCAGCTTGTTTCAAGAGAGACACATGAAGATCTCACAGATCAGAGCCACCCTCTATCCTTGGAGACACTTCCCTTAAGGGACCGACAGACTCCCTAGAGTGGTCCCACAGTCAGGGAATTTCACCCTTTCTTCTCAACTAGGGATTTAGCATCAGGAGGTGAGCCTTCATTACTTACAGCTCCAGGATTGCTGTTCCCCAGGTACCTCAGGATCCTTACTGGAAAGCACAAGATGCATCAGGCTTTCTGCAGGTGCATCTGTGCCACCCCTGTAAATGGGTGTTTGGGAGTCCCTCGCTCAGGTGCTCCATGTCCCAGCTGGGCTCCTTGCTGGGGGTGGGCAGTGCCTGCTGCAGAGCCCAACCTTCTGGCATGAGGAAGAGAGGGGCTTGGGCATCTGAAGGGAACCTCGTGAGTGACCCTTTGTGAATGAATGAAATTAAGAGGGAGTAAAGCAGCTACCGGCACCCAGAGGTAGATCCTTAGGACTTGGATATTCCACAGTGATGGGAGAAAGGCTCTTGGCAGTGAGAACCTCCCTACCATGAGAAACCAAAAAGTGACCAAACCCATCATGTAAACCCCATCTCTGTGTGCATGGATCTTGGCTAACCCTCCGTGATCTGCTGCAATAACCCTGCATGGGTTGTTTACCCTTTCTGTGCCACAGTTCTCCCTTCTGCTAAACCAGAGCAAAACTACTGGCTTACCAATTGCCACAGGAAAGCAGTATCCTAGGAAAATATCAAGATAGACTTAGCTAGGCTTATAAATTATTTTGATATTCCCAGATGAAAGTTCCCTGCAAGTACAAAGTTTTATTATTATTTCAGCTGCTCCCTTCCATAGTGAAATTGCCAAAAAAAAAGACTTTAGAAAAGCCTCAGATTAAGCATAATACTTTTCTTGTTAATGACTAGCAAAACATCATACTTTTAACATATGGGACACAAGTGCTTGATTTCTGTTTAGGGCACCAGCATTTAAGAACCAAAGCAAGTTTCACTCCATGTCTTAGTGAAACCTGATGTAACTTGCTCTTGGAAAATATGTGTTGGGGACTGTCCGGCTGTGCTTCTTTGCAACTTACACAATTTCAAATATAATTTATATAGAGATTAACCTAAGGTCAATTATTATTACCATCTTGAAGAAGTGATTGTAAACTGGGAATAGCTTTTGCTTTAATCATTTCTTTTCCTCTACAAAGCAAAATAGAAATAGTTTGTAGTGAAAAATGTGTCTTCCAGTGTAAGCATTCAATGTCAAAAGAAATCATAAGTTTAAAAATGATAGCTTTCAGCTGTTGCTCAGTAAGAAGTCAGTGTTTCTTCTCTTCTGGAAAGCTGATACTCCCTCTTCAGGGGAATTTAAATGAACAAAATAAGAATGGGAGAGTACAAGGGACTTAATGAGGCTGCAGTCTGCCTCGTGATTCTCTCTGTAGGAGATGTTTAACATCGTGTTCACTACCCACAGCTGCCACATGTGGGTTGAGCCCAAAGTGGCCGTAGTTAATCGCTGCTGGAACACGCCATGGGGAAGTTGGGTGGAAGGCCTTGATTATGTGTGTACAGAATGGACTTCTTCCAACACCATAGCTCAAATGCAAGGTAAACCAAGAAGGGTCAACCAGTCTTGAACAGAAATCAGGAGGAGAAAGTTCAGGACAAGTTTTGCCATTCTGCCTGGACAATATCCATGAGCCGCAGTTAGAAACAAAAGACTTCTGCAAGAATTTGCTGGCACTTTTCAAAACCACATCGGACAGAAAATCCAGAACTACAGAAACACCAGCGTCAATCCCCAAATTCAATATGCCCGTAACTGCATGGATTAAAGAAAATAAGTCTATAGATAGTGTAGCAAGTTTTCCTACATATATCCTTAACACATAATGTGCAAGCACCTGAAAGGAACCAGAAAAGGGAAGGTTGCCATACCATTTTATGTTTTGTTCAAGAGAATGTAATTGCCAACAAAAAGGCTTTCCTCTGCTTTGAAATGGAGGAGATGTGTAGTGTGATGACCCTTCATTAACTCCTCTACTTGGCAACACTATTGTTTTCCCACAGTTTGATAAAGCCATTTAAGGGCCAAATTCTAATCCCAGTCACACTCAGTTCACACTATTCCCTCCCTTATCCCACAAGGCTGGAAAGAAGATATGCAGTGTGCTCAGCTGGGTCTGAGAACAGCTCATCCTTGGATACCAGCACCCATGCAGGGGTTAGTCAGAATCTGGATTTAAGACTGAAAAACATGCAAAATTCCTGCAATCCCTGCTGCTGCTGCCACCACAGCTTGGGTCACAATGACACCCATTTGAAAGCCTTGATGCAAGACGCTGCTCCAGTTAAGCAGCTTTGTGATGCCAACTCATCAGCAAGCAGACTGCTCAAAAATACCATGCACATGTTTTGCATACTGAAAGCACTCACTGTCTGATGCTTCTAAATGGGTCAAAAGCTCAGAAACTGCCTTCTGAAAACCAGCCATCTCCTACACAGGAAGTTTCTCAGCTTTGACTGCAGATGTTATGGTTTAGGAATCATACTCCCCAGCTCACCCGCATGGAGACTCCCAAATCGGACGTTGCTTTCTTGCTCCCTCTTCTCTTCCCATTGCAGCAGGATGGAGTTGAGAATTGGAGGCACAAAAGGTAAAGATCACATTTTAAATGACAGCCATCATATTTTATATTTCATATACAAGCAGCCATGTTAACAAGAGAACATTCTGGACTACTTTCCATCCTAAATGTTTTTTCATAGCCTGGATCAAACCAAAGGCAGTATCTGAGTTCACTGGGTTTGAGTCATATTATATAAGATTAAGCAAGGTGATCAATTTCCAGTCAAGAAGTTATGTCTTACTAATATCCCAGTTTGTACATAAATCTCACTGCACTAAGTGTCCAGATTTAAAAGAAATAATAATAATAAAGGCACTCAGACCCCACCATTTCAGCATGCTTTAGGCTAACCACAGACAAACACAGCAGGCTGCAATCTTCTTTGGGAAAGGCCAGGAAGTATGGCATTTTTGTAAAAGGCAGTGCTGTAGGATGAGAGAAATAAATGATACCCTGTCACTAATGGCTGAACAAAGTAGATAGATACATTGACATGCTGAGGAGATCTGATGCTTACAGTGTGCCTGCCTAGAAGAAGTCCTGAAATGTAGGGAGATTTTAGATAAGCAGAGAAATGAGGGGATGCAAAGCAAAGTGGTAGGAAGATAATTTTGACTGTGTTCTGAGTAGAATTGGGTGTCCCACTAATGTTAGTCATACATTATCCAGAGGAGGAATTAGCAACTATTTACTCAAGGATAAGTAGATCATGGCAGTCATCCCCAGGACTGTGATCCTATTGCCTGAAGGCAAGGGCTCAGTGCTGAGCACGTGTATACCTGCAGTCTGTAAGTTTGTTTCAGTGAGCTTCTCTTCAGCCATAAGAGGATGTCTGCACACCTCTGTGTATTGTGACTTGATATTTTACTCTTCCTGTGCCTTTCCCAATTAGGGGCAGAATCAGTCATCTGCTCTTCCTCACAGGCAGCATGAGCCTGAAAGACAAATCTGAAAAGCACAGAAATCAGTGCTTCATCAGCACTTCTAGCACCTTCCTAATCCCAAACTTGCTCCTTGTCCCTATTCCAAGTGCTGTCATTTTCCAGCATTGCCTCTGTACAGCTGTTATCTGTTGAGCACGAAAATTGCTGTGACCAGGCAGCCACTTGACCAAACTACAGAAAATATGAACAATGGCAATGCTGCTGTGAACTGCTGTGGAGCTGACCTGATGGAGAGTTTGGCTCTTGTGGCAGTTCTGGCCAGTTTTGCTTTGGCTGCAAGACTTTGGCAGCAACATTAATAAGAAAAACTCTGAAGACAAAGTTCTCAAGGACCCAATTTATTTTATAACTAGTTGTTCTTAAAGTTTTGGTCCCCACATTGATTTTAGCGACACAAGCTCATTAATATCTGCATTACTTTGAAATAGGCCATTTTTTGCTTTTGAAATTGGGATGTGCTGAGGAACATTGCTGGAATGCTTCAAACAGCAACCATACAACAAATTAGACTTTGTGCCAGAAAATTATATGCTTACCCAAGAAAAACATGAAAGAGGAAACAGGAGCAATATAAGATTGGTCAACCTTATGTAAGTTTTAAAATCTTCATTTCTGCAGATGGTATTTGGGCTGAACTGATTCTCCCAATTTTCTGGAATAATTTCCTTGGAGACAAATTGATCTGTTTACACTCATATGACTCAGCTGGAAGCAGATAATAAACTAAACTAAAACCAGAAAGGTATGAAATATTCAAACTGTACTAAGTGGGCCCAGGCTGGAAGGATCTTAGCACGGCTGTGGCAAATATGTACTTTACATCTCAAGATCCTTTAACATGCTGGATATTTTATGTTGGACACATAGGTTTGGAAATCCTTTACTTAGATGGTGTCACAACAGAATACGTTACCACCAGCAGCAGCCACCCAGCACTTCCCAGTCCCTTATCTCTACCCTGCCATGGAGTCAACTCTAACATCCTATTCCACCATTCAGCTCTATTTCATCCCAAGCCAAAACAGCCCTGGAGAGCAATAGTTGCTCATCTACATGTGGGTCAGGGACAGTTTTTGCACAAGGTGAGGCCCCTACACATCCACCCCTATTCTCATCCCGGGCTATCAAAGATACTGGGGCCTGTGGATGTGGTTCCCCATGCCCCAAACTGTGTGCACATAGACTCAGCACAAAGCCAATATAGTATTCTTAAAATAAGGCCTAAACTTGAAGAAAAAAAAAATTATATTCTGGCACATAATTCTTCATAACTTTCTAGTGAACCCAGTAAAAAACCAAATCTTACAGCATTTAAATTCCAGGTATAGAAACTACTATACTATTGATAGCCAGCATTAAGTTACTGTGCGTTTAAAACCTCAGAGGCATGACACAGGCATATACTGCAACAGAGCTTATCTAGCTAGTTCCAGCCTTGATAAGCTAATAATATGCTGAAAAAGCTAGCCATGTCTTGCCAAGAGCATGCTTTGGCATTGGCTCCCCTAAAACACAGAACCACCATAGAAAAATACTTTAAAAGGAAACAAACTCTCATCACTATATGAAGATGTGCCATCTTCATATATCAAGAGATAACCACCTTGGTCTAAGCCTTCTTTAAAGGCCAGATGGAGCAGGATAGAACATGTGAACTGGATCTCTCTCCTAGAGGTTATACCCATAAATCTCCAGATGAAATACTGGGAAAAGGAAATGAGCTAGACCTATTTAAACTCATGATTAGGAGTTTAAATGGTCAAGTTATATGCCTATTTTTATAGATGTCTATCTTTATATATATGAACTGTTCTTTCTTCAGCTAAACTTTCCCACATGTGAAGTGTTTTGGATCAACAGTTATTGCAATAACTAATCTTATTTGAAATAACCTGACCAAACTTCATACTGGAGCTTTTCTCTGTAGATATTGTATTTTTAATGGTATCGAGTTTTTTATAGATTTTGTCATTTTAAAAAATGGTGACAACTACTCAAAGCACAAGTTATCAACAAATTTTTATATTAACCCAGCAGAAACTCATGTAGTCAAATTGCTGATGAAAACAGCAAAAATATAACTATCAATGTGTCTTTTACTTTGAGAAACCATAAGTAGGGATGAGAGGGGCAGAAGCAATCTCACCTTGTACAGATTACGAGATCACTGCCTCCTACTGTGATTCTGCTTTTTTTCATGGGATTTTCATAACTCCCAGTGACATGCTTGGATTATGTGCATCGCATCCACAAGGCTGCCAATCCCAGGGTTATGAATGTATTTATCTATGTCCCTACTACTTACCAAAGTTTTAAGGAGACGATGTTCTGCAAAGAATTGCTGTCAGGAAACACTTAAACACAGGAAAGCAGGATAATTTTAGGTGTCTTTAATAAAAGATGGGCCTGATCTTACAAAGCCAGTCAGGATTTGTATAGACAAATCTGTGGCCAGCACATGGGATAAATCAGGCTCATCTACACCATGTGCTGGCACCCCAAGCTAGTTCCAGGCTGAGGAAGAATGTGTAAGCTCCACACAGAGACTTTGGACTGGAAGTAATAGTACCTTGCAAACATAGGTGGGGGCCACTAGCTCAGGAACAGGGATGATTTATGCTTTTTGGCAAGGATTTTTAAAGGCTTCTGATCAATTCATTAGTACAGTTCCCCAGTGGCCTCCTAAACATCTATGTAGCCCAACCAAGGTAGAGAGGAAGGGGAGGAGCAGGGTTTGTGGATGTAAATAGTATTCTGTGAATGAGAAGATAGCAGGAAGTTCATAAAATGTTCTTTTCATCAAAAGTTAGATATACAAGGAGATGTTACCTGGCATTGATTTTTCACAATCTACACCAAGTACCCACCTCTTCTGATATTGGTAATTTATTCCTATTCCTCCTACCTACTGTTCTTCACACCTCTACGGCACAGACTGTATTGCTATAAGTATCCTGATATAGAGTGGGAATCCACAGTGTAATTTTTAAGGACTGGAAACTGCTTTCTGTCCTTTCATCGTCAAAGCAATGGTTCTCACCCCATTCTTAACCCGATGTTCTTGCTTACAGTTTTCAGATGAAGATTATCTTGGATAACCCAAAAGGCCTGTCATTTTACTGGCTTCTCCCCTTTCAGTTCTCTTCATTGCTCTGTTGGGGAAAAAAAACAAAAAAGCCACTCTTCAAACTGCATCTCACTTAAAGGTCTTTGACGGGACTTAAGATGTCTCTGTACATAACTAGAAAAAAGTAATGGAAATTAGCATTCGTGACCCTTTACAGAGTGTTACAAGAGACTGAAAAACTGGCTGTTACAAGTCCTCAGCGCCGCTTCCCCCTCACCCTACCAACAGTGTTTCCTAGGCACAGATATTCAGAAGTATTTTTTAATCTACATTAATATATTGCTAACTGCTTGCCATGCTTCTCTAGGCCCCAAGAATTTGAAATACAGCTGTCTGCAGCACTAAAATAACTTTGGGCATAAAACACTAGCATCACCACATATCCATGTGGGAATGGAAAATTTTGCAGTGATGGGCCTTCAGAATCACTGTATTGAGGACAAGCATTGGTTCCTCAGGTGAGGTATTGGTGCACACTGTCTATAAATAAAAGTATTTGCTGTCAAGCACCAGCACCTCAATAGCAACATAAACAGTTTTCTGTGTCTCAGAGTGTTTTATGATGGTCCACTCCAGATGGTACAAACTCCTCCAGGCTACAGTCACTGCATATGGGAACCTCTGCAAAAAGAGGTAGGAGGCTACCTGCCCCCAGCCTTGTATTGTAGGCACAATACAGAAGTCTGGATTAATCTCCCACTGCAGACAAAGCTGTGAAAGCCCCAACATATCTGCTGTGGTTCCTCCTAGGCTTATTCTGTGCCCAGCATCCTTGCAGATTGGCTGCCTGGGCTCAACATGCTTCGTGTGTTTGCCCTTCTGTTTCCAGGAGCATATACTTAACTCTTATCTTCCTTGGATGCTTCAGGGACAACTCCTGGAACAGTTCCCAAAGTTGGTGCGTCATTGCTAATATCATGCATTTTTTTTCATAGGTGTGGAGACAGCCACAGGGGATCCATAAGTCTGTGTCTGACTCCAGTATTGTCTCTTTTGCACATGTGGCTTGTGCTGCCAAAAAATGATGGCAAGAGACCAATCTCACTCCAATACCAGGAAAAACACAGATAACTTCACACTGATTGCCAACCCTGATTGACCAGAAGTCCTAGTTCTGTCAGAAACTTCTAGACAAGAAAAATCCTCAACTGTCTACGGGGGAAGACTGCTACATTAAGTAATTAAATTGACTTATTTGCACCTATTCATTTCAGGAAAGCCCAGCTAATTAAAAGTGTTTCTCTCAGGAGGCATTTTTCAAGAACTAAGTTTTGATAGGTACTAAATGTGAGCTTCTGCCAGCTAAGGCAGAGGAGTGGCTTCCACCAGCCATGCACACCTTGAAAAGCATTTGCTGTCTCAAGAACTCCAAAAGACAGTGCCAGAAACTGTAAGATTTATCTACAGGCATTTTACCAGCATTCACAGGTAACAAACAAGTGCGATGCTTTTATCTTGTGCAGGAAAGGACAATCAGTCTTATTAAAATTAAGGGTTTCTTCAACAAGGAGGAGAGCCTTCCTTAGATGGAAGGTGGCATTGCTGTTCTGCATGGCCTTACATATCAAACTGCATTTCAAACCACACTGGAGTCAGCATTAGCCAAATACCCATGCCTTGCTTCCCCAAGGAGAAAACTTTATTATCCGCACAGCGGACACCATTGTTATTCATTTGAAGATTATAATAGCACAGATTTACAGAGCTACACACAGGCTGAGCAATCTATTTACTCTCCTAAGCACAAAAGTTCACATGTGCAAAGGGCTAAAGGAGAAAACCTTCCAATCATGGTGGGAATGTCCAGCCACCCTTTCCAAAAAGCAGCACGAAACCACATGCAACACCCACCAATACAGTCAGGTTGAGACTCACTCATTTTAATCCTGTTCCACAGGACCTCTCATCAGCTTCCACTAACAGTCCTTGATCTTCACAGTTCTATCTTCTCTACTTTACTTACAAGCCTTCCAACTAATGAGTAGGTTATCTAGCAATTTATCACTTGCTAGCAATTTATCAGCTGGCCACCACCCTCAGCTCATCAGCATATACATAATGAAGCACAAAAAAGGGTAACACACAATATGAATCTCTTTGAAAGGTCAGTCCTCAGCATGAAAGGCTTCCTGAATCAAATAACTTTCAGGAGGGACAGCTGGAGTCACAGCTGTAACTGTTGAATGAAAAACAATTTTCAACACACAGCGCTTTGGAAAAATCACAATCCCAGGAAGGGTTCTATACATGCACAAGATGTTTTTCTTGTAGAGGCTTATACTTCTTTTTTTCCTTTTTACTGAACCTGAGCTCAGTTGTCATTTTTACATGGCTCCAAAATCAGATATATATGATGACAGTTCTCTGGGATTTTCAGCACTATTTGCTACCTGTCCTTGTACACAACCCTTGTGGCACCTTTGAAAGATAGGAAATCTGTAGCTGTATCCAGTATGAGAAATATACTGGAACTAACCTGAAAGAGATTTGTAAGGGATCTTTTATCTGTCTGGGGAAAAAAAATAAAATCCACCAAGACTTAACCATACCAGTGCTGATTCATAGGTGGTACACAGTGTTTATGAGCCCAGGTGCACGTCACTGCCACAAAAGGCTCACAGCAAACCTTCAGAGCATTTCCAAAGTGAGATGGCAGTTTCTGAACGGGGTTAACAGGGACATGGCCCTCCCAACAGGCATGACACTTGTCCCCACGCTGTCCAGCTCCTGGCCTTGCAGGCCAGCCTTTAATCCTTCTGTGTGCTTGCTTGTGTCTCTCTGCCCCCAGCATGGCTCTTGGATGATGACCCTGAGAGGACAGCAGACAGCCTGCCCCTAACACCAACTTCCAGCACATTGTCTGAAGCACCCTCTGAAAATTGGAAAGAACATCCCCAGTCCTTCCACTGGATATTTGATGGCTCTCCAGCTAAATTGCCCAGCCCTACAGGTTATTTCAGCTAAAACCCATGTTCCACCTTCCCCTGTCCTAGGCTTCTCTCCTTTCCTTTAGGCTTGAGAATTAAATGAAACTATAAAACCACATAGCTTAGTGTCAGTTACAGCAGAGAAGAAACCAGATAATTATGGCAGCTCTTCTTTTCTGAAAGGGGGTAATCAAGATGCAATGCCAGGCTAAGAAATGGTTGTCTGGAGAAGATTCCTGTGTCTGCCTTGGTGCCCATGTGTCCTTGCTTCTGTCCAAGCTAAGGAATTGTAAAAAGCCTTTGAAGTACACTCAGCATGTCATCTGCATATGTTTGCAGCTGGTTTACTGTTAGTGTGGCCAGAGCAGATAAATGATTATGTGTATCCAACCTATGTTTGTTGATATTAGCCTTTTTTCTTGGAAGCTGTTATTGTACACTGTCCAACCCTTGTCTGGCTGCTCACAGTATCATTTTTTGGCAAATTCCTAAAAAGTGCCACACCACCAACTTGCAGAGGACTTCTAGAAATGCTTCTAAGAAAACACTTTCTTCAAAGAGCTGATGGGGCAGCTAGCACAAGTTACTTGGTCAGCTATAACTCCCATCCATCCTAGAGAGTCACCATCAACTTCAGGTGAGCGTGGGCTTCTGCACAGAGAGGAGAACAGCCGTGGTGCCTCCAGAGACAATTCCTTTGGTCCATCTGCCACCGGCATTGCCACAAAACACCCGCTGCAGCCACTGTTCTTGCAGGTCACTTTGATTCCCTGTCATATCCCACTGGTCACCAGCCCAAACCCACAAAGGCATTTCTGTGCCTAATTTTAACTGCAGTGAAGGGGAGGAAGGTGTCTAAATACTTCTGGCTCTTACTCATTCAGCAAGCCTTACCTCCCCCAGGAAGCCTTGCTCAAGGACAGCACGAAATAACATTCAGGGTAGTAGGTAAGGTATGATGCTGTCAGCTCATAATTTTTAAAAGATCCATAAAAGTATTCAGAGTATTCAGCCACCCACACTGCCTTAAATGATGAGTTTCTCCCACACTGTATAGTCTTTGAATGTGTTTAGGGCTTCCTTTACCTAAGGATAGTGTTGCTTCATATTCTTTAGACAGAAAGCTCTGATGCCTGAGCTTTGCACACACAGCAATGACCATAGTAGGTAAAGGTCTGTCCAGGTTAAACACAACAGGTAAAAAAGACTTCAGATCTGACTCTACCCTTCCACCAGTTCTATATCAGCAGAATTTAGATGTATTCAGTGCCATTATTCGGGGTGTATGATACTGTAAGACCCTGAAGCATTAGTATTCATAGATTTTATTATTATTTCCACAGCTAAATATCAAATAACATCTGGGGTTTTTTGTAATTCAACTCCAATTAAAGTACAGTTTTAAAATTTTTAGCCTTTTCCTCAGGCTAAAGCTGGTGAAAGCTCACTTCTGCATTTCTTTTGTACTAACCCATTTCCTGCCAGTTTCATATCTGGGATCAAATATAGTAGCTTTGTGTTGATAAGATACTGGTTATACATTTAAAGAATTATATCAAGTCAAATTTAGAAAAGGAAAATAGAATAGGGCTATTTTTGCTAATCTTGCCTTTTACTAAGTCTTTCCCTATGAAATCTAAATTCTAGTACAAATTTGATTTTCTGTCTCAAATGTCATGATCTCTTGTAAAAGGCAGAACTAAAAGAAAAACATGTATTTCACTTAATTAATATGTATATAACATTCAGCAATATCTAATTGGTAAGTAAAGCTCTGCTGTAATGATTAACACATCCACAGAAGCATCCACAGAAGGCAGGCAGGGTACACTGCTCCAATAGTGCCAAAGTCTGTCACACTACATATTGGCAGTCTGGATGAGAAAGAATTTTCCAAGTAATTTAAGTGCTGTGAAAATGAAGTTAGCAGTTTAGATACATTTACAAAAACAAAGACTGGTGATTACAAAGCTGGAATGATTGTGGACTGTGTTTACATCTGCTTCCTGGAAGGTAAAATGTAATCAGAGGAAGCAAAAAAAAATTAGCTTTCAAGAGATTCTTTTCTGGTTTGGGGGTCTTGTCAGTAGGAGTTGTTTTCTTATAGCAGGATAATATGGAAGATTTCTGTGCTGTTATTCCATAGTGTGATTTGATGAGACAGCTGGTGTATCCCATGCCAGAACAACAGCTGGGAATGGTCATGTAATGTTTCTGGACAGTGCAACACAAGCCAGTAATCTCTGTCTCTCAGCTATCAGTCACCTTCCTTTTAATTAGTTTCAGATGCAGTGTCTAAATAGGCAGTGAAATAGCAGAAGTGCCACACTCTGAAACAGAGCTTCCTGAGACCCCAGGTAGAGCTTGATTGGTTTTGTTGCTGCAGACCACTGACCTTTGAAGAGTGAAATTCCCAGTCATGCTCAAGGAGCTTTTTTCAAAGGACACATCTAATAAATGCTAGCCTTAACACAGTGGCATTTGAAGCCTTGCAGAAAAAGGCCTTAAACCTACTGCCAAAACCCACTTTAATCAGGATCAGTCTCACTCAAGTAAGATTAACTGAAGTTAGAAAGCAACTACTCATCCAACATGAGGCAGCTGTCCAGACTTCCTGGGAAATCAGAAGTAAAAGGTAGCTGAAGATGGTGATTCATCTGTCCTTTTGGATACCTATTTTAGGGTGGGTGGTGTGCCCTCCATGACATTGATCTCTGGGAGATGAGTGACTAGAGTCTCTATTTGCTGAGGGTTAAAGTTAAGTGACCTAAAGCCTACTCATAGTTTCTATAGCTTTGCAGACTTTTCACTGCTGTGAAGAACAGAAGGAAAACAGTTAAAATGTCAGATTGAAGGTCCTTCTACCCTACTTCCCACCACAGCAGATGCCTAGTGAAGAGGCATATATGAAAATCCCTGTAACACTCTCCCAATTTCCATTTTCAGAACAGGAACCTCTTGATGAAGCTGTGATTTCTATGTAGTTAGTACTCCCAGGGGATTTCTCTTACATTAAATCTCTTGTCTGTCCTTGAAATCCTAAAAACTTTAGCACCCACACCATCCTTTGTCAAGGAGATCCATGGGTCAGCTGACTGAGATGTTTTGTTTGGAGCCCTCCTATTTTATTAGCTTAATCTGATGTCTCCCACCTCTTGTACTGGAAAGGAGTTTAAAAAATCAATCTATTCATTCTCTCTGTGCCACCCAAGATTTTTTTTTTTCTAAATGTGTCACCTCCTCCTCCTTTATTTCCTTTCCATATGCATAAGGCCCAGCTTAGTCATCCTTCATACAGATTCTTTCTGTACCTGTGATCATCTTCGTTGCCCATCTCTGAACCTTTCCAGCTGCCTTGTCAATTTCTTGTGATGGAGGGATCAGTACTTTCTAAGCTCACTAGAACAGACAAGTTCACACCCAACATCCCAAATTTGTTGCAGTGCTACTTACTCAGGACTGAAATGCCTGCCAGCGCTGTGATAAGCGAGGGCAGTGATAAGCAGGCTGCAGGCAGCAGTTGAAGAGCCTCAGCAGTGTTACTGAAACTGAAGCAACAGGAGCAGACTCAGTCAGGTCTTCCCATCTCATCTTCTTCCACTCGGAGTAGCACATACGAGAGGTGGGAAGTCCCAGCTCAGGGTGGCAGAGCCATTGGAGGTGCAGGAGCTGCAGTGCAGGACCAACAGGGAGGAAGACATTTGGAGTGTGGAGCTTCCTGCAACACAGAGCAGGCATGAGTGGCTCTTGCTGCCTTCATCGCCTTTCTCCCTGTTCCCTTTGGTGCCTTAGCCAAAACATCAGGACACTGGAGAAGGGGCTGAATTTCCCAGCTCTTCAGTCAAAAGGCAACCCTCACTTGCCAAGCAGAAGTGAAAACATGAAGAACCATTCCCTCTGGTCCCTGCCTTGATGTGTTCATGCAGAGAGGGCAGTCGTCTCCAGCAGGTTTCTTCATCTAACAGTGGCAGTAAATGTGTCTTGCAAAGAGTCAACAAGCAGAGCTTGTGGGAAGGCCGTTCATGAGAGATTTGCCTTTGATTTAATGGCAGGTCTGATGGATGGTCCAGGGCTTTCCCAGTAAGCTGCAGTCCCTGCACATGATGCAAGGTTGGTCTTTATCTTCCTGCCTGCAGGCCAGTAGCTGAAGCAGTGGGAGAGCAGGCTGTCCTCAAGTAAAAGAGAGGGCAGCTTTAACCCAGACATCCTCAGATGCTCTGTTCAAAGCCATGTGGGTTGGAGCAAAAAGGCTTTAAATAACAGCTTTAAATAACAGCTTTGAGAGAAGCACTCTGGGGGGCTTTGCTTTCGGTGCATCTCACTGATATGCTTACGTTTTGAATAATTTTTTAAGCATTGAACTCTTGCTTATGGGTGTCTTAAACCCAAGGCTTAAGGGGCCTTGCAGACGGACCCCTGCTGCTCATCAGAAAAGTTTTATTACTACCTCAACCAAAATCTCCTTTGAAAGAAAGAAAGCCAGTGTTTGCTTTGCTTCCAGATAGACAACCTTAAAAACACAAACACACACACACAGAAAAAGGTACAAAGAGGGAAGAAAGCACAAAGTGGAAATGTGGGGGGAAAA
>VYXD01006175.1:1708475-1813943 GCA_013397195.1 Hylia prasina
AAGGGAAGGGAAGGGAAGGGAAGGGAAGGGAGGGGACCCAACATGTTCAAATACACTGAATATGTACCTTCAGTTGCTTCTTGAAACACATGCTGGAGTTACAAAGTTGTGGAACCCTCATTTGCTGCTTTACAAAGTAAAACATCTCAGTTTGAATCTTTTGGATTCTTGATAGCCAAGTGATTATTTATGAAAAGGTGCTAACACCCTCTTTGCCCCTAGAGTAATGGTCACACAGGTGGGCTGAAGAAAACAAGACTGATCATCCACTTCAATAAAGCTAACAAATTCTGGATTGCATTGGCTGAGGATCCATTTTCATTTGTGTTATTGTCTTTTCCTAAGGATAATACAAACCTTTTCATACAATATCAGACCTGATTAAAAGTATGTGATATACAGTGCTCAGACTCCAAGGTTAGAAAAACATGTTTTAAAAGCACAGCATTATTATTATTATTATTTACTATTATAAAATATCAGCCAAGGAAAATATTTTTTGTCTTCAGAAAAATGTTAAATTCCCAGTAGAGTGGGATGCAGCTGACATTCCTAGTGGTTTGCTGTCTTGTTTGGAGCACCACGAGGTTAACAGCTAAAGGGCAGAAATGCTTGCTACTGCACAATTGCAGTCACCTCAAGAAAATGCATGGCCTAGAGCATTTTGTAATTCAGCCACGACAGAAATGCAAAGGCAAAGAATGGTAGGAAAAAGAGGTCATTTGCTTTAGATTATTGCTATTGGTGTGATGTCACTGTTAATTGTTAATCTCAATTTGTACTGAAGCCTTTGCACAATATTGGTAACAGTGCAGTATTAAATATGGCAGGGCAGCTGCACCATGAAGAACCAAAATAATGGGATTTGCTTTAACTCCTATGGTGTCACATTTCTGCAATAAAAACAACTTTTTACTGCTACAAATCCAGGAAAACTTTATTTTTGATCTTTCAGGAAAACTACAGTGATAAGCGAGTGCCTGCACGAGGAAGGGAAAATTCCATAAAGCTTTCACTCTTTTCATCACACACATGTGCTACCTCTTCCCTCAGGGCTTGGTGGGCTGCCAAGAGCTTTGAAATCTCAGAGCCTGGGTCCAGGAGGATCAATGGGTCGCGAGGAAACAACTGGGAAAGGAAGCTACAGTGATTATGGCTTGAGTTAAGGAGGACACAACCATGGGCTTTCCAACAGGTCTTTTTCCTCTTTCACATCTTGGAGGCAGTCCTGAAGCAAACACAATGCCAGAGATTCTTGAACTGCATGAAGTCCAGTACTTGATCTTCTCCAGTAATGTGATTTTGGGTCTTTTTTAATGAGGAGATTTCCTACCTTCACCCTACCCTGCAAAGGTATAAATGACAGCCTGTATCAAGGTCTTAATTTCTAGCAACCCTTATCAAACGTAATGCAGCTATAGACTTGATGCCAAGGACACATATTAGTATGTGCAAAAAAACCCCATGTATCTGACATCTCCAAAATGCTACTCAAAGAAACCATCCCGTACTGCAATTTTTTTGGTTCCTATTACACTGGTGGAACTATGACAGTCGTAGTCAACTGCCAATTTTTCCCTGTATGCTTTTCCTATATTGAGGAAAATGCAGAGTAATCCAGAAGACTTTGGTTTAATCAGTGTAAATCACAAACAAGTGAGGCTTTTTTTTTTTTTTTCTGTTCAATTAACATGAGACTCTAGGGGTTTTTTTCCCCTTTTTGTATGCATTGTGTCAGTATTTAGTAAACCAACTCATAGTATAAAGAATCCAAAGCATCTCCTCTAAGCAACTCAGCATCTCCATCTTTAAAAAGCTTTGACAAGACATCTTCTGGTTTTGTTGAAGTCTATGCTAAATTTGCTTTTAACCTCAAACTGAAGCAGAAATTTATCTTTAGTGTAAAATTCAGATAAGTTTGGAGAAAACTAAATAATGGAGAAACAGTGTGAGCACTAAGAAGACAAAGAGAATTACTAGGGGTTTTTTTCTTTCTTTCTTTGTTTACTTACAAGTCCATTAAGCAAACAAAGGAAAATCTTGCATACTGGGGCCAGAGTAAAGATAACCAATAAAAGCACAGGATATTTTAATCTTTGATAAATCAGATGGTAAATGCTGACTATCACCGTGTTTACAGGTCATTTCCATATTTGAACACAAAAAGGCAAAGTACACAACTGATCCTGACTCACGCCCTACAAGGCTAGATGTTCAAGATGGATGGAGAAACATAATGAACTCAGTGCCACAATGACTGAAACAACCTTTTTCTTTCTTAGTGCTGAGCCTGTACAAAACAACGAATTGAAGTAATTCCTTGCCTCATAGAGAGCTTGGCAACTGTACAGCTCCATGCAGTTTGTAAAGTAAGCACCACCATTAACAATTTCACTGCAGGGAAATGGAGGCAAAAACTGCAAGTGTCTGGTCCTAAATCACCCAGCATGTCAAGTGCACAATCAGGGACATGGTAACAACCCCCCAAGGCTTGAGCCAGCCTAATGCTGCTCTTCCAGGAATCCCCTTTCCACACAAGCCAGCTGGCTGAGAGACCAAAGCATTGGAGCTGCAAATAATAAACAAACCAGGAGGGATGGGACCAAGTTCCCAATGGCAAATACCTCCAAGATTTCAACTGCTGTCAGCAAAACATATATCCCAACACAGGCATTACTGTCAGCAATAACATAATACCATTGTCTCTGGCTGTCTTTAGTGCAAAGAGAGTATAGAAGAAATCAGATGTTGGGTGGTAATGGTTAACTTTGTTATGCCTAATTCCCCTCACCCACATTGCTCAGCATTACCTCTCCAGCTGCTCCATGGATAGTCATAACTCATATGGCAGTAAGAGTGGAGAGAGAGGAAAAGCTCAGGCCCTGTCATGTTTTTTCCACACCATTTGAGAGCCACAGGATTGAAATCACTGTTACTCGTGTGCTACCAGGGTGTAATTTAACAGAGTATAGCTGGGAGAGCTGAAAATAAAAGCTTAACTTTATCCAACCTCCCTAGACTACCACACCATTTTTTTTTTCTGTCCTGAAAGTATTCTATAAGAAATTTTAATTCTGAGCTGAAAAGTGATAGCTCAACCCTGCAGTTATTGAGGTCCTTCCTTGGTTTACATGGGATACTATTACTTCTGGAGTTTTGCTAGTTGGTTGGGCTTTTTTCTGAGCAGTGGTCATGGTGCCTGAGCCTTACTGGAACATGTTCTCTGTCTTCTTACCAGGCAGCAGTGTTGTCTGACTGTACCATCCTTATACAAAGTGCATAAATGATGAGTCCAACAGCTGAATGTAAATCCATTAGTGTTGAAATTGTGGGTTCAGGGAAGCAGGGATCAGACCTTCTATTTATGAATTTTTTACTTTATTTGATGCACAAGAACTGATGTACGAGACTTATATAGATATGAAGTAGGTAAGAACAATAATTCAGTTCCCCCTCCTTCCAAAAAGTGATCTAATTTGCCTTTCTTTCCTCCTTTAATGGGAAAACAACCAATACAAACTGGAAAGCAGATCAACAAATGCTGACTCCACATGGAGTCACTAACCAGCACTAACCCAAGGGCCAGGGAAAGCTTCACATCCTGGAGGCTGAGACAAATGGAAAATACCTAAGGTTTGGCTCCATTTGCAGCTGAGCAACACCACCTCTCCTGAGCCAGGACATCTCTGGTTTGGGATTGTTCCTCACCAGATTGAATAAAAGAGAGAAGTCAGGCTCTCAGAAATGTCTCATAATCCATGTTCACTTCTGGGGTAAAATCAGTGCATAACATTGTCTCAGGTGGCTTGAGATGATGCTTTGTGAAGTCAGTGGAAAGACTGACCTTAGTGCTCCTTGGGCTGCTACTGCTTTTGGTGCATAAATAATGCACCAATCTGGCCATGGCTGTTCCCTGGGAAGTGGGATGCAGTATTTTGTATCATTTTCTGGTTTAGACTACACCCGCACAGAACATACTGGAATAGTTAGCTAATGTTTATTGGGGTGGATCACATCAGCTGGTGTTGCTTTGGAAAGAACAGGCAAAAATATAAACCAGTTCTTCTATTACACAAGTGTCCCACAGCAATGTGGAGCCCACTAAGACATGAAAGAAAAGGACATCATAAAGGGCAGGTATCATTTTGCATCAGTCATCTGCACCTCCTTCTTTTCTTCTCCTTGCTAGGCCAAGTCACCAGAAAAATGGATTTCCAGCACCCACTTACACATCATTTTACCACAACCATCCTCAAACCTAACAGTATTCTGCATGGAAAAAAAAAAATCTGATCAGCCACTCAAACAACCATATAATCTTGACCCACCAAATATCAGACAAACCTAAGAGGGCCTTATACAGGTGGTACCTTCCTCATTGTGTGCACTGTATTGTCCTTTCCATTCAATATCCAGAGGTACTTAGCTCTCTTAAAAGCCTGTTTCAACTTCCATCACCGCAGACCAATAACTTCCTTGAGCAAACAGGTCTGTGGCAACAAAAGACTCTGCAGGATTGCACACTTACGTAATTATTTGTATGTTCAAACCCTTCCAACCCACTGATATGTTCAGAAATTATGTCATCTGAATTAATGTCTTCACGTTAAAACAGTGGTGACATGAGAGCAAATTCAGGCCTCTGACTCTTTTAAAGTATCTATGATACTTTACATCTCTGCAGTGCAACTGAAATGAAGAGTTAGAATCCATAGGAAAAATTAAGTAATTTTCATGGAACTATTTCCTCCTTTTTGGTCCCTGAAAATCATTGTATGTCATTATGGGAGTTGTTCAGCTAAGGCTAGCTCAAATGTTGGTGGAAAGTGTTCTCAGAAACACAAGACACAGATTTCAGCTAGCTGTCTCCTGAAGAAATGAAAAACCCGTCTGTTGCAACATAAGCAAAAATGAGGAACAGGCCTGAGGTTTTACAGGAAGAAAAGCAGTCTGGAAGAGAAAGGGGGAGAACAAGTCTTACCTGCTAGCGATAACAGCTTTAAAGTAGGTACAGTGTTAGATCTTCTGAGGAACCCCTGGCCCCTTTATTTTATTACCAGTCATGTCTTGAAACAGCCATTTATAGAAGAGATCCACTCTGCTCATTGTCAATTACTAACATATGTCCCACACTTGGCAAACAAGACAACTCGGGAATGACAGTTTGTGAATAATCAACAACATCACCCAAAAGTGGCTGTGTCTTTGCTTTGGGCTTAATAAAATATTTTTTCCCCAAACAAGATAGCTTTCTCACAATGGTGCCAAATGGAACATATTAAGCTTTAATGATGGCTGAAAACACTGTGCACCGAAGAGGAGGGAGTGGGACGGTGAGAGCTCATCTTGGACCTCAGGACAAACAGCTGTGAGTGTACCAGCCACAGATGCTGCTCTGCACAAAGGGGCCTCTGGGCATTGCTACGGCACAAACAAATAATGCTTTAAAATGGCAAGTTTTGGCAAACTCAGTGTGGGACTTTCCAGAGGTCTGGGACTCAATCATAAAACTCTATGCAGGATGTAATCCTCACAGCAAGCAGCAAAAGCTATGGACAGCAAGGACAGAACAGGACATGGAAACTGCCAGCTTGTTGCAGAAATATGTGTGGCCTACTAAGGAATCCCACACATACAGACAGCTGTCACATACATGCATGCAAACAGAGAATACAGGGAAAATGATGAGTGTTTACCTAAAGTGCTAAGGATTATACTTGGTCTTCATTTAACTTTCAGCTTCCAAATGTTTGTTTTGTCATCCACATTCATTGTTCAAGCTATCTTTATTGAAACTCCTAGAGAGCAGTTCAGCTTCCACAGTTCAGACTGCCTGCCTCTTTCCAGGGACTCTAACAAAACTCAGAAAAATGCCTTTGAGTGCAGTTTCACATCTTATGTGTCTGGAAGACAAGTCTCCTCTATCTTTCCCTCCTTTCATACTCTTGCATCCTTTCAGGGAGTCTCCCAGGGCTGCCCCACCCTCATTTGGGGCAGCTCCATCGTCATCAGATGCTTCCCTGAGCCATTTTTCTGTGTTAGTTCTCTGCCAAATTTGGAATTAAATCATCTGAGGTAGAGTTCCATAAGGCCACACAGGGTAAGAAGCAGGAGTTTACAGTGAGGCAACAGCAAGGGCAATACAAAGATGATGAGATGGGGCAGCAGAAGGGACTCTTCTCCAGTGGTGATGTGACACCAAACAGACTCACTGCCTCCCAGGGGACTGCAGCCCCAGAAAGGCCACCTGTCTCCAAGACAGTGAATGGTGGGACACAGGAATCCCAGCATCTGGTAGGGAAAGACCGATACTCAAAATGAAGTTGGGACACTTTTGTTCTCTGTTTAATTCTACAGTCATTACAAAATGAACCCTTATATCCATGAGGGTATAAGCCAGTGAATGTGTTGATATAAGAGGGTGCCAGGTCCCTCAGCAGCCACTCCTACAGAAAGGTGCAGTACCCCTGAGGAAAGCCTTGCCCCCATCATCATGTGTACACTGCCCTTTTCTGGCTTTGCACAAGCCGACTCATTCTCTGTCTCATATTCTTCTTAATGCTTCTGAGACACTTTGTGTAGCCTGATTTTTACCTCAAGTGTGCATTAGAGATCCTTTCCCTGAGATGAGAGCTGACCAATGAGTCCTCATTCAGTATGAATAATGTCATGAAGAACAGCTAAGCAGGTGCCAGCACTGAACCAGTGACTTATTCTGGTTGAAAAAAACCAGTCTTCACTCTCAAAAACTAATTAATTCTTACCATATTGCATGCTGTGGTTAAGGAAGCACTTCGGGCACCTAATATGTCTCCTGCTGGGGATGGGAATCCTGTGGTCTTTCCCACACAGACCTAGAGCCAGTGGGCCTTTCTTATGTAGAGCAAGGTGAAAACTGCAAGTCACGACACAGGCTGGGGGCTGACCTACTGGAGAAATACCTGGGTGTCTTGGTGGATGACCAGCTGACCATGAGCTGGCAATGTCCTTACAGCCAAGAGGGACAGTGGTATCCTGCAAGAGGAAGAATGTGGCCAAAGGCCAAGAGAGGCGATCCTGCCCGTCTGCTTGGCCCTGGTGAGGCCACATCTGCAGTGCTGTGTCCAGTTCTGGGCTCCTCAGTACAAGAAAGACAAGGAGCTACTGGAGAGGGTCCAGTGGAGGGCCACAAAGATTATTAGGGGTCTGGAGCATCTCTCTTAGGAGAGGCTGAGGGAGCTGGGCGTGTTCAGTCTAGAGAAGAGAAGATTGAGAAGGGATCTCATTAATGGAGGTAAATATCTCAAAGACGGGTGCCAAGAGCATGGTGCCAGGCTCTTTTCAGTGGTGGCCAGCAACAGGACAAGGACCAATGGCCATAAACTGAAACACAAGAAGTTCCACCTCAACATGATGAAGAACTTTTTTGCCTTAAGGATGGCAGAGCACTGGAACAGGCTGCCAAGGGAGGTCATGGAATCCCCCTCTCTGGAGACATTCAAAACCCACCCAAAGAGTTCCTGTGTAACCTGCTCCAGATGACCCTGCCTTGGCAGGGGGGTTGGACAAGGTGATCTCCATGGGACCCCTCCAACCCTAAAAATTTCATGACTCAGAACTGCCACAGACTGGATATGGTGGTTTATGAATAACCAGGCTGGTTTTAAAACTTACCTCAGGAAGATACGCTATTATCTCAATCCACCACAAAGTGCAGAAAGACAGAGATGATCCATAGGTCACTTCTAGGGTATAATTAGTTTTGTCTAGTTGTGATTTGTTGTTGCTTTGGGGTTTTTGGTTGTTGTGGTTTTTTTTCTTAAAATTTATTGTTCTTCAGAAAATAATCACTCTCATTAGAAATGCCTACCAGCTCTTCATTTGTATCATCCACATTTTGCTTTCCTTTATTTTCAATCAATTCCTAAACCCTGAGAAAATCTAGCAGCCTTAAAAGCTTAGATCTGACAAAAGATGAAAAGTCATTTAGCACCATGCCACACACACACATATGTATGTATCAATATCACCCTAATGCATTGCAAGTTCACAGTGGTTTTGCTGTGCTTTAATTCTCCCAAAATGATTTTCAAAGAGAAAAAGTACATTCCCTTGAAAAGTACTCCCCTACCTCAATTCCCACACATTTAAATAAAAATAATATTCCCTCTTTAAATCTTCTCAGATTAAGTCTCCATTTAGTATGAAATGAGGGTCTTCCACTGTTGCTCATGTGAACGCTGCCAACAGCTTAAAAGGTTTTGCTCTGGTGGGAAGAAGATGGGCCATGATTGTGATTGAAGCACTGCTGTCATCTACTTAGCTGAAGTATGTTGAGATAATTTCTCCCAACCACCCCTTTTAAATCACTCACTTTCCTATTTCATCAAGATTCTTAACAGCTCCAAATCAGAGAGATCCCTGTAGACATCCAATTTATTCTGCACTGTTTTCAGCTGCTTTCTCTCCATTTCCTGCTCTGTGCCTCCTTCTTTGAGCTTTTACTTCTCTCTGGAAGTTTGCTGTTTCTATCACTGCTGTAGGTATAGCTCTTCATATTCAGACTCCTTTTCACTATACAACATAAAAATTGCACATAAACTGCAAAAAAAGCCCAACAGAGGACTGGAAAACCTGGTACTGTTATTGGCATCAAAGGGCTTTCAGAACAAAGCTCAAAGGACAATCACTAATAATTCACTTGTGACCATTTTTCTAAATTCTTATACACTCTAGTGTGAAATGACTGTATTTTATTGTGTTACACTTAACACTTAGACTCTGGCCTTTGGTATTAATGGGAAAGTCCTTCAACTGGAGCTGCTTTTTGTTCCTTTTCTTTGATTCATTAGTTGTTTACTGCAGGCTATTAACAATCCTAGGACCAGCTTTAATCCACAGCCAGAGCCTTTAAATATAATACATCATCAACAGGTAATTATTCACTTTGAAGTCTTTCCTTCTTTTTTCTTAGCTGTTTGAGGTGATATCTGAGGCTTTGAAGTCTGGTAACAGAGTACCTCTATCAAAGCACTAAAATTAGTAATGCAAATGTCAATAAATTAATTTGCATACTTGAAATATAAGGATAGCCTAACTTTTCTTTTTCTCTCCTTTCATTCTTTCTTTTTTGTTATTGTTCTTTCTTTTTTCATTTGTTTTTACTTTCCTTTTTTCTTTTTCGACTCCAGCTACAAGTTTGGAAAGCTTTTGATGCATTTGCAACAGTGGTAGCTTGAGAGTTTATAATTGGGTAACTGTGTTATATATGACTGACACTGTAAATTCACTAGGATCATCATCTCTTTTCATCATGCTTGGTAGAGTTTTATTTCAGTAATCCCTCTAGCAGTCAGCTCAGAAATCCAGATCTATAATTCTGGGTGAGAGCCTCTGAACATACACTGTCATAAGCACAAGTTCGTGGCGCTGTGCTGATTTCAGAAGTCATTGACTCAGGTTCTTTGGCTTCATTTCAGAAAGGTCCTTAAAACTCTGATTAAGTGTTTCTGTCCTTAAGGCTTTCCTAAGTGCTGTCTGATACTGTTACATATTTCCTGAACTAGGACCTTGGTGTGCACACTTGCAGGAGCTCCTGGGCCAATCTCAGATACACTGAGAAAGACACGAGTAACACATACAGGACAACTTGAACAGAAGATCAGTCTGGGATCTCTGCAGCAGAGTGTCCATTCATTTGAAGGACTTCTAGGTCTTGAGAATTCAAATACATGGTATTATGGTGAACACCTGAGATCAATTTTCTTCTCATGGTATTGTTTTAATCTGTCAAGCAGCATTTTATAACTTTGGTCTGTACACACCCTTGGAAATAACTTCTGAGATAGAGCTGGCCCACAAATGCAAGGCAATTGTATTTATTGAGATATAGGGTGCAACATGCTCCGATTATCCATATATCTCTCATTATGTGTTTTTGGGGTGCTCTGACATGTGGCTTGTAGCAGATGTTTCATCAGGCATGAGGAGTAGGAGTAGGAGTAGTAGGAGTAGTAGGAGTAGTATTTTGCCCTTTTGCATTTATTTCTGTTCATGGGCAGCAATAATCACACACACCACATACAAAAGGCAAACTGCGGCTCTCCCAGCTCCCAGTTAGCAGTAGAATGAGGCAGTCAGCAGTAGAATGAGGCAGTCAGCACGTGGCCCCAGCTGCTTTGATCATGACAACACCCCTAGAAAGCACTGAAAGTGAAGAGCATCTACTTCCCCTGCAGATGAAGGAGCTAAGAGCCAAGTTTCAGCCTCATTTCACTGAGGCTTTCACTGTTAAGACAGTAAGTAAATTGTGGAAGGAATATCAAGCCACTGACACCATCACTGGCTGGCTCACCACAAGAGGAATAATCAGTCCTGCACATGAATTTGGAGTAGTGGGGTGCTCTGTGCAGCCCCAGCTGCAGGAAGGCAACTGTGAGTGTGCTTTGTCTTCTCCTGGTAAACAATCTGCAGTATCATGAGAGAAAATGCACGCACACTGAAGAGTTAAAATGATGAAAAATTAAGCAGTGAACAATATCCTTGCTTTTGGGGAAGATATAAAAGCTTCTCAAAGGGAAAGTAACAGTTAAAAAGGGTTTATCTTTGAAAACGTTATAAAAAAGGTCGTAAGCTGTATACACTACAAAGGCACTGCCTTCGCCCCTCCATCTCTGTGATTTCTTTAGATTGAAGAAACCTGTTGGCTTGAGTTCTAAAACCCCAGATAAAAGCTTTGATTTGTTAATTAAATTTTACTGCTATCTGCATTTGATATCTCAGTCAAATTGTATCCGCTTGCAACAACAGAAAAAGTCACATCAAAGGAGGGCTCCACCTCCGTGACCTGTAATTACAGAATTTACTGCAGTGTGACACTGGCTGCAAGATGCACCTGCCAGGCAGACCCAGCTTACTATCTACACCTAAAAGAAAGCCATTTCATTCAGCTGGGGTGAGCCAACGCATGCTGAACAAAAGGGCTATGTTTTGTCAGGAGCCGGTCTAGCGTATTGCTCGTCCTGAGACAGACGGGAGCTTCTGAAAACAAGGGGGGTTTTCTACTGTGTTATCACTCTAAGTTGGGGATAAGGATGAGCTCCCACAGAGAAAGGCAGAAGTAGGAAAAAAAGGAAAAGAAATTGGAATGGGGAGATAAAGGGAATTAAAAAGAAAAGGAGGAAAAAGGAAAGAAAATTAAAAAGCATCTTGCTGGTTAAAACAAAACAACAAAAAGGAAAAAGCTACTCATAAACAAAACACTGACAAAGTAATAAGAAACAGAGAAAGATAGGGTAGCGGAGAGAAAGTAGAGAGGAAAACAAACTAGATATTATGCATATATACTAACATATCCACTTGAGTCAAAGTTCAGCCTGCAGTGTTCTCCCCCTTAAACACCCACACAGGTACTGCAAAAATCCCCAATTTGTGTAAATGCATTCTTTGGCTCTCAGATGTTTTGCACTATATTTTCAAACAAGCAGAAATGTAACATGGCAAAAGCTTACAACATAGTCTTTATTAAACTTGGGAGCCTCCCTGGGAGCCCCAGAAATTACTGTTAATATTTACATTTGGGAAACAAAACACAAAGAAGGAAAATAAGTAAGGCATTGAATAGACTTGTTAGGTAGGAATTTTTCCTGGAATGATTAATATGCACAAAATATCCATGTAACAGAACACATTTCCAGCAGGATAATAATTTTGTTGAAAAAAATTCTGTTGGGAAAAGCAATATGAAAAATCCATGCCTATCCACCCAGAAGGTACTTGTTACTACTGCTTCAGTGATGCAGGGATTTCCAGGCTGTCCACCAAAAAAAAAGTTCTCTGTTTGGTTCTGTCCCATGGATTAATCTCCAAGACAACCCTTCCTGAAAAAAATAAATGAATAATAATTTAAAAAATAATTCCTCACACATGATACTCATTTCATTTAGGAATTTTTTCAGAGGTTCTTGTTTTCTGACCAGATTTTTTTTTTTTTAATTGAGAGAAACAGAGAAACTAAAATCACTGTCTTTGACTTACTTCAGCATGCACCTGGCCTCACAGTAACAGGGAAAGGTTTTCTACTGACTTCAGTGGGCCTAAGATTTTGCACCTTGCATCCCTTTGGCCTCAGCGAGCACTGACTAAACAATGTTGCTGAAAAACATGGGGTAAGATGTGTGGTGGGATAAAGGGTCTGTAGACATCAAAGGTTTTCTCTGTTTTAACTGGAACTTCAAAACATTGTTGAAATATTTACTAAACCAAACTGATGTGATGTCTCTGAAAGCTTGGATGAAAAGCACCCACTATGGCAAGCTGGGGTTTTAAGCCTGGAGCACTGCCAGGGCATTCCTTCCAACAGCCATGCCCCAAAATTGGGCATCACCCTTTTGTCCAATATTCTGTCCCTCTGTTGTGCTATCAGAGCCATTTTCAGCAGTTTTCCACTGATGCAGTGTGGCTTTCCTCTGCTGATAACAGCAGGAATGCACTCCCAGATGAGGACAGGACCTGCTTAAATCCCACCATCATCCTCAAACATTTCAGATGCTGTTTCAGAAATTACAGCCCCCAAGCCTGGGCTGTAGTCCCCCCTGGGTTTCATCACCACCTAGCAAAACAAGGAGTAACCTGGGAAGACTCTCAGGGATAACAAGGCACACGACAAGCTGTTGACTCTCTCAGCATCACAAAACAGGTCAGGGCTAAGTCAGAGTTAGAAACCATTACTAACTCCACACCCCTGTTAAATGACTAGTGTCATTCCTGGTATTGCTCTATATCACAATTTAATCTCAGGAAGACCAGGAGGCAGGCTACAGTCACAGGTCAAGTTTTCACAGCTCCAGCCTGACAGCCCCAAAGTTGTTCCTGACTACATGACCTCCAGCTCTTCCCAGCCTGGAGAGAAGCTGCCTCAAGAGCTATTTCCCCCTCCTGAGAACAGAGAGGGTTTCTGGAAAGGGTTTCTGGAAAGGGTTTCTGGAAAGGGTTTCTGGAAAGGGCAGGAGGCAGCTTTCAGGAGCAGTTAGGTTGTCTGTGTTTCCAGCTGGTCCCCTTACGAGGCAAAGAAGGTCAGCCTGGTCCTTGTTCCCTTCCCCTCTGCTCCTTCCCTCCCTCCAACCCAGTCCTTTGGGCCTGAGGATGAAGGAGATTTTGGCTTTCACTGGAAGAGGGCCAAAACTCACTATTTTCAGAAGGTGACTATGAAACTCGGAACAAACCCCACAGGGTACAAATTAATGTGAGACCAAAGGCAGAACCCACAGCATATGGTTCTTCTGTCCAAAATCCTCATGTTACACCAAATTCCCAGGCAGTAAGCGTGGTGCCCTGCTGCTGTGACTTCCTGCTGTCAGCAGCCTTCACACCCTGGCTGAGGGAGCCTCAGAGCTGGGAGGACTGACACTGCCTGGGTCCTGGGAACTTCCCCAGGATAGAGAGTTGCACATGAGTGAGAACTGACCTGGAATTCAAGCTGCTGATTCACCATGACAATGAAGGCTGTGGGGCTGGACTGAGGGGCTGCTGCCCTGTCAGGCATGCAGGGAGCCAGATTTTGGGGGATGAAGGCAGGATATGATGGTCCCCAGGGAGGAAGGGGGATAGAGGGGACCCACAGGAGTACAGCAGCAATCTAGTTGTGGAATGGGCAGGTGTGAGATTAGAGATGTGGTGAAGCTGTCAAGGTATTTTGTTTTGAGGTAAAGCTGGAAGCACTCATTTTGCAGAAATAAATACAAATTTGCCTTAGCTGGATTCAGTTTGAGGTCTTGAATTGGGTCTTGAAGTGGATGTGCACTGATAAGTCTGAGGACCCTGGAAATTGGTGAGAGGGCTCACAAGACTCCTGCAGAAAATTACCAAAGTACATCTGAAGTGCATAATTTTGCAAGAGTGGTAAAATATTTTTCATTTCCACAAACACCAAAGGAGCAGAAACACAAACATCGAGTTTTCAAATATCAAGAGTAACATCAAAGGGCAAGTCACTAACAGAGACCATTAAAAGGTACTTTACCTCAAACTGTGTGGAGGGTCCTGATCACATTGTAGTGCACAGGTAAGAACTGGTCTATAATTTCTAGAAGAGGTCACTGTGCAGCAGCCATCAGGTTTCTAGGGCTCTGTGTGGAGGTGAAACAACAAAGACCACATCTCTGATCTCTTCATAAACCACATCCAAGTACAAGTTTACTTTTGCTTTATGTGGTTACAACCAAGCAAGTTACAACCTTGCTGGTCAACAAAGTCAAGCCGGTTACAACCAAGGCAAGAGCCAAGGGGCATGGCCTGAGTCTGTACTGGACTCCTGCCATCCATCTGGGTATCCATACCAGGCAAGAAAATCTCCTTGCACCTGGAGCAAGCCAACACGTGGGCAGGATCGATGGCTGAGCACCTCAGAGTGATGCTGAGATCACAGCTAAGAGAGCAGAGCCAGGCAGAAACAGCAGAAACTCGAATAAAATACATTCAGAGACAGAGAAATTCCACAGCTGCTAGCTGGACAAGGAAAAGAGCTATATCTCTTTTGATTGCCCAAATCAAAGCAAGGGAAAAGTGACCCTAGATTACCTTCCAGGGCTGTCAATAGTCACACTACATTTAAAAAGCTATGTGTAAAAGAAATGAAAAGCAGTGAGAGCTATTACACACTTTTGAAGTCATTCAAGTTCAGTTTTGAAAATATATCCACAATCTCTTTGCCTAAATGCGGAGTGCTGTGATCCTTGTTTACCAAGTAAAGCAAACACTCTGTACTGCACAGGTAAATGACCCACAAATGCAAGTCTTTACAAGCCTCCTCATTACAGTGAGATCAGAGTGTGCCATGTGTGGCTATCATTTTCTCCGGGCTTTTTCTTCTCCTCTTCCTGCTTTTTGTCAAAGCTCCTGGCTTCCCGTCTGCTTTCTATTTGCAGTTGTTAAAGGGAGGGACAAATGCACACACAGTTAGTTTGGAGTGGGACAGAAAAGGGGATTAAAGTGCAAATAAATATTAACCAGATGAATGGTTCTCTCCAACACACATCTTCATGAAAAGACCATGAAGGATACACAATTATGTAGGCACATCAGTTGTATACAGTTTTGCAGAAAAAACTTTGCCATAGACCATAAGTGCCACATATAGACATTGTATTTTTTTGGTTCACCCTGCAAAGAAGCAAAAAAGTTGATACAGAGCACAATTTTAGAACATTTTCCTTTCATTAAGAAAACATGTTCTTTCAGTTGTGGCAACTCTGCCCCATGACCCTTAGGACACTTGCGCCCGTCCAGGTGAGGTTCTTGGTTTGTATTTTTTCTTTTTCAAAATTCTTAATCAATATCACTACTCAAAACCTCTCAGCAGCTTACTCTTTGCACTGATGGTCTTCTCCTTCCCCCAACTCCTGCATCAACAGTGATATTCTTCCTTCAAAAGCCTCTTGCTCAGTGTTTGTGCACACCTTCACCAGGGCAGCCCTCAGCACTTCGGTTCTCCCCAGTGGATCTCATCCTCCTCCCTGAATTCTCACTCATTTCAGGCTCCACTCCCCACCAGGTACCCCCTCTTGTTCACCTCAAATATCCCCTGGTCACAGCAGGACACTCACCATTTCATCTAGTCTGTGGTATACTGTCACAAATAAAGCTCTGTTCCAGGATTTGAGAGAATAGATGTAAATAAGAAGGTGAGATTTTCTGTCCAGCCTCATTTCTACTATTGTATCTTTGAAAGAAAAGCAGCAGTGGGTACTAAAATAGTAATTTGGCATTTGTACTTCATTGCTTATCAGCTCATTTGCTCAACAAAAAAAGACAGGAAAATGCTGTGGGGGTCATTACACCAGGAGAAGGCTCAGAAAACCTGGAAGTCAGTGATGAAAATCATTTAAACGGCATAGCCAATGGTTAGAATGAGTGTCTGTGGCAGTAAATGGGAACATATTAAAGTGGCATGGGAATTTTAATCGGTGATTGATCTCCCAACAATTACCTTGCTTTCTAAATCCCTCCATATCATTTAACGAGGTGATTTCAATGTTCTAATAAAATGTGGCAGGAGAATGTTTCCAGATGTCCAGTGTGTAGGGAAATAAATGCTTCTCTGAAACCATAATCTGTGCATTCAACCAACCAACATTGTCTTCTGATTGAGTTACACTTCTGTCTCAATTACAGAGGAAGGAGTCACTGAAAAGTCATTAGATTTTTTTAAATCCTTTCAAATCATGTTAGTCTTAGACAAAACAGAATTCCTCCCTTTCTCTTGATTTCTTGGCATAAAACCTCATCATTTCACAAGTGCTGAAATATCTGCTTTTACAATATTTCCCTAAAACTGGTTGCTTAGTTCTCCATTAAAAAACTACCTGTGCCCCATGATTGAGTTCATTATCCCTGATCACTGCAAAAATGAGACCAATATGAATAAGCCCAGCTGTCAAACTACACTTTGAGAACCAAGGAAAAAGTTGTGGTGAAAAGTCCAGGACATTAGGAATCTCACCAGATCAGTCTGCTTGTCAAACATGACCTGCAGCTGACACTGGGAGGTCACTAGTGTTCCCAGCCCACTGTGCAGCACTTCTTCAGCATGAAGATTGACTCTTTTTAAAAATTGTTTTTCATTTACAAGGGTCCCTTCTTCAACTGCAGCTCTAATTTCCATACTTCAAAGAGGTCTGGTGAGGTGTTCACATGACACATCACCAGACTCATGCTCGTGTACAAGATAGACAGCAACCAGTGCACTGTGGTAGAGGATGTCTGCTAGCAGCCCCGACTTCTCGTGGACCCCCTGGGTAACTATGGGGGTGACCCATGGCTGCAACATTTGCCCTGGGTTTTCCAGACCTGTCCGCCACAAATTATTATCCTTCAGCCAATACTTAGGGTCAACTTCACCTTCTCCAGAGTGTTTTGATACCAAATAGCTCAGATATATCTCAAATATCTCTGGTCTGTGTACATATCTGTCAAAAGCAACTGGATGCCTTCATTGTTGACAGCAAAACTAAGCCCCCCTCACTGCCTCTCTCTTCACTACCTGCATTTTTGGGCAGTGACATATAAATACTGCTGTGCACAGGACCTCTGTCTATTTTCCATCCACTTGAGACTGGATGGTTTTTCTTTGTCTGTATTGACCCATCAAAACCAAATAAAAACCTATCCGTCCAGCTAAGCTGAGGTCACACTACATCTTAATTTCAGTGAGTGCAAACACAGCCCTCTTAGCAAGGAGAAAAGAAGAAAATAGCAGCACACTTAACCCCCTTTGCTCTGTAAATAGTTCTGTTAGCTCTCAACTATCACAAAAGCATATCCCACATTGCAGATGGCAAATATTAACCAGATATTGAGTGCAGTTCTATTCACAGAAGAGTAAGTAATGCATTCAGTCCTCCAGGTTAGCTGTGCTTGGATGTGAGAGTCTGTATTGACCTGGGAAAGATTGTGAAGGAGGAAGAGAATACTTTCAATAGTCTAGCAGGCCAGTGAGTGCTTAGTGCCACAGCTAAGAGCCCAAGGGGGATAATTCATTCCATGACTTTGGACGTTATCTCAGTTAAACAAACTGAAATGTGCAACTGAGTTTATTTTAGAAATGGCAAAAAATTATGCTGAAAGCAAACTTTGTGCATGAAGTGTCTATCGTATCCAGGGAGCCTTATAGAGTATACTTACACAGATTTTTCACTTTAATATGCTGCCAAATGATGTGAAGGCCAAGTTGTAGATTAAATTTCCCTTTCTCTTTCCTGCCTATGATACAGTGATGTGACCCAGATGATAATACATGAAGAAAAACTTCTTGCATTTGCCTAGCCACAGGGTTCATTTGGTTAACTTTGTGATTAATAATTCCAGTAATTAGTAAGCGCTCATCAAATAGTGATATTTTGAAATCTGATCTTTTGAAACTGAGGTCTCTGAGGATTCTCTTTCAGTGTGTAAGATGATGCAGTGCTGCCTGACCTTTACAGTTAGAAGCCAGACTTAAGTTACAGTCAGTGCACTTTGTTTCCAGAAAGCACAAAATCGGGTGTTCCTTGTCACTGCACATACTTGTTGGGAGCTATGCATTCCCTAAAAAAAAAAAAAAAAAAAGACAGAGAGAGAGAGAGAATCTTCATAGACATTTTTGGTTTATAGCAGTCATTGCTAATGGACTACATGAGAGTTCTATCTGTTTTCTGTTCATTAACTTGGGCTAAGTAATTCATAGTGAGCATTTGTCTGTATCCAGGAGGGAGAGGGAAGAATGATTAAGGGCTAAAAAATGCTGCATTGATGCATTTTGTTCCTCACCAAAGAAAAGAGGAAGTGTGACACTCTGTAATATTTTCTTCATTTCTAGGGCCAAACTAGGTGTCCCTTGGTCTCACTTGAACATCCACACTGGCATCCACACTTGAGAGTGGGGACAGTGTCTTGTTCTTGCAAGTAGCTAAACCTCTCACTGGGCTTTCTCAATAACATTTAGCAGAGGAAACTCCATAAACACCATATTTTCATGGATGTAACTCCAGGGTTGTGTGCAACCCACACTCCCACCAGTGTACCGTGTACCTTCCAGTCCATGCTAATTCTTACCTTCCCTTTCATATCTGTGAGGACTATCTGGAGATGTACATTTTATTCATTTACAGGTTTATTCTAAAAAAGAGGACTCATAAAGAGGCTGATTTTATCTCAGACTGGGCCACACCTTTTAAAAATGGCAGCCCTGCTTGTAGAAGTACACCCTTGCACTCACTATGCAGAGGTCTCAAACCTACAACTTTGTCAGCTCCAGTGGGTAGTACAGCAGGCCCCATTTCTCCATTTCTAGATACTGCCGGATACAATTCATGAGTTTGTCTAGGCACCAGTTCATTCTGTTTCTGCTACCAAGTTCCCTTCTGCTATAGGTCCCTGCTATACCAAGAGGCAGACAGCAATGTAAAAGCAGCAATGTATCTTAGGAAGCAAGAGAAAATGAAGAGAAAAGAGGGTAAATACATATCAATTAAAGCAGGAATTCAAAACAACTTTGAAAAAAAGTATAAAAATGGGTCCACTTAAAGAAATTGTTTATCTTAATTTGCATGGATGGGAGCCACTATCTTTATTTGCAGGCAATACAAAATCAGTTAAGTATAAAGTATGTGTGGAAGATATTTAAAATTCATGGAGCAAAACAAGAAATACTGCTGTCAGAAGTGAGGCAAAGCTAGAGACTGGAGCCAATCAATCTGAAATTATTCATAAGATTACAAAGCAGTATACAGCTGTTATGTTGGACAATTTTCTCAACATTTCAGTCACAAGGGAGTACACATTTCAAGTTTGCCACCTCAGGAGACAATGGCTACTTGGAATAGCCAAGCAGAAATCTTGATGTAAGAGGAAGAGTTTTATTAATGTGAAACAGTCCAGAGTCCTCTCCTCATCATAACAAGTACAATTAAAAGTTCTTCCGCTAATGAATAAAATACTTCCTTCATTTTCAAAACAAGCTACTATAAGGGAAACTGTGCACTGAGTACACATTCATCCTCAGCCTTTTGCTCTATTAAAAGCTCAACATGAAAAACTCTAAAGAATTCCAACAAAACAATTTGGAAATCTTCAGGGATATCTTATGCCATGCCTCAAACAAGACCCCAGGGCAAAAAAATTAGAAAACATTAAGATGGATGAGATAAGAGTGATCCTGCAATTACACAAGACCTCAGGAGAGGTGCACGTTTTACAGAGCACCGTTGCAAGATCTATCATTGCATCAAAGAGACTGCATATAATAGCAAGCCCAGAGAACTCCAAACAAAGCTGAGAGCCATACAGGAAAAGTGGCAGTGTGATAAAGCAGAGGAAATCCAGCTGTACGCTGATAAGCATGAAAGGGTTTCGCGAGTCAACACGAAGAGGCCCTGGTCCGGTGACTCCGGTCTAATAATGAGCAAATTGCTTGCAACTTTCAGTCCTCAGCAGGACAACTGGAAGAAAAGGCTGGAAGACTCTTGTTTGCTGCAGCTTGTGTTTGCACTGCCCACACACAGCCAAGTCGCTAAATATTCACCTCAAAGTCTCTGCCGTATTTCAGAGGGTTGTAAGAACTATGATATTGCTATTTGTTTCAACAAGATGAAAGTCGTGTCCCGAGCTGCCCCTGCTAAACTGCAAGAGCCTCTGGCGTTGCTGTTGGTGGATAATCACAGTGTGCAATGCGGAAAGACAAGTAAACCCAAAGTTAAAGGGAGCCACCATCTTCAAAGAGATGGAATTTGTATCTTCAGCTCAAACACTCACTGTGGGTAAAAGGTATGAAGGTTGCCAATCAATTTTACTAACATTTGAAGGGATACAGAGATCATTATTCATATTTTTGAGTTATTTTATCTCTCTGATGCATGTTAAAATTTGTGATGAGTCTTAAAACTGCAAGCTGGCAGCAAAGTGCATTAACTTTCAATGGCTAAAAGAGCTAAAATTCAAAGTGGAAATAAATGGAGTCAATTATGCATAGGAAAAAGACATTAAGGGAAGTGGTAAATTTGTCATATCTTTAGTCTCTAAATCATTGTTTAATAACTTCCTAAAAGAGTTGTTGCAATTTAACAAAAATTTGGCATATCACTAATGGAATTACATGTCGATGTTCCTTGGTCTGTGAAAGCTTAAAAGAAAACAACTTGTTGGCTAGTAAAACTGTTTCCAAACTCAAATTTAAATGTTTCCAGTGAGTGAAACCTTCTGCCCACCCATATCCCATGGAAGTTCCCAAAACTGCGCTGAAGTGAGTTCTAAATTGTGTGTAGGCCTTCTGCTGGCCCTCTGCGGTAGGGAGCAATGGATCCTGATCAGTCAGGGAAGGCAGAGGTCAGGAGTGGCAGCTACTAATGGCAAGCACACATGCACCTAGCCAGGCTTCAGTGTGTGCACATGGAAGTCTGCTTCATTACATCACTCCCTGGAAGCACAAAAGGGATATTGCTTTGACTCTGAGTCACCGGGGCAAGCAAAATCTCGACTTTATAAAACGATACCTCTTCAGTACAGAGGAATGTTTTCCATATGCTGTGGGATTAAAAGTACAGCATCACATAACAGAGTCATTTGGATAGCTACAATCCTGAGAAAAACCTTCTTTCTATGAAGAGCTATACAAGAAAATTAAAGAGAGGAAGACATTTTGTCTACATTTAACCATTAACACCCTGAAATAAAACCTTAACTTCTTTTGGCAGCTTCAGGTTCTTCTGATCAGCAATGGAAAAATAGTAATTATTTTTAAAGGAATACTCATACTTTTTTACAACTAAGGCCACAAATAATTATGATGCTAATTTAATTTAAGCATCTAGTTGTCACCAATACATGCCCACACCTCTCTCCCATAATATCATGGAATAATCCATTGTATGTTTACAGGAGATAAAATATTTGGGTTGAATGACAAATCATGTCTCAACAAGAATCTTTTTCCTTGTTTAGAAATGTAAACCTGGTAAAACAGCTATGTAATTTTTACATTTTGTATTCCTCTGCATCATCCTGTAGCTTCTGAAAGCTCCCCCATTGCCTCACAAGTCAAAAAAACCACTGTTATTGGCTGCATTCTCCGTATCCAATACAGGGTGTAACCACACCATTCCTTAAATTCTAAACTTATTCTCATAAGTACACTATAAAATCTGGATTCCTTAAGTCATTCATTTTAGAACGTAAATTGAAGGATCATAAAGCTCTTCTGATAAATTTGCCAATATGTTAAAAAAAAAAAAAAAAAGAAGAAGAAAGATTAAGTTAGAAAGTTTTGCAGTGGTGTTATGAATACTACTAACATTCTACCCCTAACAGCTACCTCAGGAACATAACAGTTCCTTTTAACCACTACATCACACGCAGAACTTTTTTTCAGAATCATTGTTCCCTAGTAAATATCTCACATCATATAAAAATGACCTAATTTCTCTACTCTTAGACATAAAACTTCATCAAATAAAAGCACTTCCAAGGCATCAGTCTCTAGGATATACCAGATCTGCATTAGGATTATTAACTAGCATTCATCAGAGAGCAGATTCCTGCAAGACATTCCTGCACATTAAAACCTCCTTGGTCATTCAGAATTCTTTATTTTCCATTTGCTTACAATTTATTGTTTAAAATTCAATGCTAGTCTTATGCCTTTCTTGCCTTACTCCTTCATTTTCTTTCCTTCGGAAGAGTTTCTGCCCTTCCAGGCATCTCAGGACACCAGGAATAGGTGAATATCACCAGCACATTTTACAGCTCAATAAACTAAGAAACACAGCTGCTTGCTAGGGGGTTTTACACATAAGAAGATAAAATGAGAGTTAAGGCAGAAAGAGATCCCAGTCATAAAATTGTAAATACAATCCCTGTTTCCAGATTCCTTTCCTCCAAGCGAGTGCAAAAAAAAAAAATGGATACAAGAGTTGAAGCTAAGCTGCATTCAATTTGCATTAAGATTCAAATATCTCTCCAAACCATAGTATTTCAAATTTGCAACACAGAAGTATTAGACTGACATAATTTCTCTATGTAGACTCAAATTACCCTGTATTCAAGTAGGATAGAGTTTCTCTGGTCCTGTCTGTTCAACAAGATGCCATGTTTTGAAAAATTATGCTTCTTCATGTTTTTCTTAATTAAAGAAAAAAAATTAAACCAAGTACATTTAAAGTCCAAAACTGACAGGAATTGAGAAGGGAGAATATGTTTGTGCTGAGAGAAGCTCATTTCTCTTTACTGATTTTTGTTAATATTAACCACAGTGCTTGTGAATTTGCTAACATCTTAAAAAACAAATATCATAAAATATTCTAAGTCTCCTAAAACTCTTTAAAAATACTAGAAGACATGAAAAGTCAGGGATTTAAGAAGACTTCAGTAAAAATGTGGGAAGAAGAGCTAGAGCCAGCATCAGTAAGATGATACTTATTGCCTCCAGTCTCCTCTCCCTCACTGGTGGTTCACTTTATGGGGGAGGCTTTGGTTATTGAGTGAAAGAAGTAAATATCTTACTTGATTCGTCTCCTGTAGGCTTCATACAAACAGTGGGAAGGGAAACTTGAAGAAGCAAAGCTCTGAGTGAAGTAGGAAGCTTTGCAGGCCACCCTGAGGTGGCTGCAGGTCTCCAAGTGGCTCATGACAGGCATGATTAATGTAAGTGGAGAACTAAAAAGCTAAAGCTGTTTGTTCGAAAGGACAATACATTAGAGACTTCCTGGCTCCTAATGGGTCCTTATCCACTCCTGTAGTGTACCTTCTGGAGCAGTCATTAGGCAGCCCTGGAAGAATGTGTCCTGTCATTCCCAGTAGCCTATGGCACATGGAGGGTGTGCATTTCACCTGCAAGAGAGGGCATGCACCGTGTGCTGAGGAAACCAAAGGGACAGGAGGGACGAGTGAAAAGAGGACATGGCATGTGAAATTTGAGAACAGTTGTTTGCACATTTTAAACATTCTGGGGATATATTTCATAAATCAAAAGCAGCCTGTGTGCATTTTTTCCTCATCAGCATAACCCACAAGTGTGACAGTGACTCTAAAAATGTCACCCCAGTGTCAATGTTTCTATCAGCAGCAGGTGTTTGCTAGTACAAACCTCCTTGCATGCTTATAACCCTCATAAAAGAAATACTCCAAGACTCATTTGAGACTGAAGATAATGCCCAACTAATACACTGGCTCCAAACAGCCTTGGAATTTGGCTAAGTGTCACTTCAGCTCTGAACACCCAGTTGCTAAGTCCATATTCCCACTGGAAAATTTTAAGGGCTTCCGTAGGTGTTTGGTGCCCCTGTAGTTGGCATCATTTCAGTGGTTACTGAAAATACAGCGAAGGTAATAAGAAATGTTACTGCCTGAAGACCACAGAGCCCATACCAAGTGGGCTGTGCAATACAGCTAGATCATTTCAGAGCTGAGAGCAGAAACTTCATTTCAGCCTTTAGGCTTGTGACTTGAGAGAAACTGTGCATATATGCAGTGGACTTTGGGTTTTCAGTGCAAAGCCTAAAGATGGTCCAAGTGTCAGTCAGCAGCACTAAACAGTTCTGTCTGGAGGTCACTTCCCCACCCTGTTTCATCTTTATACAGGCTGCCATTCTTTCAGGTCAGCCCAAGAAGTAGTTGCTGGAGCCTCACTGAAAAGACAGGGTGATGAAATTATTCTTACTAAGAACGACTCTCTCTCTCTTATACACACCCAGAAAAAGAGATAGACATCAGGTTAACTGGACAACCACTTACAGACTACCACCAACCAACAGGGTAGCAAATGGTGGTGAGGTGAGGAACAAATTGTCAAAACTTCCTCTCTACCAGCACTGTCAGTAAAGCAAATACAGTCCTAAATTTAAACCCTAAATCTTCTAGAACATGATCTTACTGACACTTAGGAAAGCTGGTTCATGCTTAAGAGCCTGAATGAAAGAGACTTTAATCTCTTTCTCTTTTAGTTGTGACTTGGAATAATGAAAACATTTTAGACAGAAGCATGATTGTTATGTTGATGATGTCCCTTCAACTATTTACAGAAGTAGTGCCAAGATACCACAAGAAAGGCCGAGCATAAAGTATTTCCAGCACATCAAAAAGCAGGAAGCATGGGAAATCTTCCCACTAGAAAAGCCTGATCTCATGGGATTTCCAGCTCAGTTGCTTAACTCTTGCTGTCCAGCATCTCAGAAAGTAGATTACATCAATTTGCCTCAAATCTGCAATCTCAGTGATTCATAGTAAAGCTGACAGAGAAGTGATGGAAACCATGACATTGAGTGAGAGTTTAAGTGAGTCTTTTCACTGGTTGAGCTTAAGGAAAGCCGCACATATAATTGTTTAATTCAAATGCCAGTGTGGCTTGCGCTCTCCCAAACTGGGGCTTGGGGTAATTAAACCTTTACAGCTTGATGAGAGTATGAATTTTGCTGTGCTCTGATGGTGTGTGTGCCAGGGGAAGAGGCCAGTGCAGGCCTGGATGGCAAGAAAACAAAACTGCATACAAAAGTACCTGTGTTTTGTCCCACAAACCATGTCATATAGGAACTACTTTCATGTCAGCTTTTGGAGCTTCTGGGAAAACTGGCAGTGCTTCAGAGCTATCTACATGGGGTAAAGCAGCCAGTACAGCTTCCTTGGGACAAGCCCAGCAACAGGGTGCGAGAAAAGAGATGGAGGACAGCAATTTCCACTTTGCAGTGTTTGCATCAAGATGCCTTAAATCTTATATTTAAACAGGGTATAATAATCTACAGATAGTTTGTAGAAAGAATATATCAGCTGCTGGGAATACTGATGTCTCTTAGCAGCTTAGGTGACAGCCTGGTAACCCAGCTGCAAGCTCCTGACAGATCAGGAACAGCTGAGTTCCCATGAGATCTTGTCTCTCCTCATCTCCACCTGCCTTGCTGATGGGGAAATCCTGCAGCAGACTGCTGATCCATTACCTGCCTAGCAGTAAACAGGGACTGCTTCAACCAGCCTAAGTCTCCAAAGCCTTCAAATTCCCCTGGGAACCTTGACTATCAATACAAGGGACAAGAGCATTTCTTCTACAAAATACCTTCTATCAAAACAAAATGAAGCAAACAACATGTCTAATGGCTGAGTGCTGGTCTTCTACCTTCCACCCTCCAATTTGCAGCTGCAAGGTGACCAAACCCCACTTGTCATTTCTCTCCATGCTTCAGCAGGAACTTCCTTAGAAGGCTGTCAGTAATTTCTGATTTTTGTTTGGCAAAGCAAAGAGGGCTATTTGCACTGCCTTAGATATGCAAGTAATTTGTCTGGGGAAATTAGACTCTTACACAGCAGGTCTTTAATTTCAGTTGGACCTTTTAGGGTTGGCTTATAAGAAAAGTGAATTCCAGTGTTCTCACATCCCTTTTCTCCTCCTCTTCCTCACACAGTGGGATAAGCAACAGCATGGGGATCAGAGCTGTTGAACACCTCAAATGCAGGTATTGCCACCAGCAAAGAAGCCAGTGAAATCTCAGGCCATGAATACATGGGCAGATCTTGGGGAAGAATTCCTAGAAAAAGGTGTGATGGCAATGGGTTAAGATTTTCCTTTCTACATGATCTCAGCTAATGTGCACAGGGTGAAGAAGAAACTTCTCATACTGCATATACCTCCACATTTCTGAACAGCCTGTAGGGCGGACGCCCTTTATTAACATGAAAAAAAGCACTGGCCTGTTTCCATTTCTTCAAATATTCCTCCTGTCTCTACTTTCTATTGTGGTTGGGCTGTCTTTGGTATGTTGACCAATCTGAAGAATTCACATAAATACTGTCAGGCTTGTATTTTTTACCTCAGCAACTGCAGACCCCTCATGTTTTTGCTACCCATAAATCTGCTTGTCAGTTCTCAGGCATCTCATGATGTCTTAAATTTTTTTTTAAGACTTTAACTCACATCATCTATTTGCCTTTGAGAAAAACTCCATATGCCTTGCATCAGAATGGAAAGGAAAAATATTGTATTAATGAAGAAAGTTGTAACCTGAGGTTTTAGCTAACATTTCAGAGTCTATTCAGGTTATTGCTTCAGCCATCAAAATAATCCCTAGATAAGGTAAATCCTGAGACTGAGATATTTGTTGCATGGATATGGTAAGAAAGTAAACTTAACTACATGTGTTTAACATCCTAATGAAGCTGCATCTCTCAAAATTAAGATCTGAGCTGGATAATCCATGAATGACTGAATAAAACAGTGTCCCAAGAGGATTACAGGAAAGGGTTAGTACAAGGTGCAGGCTCGAGCTGCTGAACATCTGAGGTGATTAGAAGTGTGTGTTGAGAGGGAAGCCATCTCCAGATCACATCATTTTACAGACCTATTTATAAGCAATGAGAGAAGGAGTTACACAGATTACAAGGCGAGGGGATGGACCACAAAGGAGCAGGCTAGAGGAATGCAGGGAGTAGTTATCTCTTAACCTGGAGTGCAGCAGGAGCATACTGCTATGCCTTTAGACACAGCCCCTTCAAGAGGCAAGCTGGTGTAATCTGGCATGCTCCAGAGCAAAGGCAGGACTAATCCTCTTTCAGCTTGACTCAGTCTCCCTGCAGACTGAGCTGCTGAAAGACAGTTTATTGAATAGCTGTAATGTCACCAAGTATCTCCGCCCCAAGGCTGAATGGATTTAAAATAAACTGAAGCAAGCTGCTCTGAAATCAAACTAAGCATTCACACCACATTAAAATTTGTTTGAAGTAAAATGTGTCAGAAAAGACCCATGTTTTGAGCAAACAAAGAAGCCCTATAAGAATACCATAGATTTTTGCTGTGCATTGAGTAGTATACTACTCAAGACGTTGCTTGGGTGTAGGCATGTGCATGCTGGTAGGCATGTACAAAGACTTGTGTACTAGCATTTTTATATAAATGTTTGATAATTGCCCTAATTTTTGCCTTTCTGAGGATTATTTTAATTAATATGGAGACAGTGTTAATTAAAGCACATGCAGGGCAAAACAGACTAGGCCAAGAAAATGTTCTGTCACTGCCTGATAGAGAACTTCTACCACAAAACACTCTGGTCAAAGAGGACACACCCAAGATGTTATCCTGTAGCCAAACCTGTAGCCCAACTCTTCTCAGAGAAGAGCATAGTCATGAGAATATAACTCTAGAATAGTACATTGAAAGTTGCATCACCTTTATATTCACAGAGACACAGCTGTGGTACATAAGCATCATACTTGCAGCAGAAATTTTCAAGCCATTCAAGGTGGGTTTATTGCTGAGAAACTGAGGGCACAGCACAAACCATTATTAAGTCTTGCTGAATGCTAATGCATGTTTCCTAGAATAAAAAGTGACCAAAAAGTCTGGAAAGAAAGTATTGGTAGCGACAATATAAAACACACAGCACAAAAATGCCTTTGATGCAAGGGACAGAAGGTTAAATCAATCTCAGTTAGAAAAGGAATGAGAGGCATTTGGGGAAAGTAGAAATCTTAAGAAATCATCAAATCACAGGGCTGGGGATTGTTACTTGGTTCCTTGAATAATCATTAGGATCCTTTTCCGTTTCTAAAGGAGCATAAAGGAAGAGGCAGATAAGTCGATGCCAATGTCTGTAATTAACTGAGGATTTGGTCATACTCAGAAACAAAGGCATTTTTCATCCTTTTAAAGGTGAGCTCAGTAGCACCTGAGCCACCTAAGTAATGCTGAAACCCTGTAATAACAAATCCCTCAGTACTTTACATACATATAAAATAGACCCTATATGCCTGTGTGTGTGTACCTGTGCTCTGTGTTACAGAGGCAAGGAGTTTTAGCAACATTTTCCAGGCATATGCAGCAAAATATGGAAATGGTAAACTGTCCTCTTGGCAAGAAACAGCTACACTCAGTACATACAGCAAGGATTACCAAATTATTCCATTATTACTTTTGCTTATCCATATCAGAAAATTACTTAAATGTAGAGTCAATGTCTAAAAGACACTTTGAGACTGAAGAGCCTCTCTTGTTGCTTCAGTTCTACACAGTGCTCCTTGATAATAAAATAATGGTGGATAAATGTGTAAATATAAGCAGCAATATTTCCCCTCCTATCTGTATTTATAGCTATATTTAAATAAAGCTATTTATGTTGATGAAAATATTGCTATCCTATCTTTCCTGCTTCAGCAGCAGTTCTTATTATTTAAACATTAACAGGACAGAATCTCCTGGCTCCCAATTAAGCTGTCAGAGTAGTTAAGCTATGGATTTTCTATGTCTAGCAGTACTATGAAAGCCAGAAATGTTCTCCCAAGCAAAAGATAAGGGGGGAAATCTGCTTCAAATATATGGTGGACATGTCAGCAACGTTTATGATGGCATCAGAGAGAGCAAAGATGCAGTTTGCCATGCCAGCATGTTGTTTCACAGACAGAGAAACACAGGAGTTGGTTTAGAGCACACAAAGAGGTTTGAGACATTCCTGAAAGGACTCAAACCTCTGGGAGCCAGGTTCACAGGCTAGAAAAATGGGGCTGGGTCCTTGTTTACAGGGTGCACACAGCTGTGGAGGAGGGAGCAAAGCAGTTGTCTGTGTTTTTTAGACAGACCAGGACTACTCAGACTTGGCCAACACATCAGATTCAACTGCTCTTTCCCTTGAGCCCAGAAATAATAATGGTCTGTTTCCCTTTTTTTAATGTCCTTTCAACCATGCTGCTATTTTTATGCTTCACTTGCTGGCACATGGATCAATCACTGTAGGACCTGATTTACAACCTGTACTCCAGACAGTGCTTCTAGCAAGGGGGGGAGAGGGACAAGTGTGTTTAAACACTCATTGTGCAGTGTCTCGATTTGGCTCCAGGAGATATTTGGAAATATAAGGCGAAGGAAAGAGGCTGGATCCTCTATCATTTATACTAATTAACTTCTGAGCAGTGAATCAACTTGACTGTTTCCATAGGGAGAACCCACGACTTTTCAGCCCTTGTCAGTGAGTTGCTCCTTAAAAGGCCGTTTTGTTTCCCAGAATGTATAGCACCATCCCCCAACTCATTATGGATGGCTTTTCTAGATTAAAAGAAAAAAGGGATTGTTTTATTGGAGAAAACTAAACAAATCTGACATCCTGCACCATTTATTGACCCCCATCTGAGAAGCCTTTAGCTTAAAGCCAACACATGACCTTCATCTCCCTTGACACATGGGACACAAGCAATAATACTTGTTTTGATGACTGAGAATTGATTTTGGGTGTATCCACATAAATCCCTTTGCTGTTGGAGTACATTTAGGAGAAGATACAGAAGACAGACTCTCCTCTAAGGAGGAGGGAGTGGCAGGGACAATGCGCGATGAGCTGACTGCAGCTCCCATTCTCAACCCCCATATACCACCTGGGGAGGAGGGATAGAAAATTGGTAGTGAAGCTGAGCCTGAGAAGAAGAGGGAGGTGCAGCAAAGGTGTTTTAAGATTTATTTTTTATTTCTCATTATCCTACCCTGATCTCATACCTAATAAATTAAATTAATTTCCCCCCGTCAAACCTGTTTTGCCTATGACAGTTACCTGCTGAGTGGTTTCTCCCTGTTCTTTTCTCAACCCATGATCTTTTAGCTATATTTGCCTCCCTGCCCAGCTGAGTTGGGCAGTGCTAGAGCATTTTTGGTGGGCACATGGCATCCAGCCACAGTCAACCCACCACACCAACCTGAATGAATTTAAAATTCATTTAAATACATCTGAATTTTTATGTTCTCTCCAGCACATCTTGGCCTGGATTTATGAAACAGGGATGGACTGTGCAACTGATGCAGCATATACTCTCCCTCCTTTTAGTCTCTGGATATTGGGAGGACTGCGAGCCATTACACAGATATACCAACCCCAGCATATGTATATACTTTTCAGCATATGTGTATATGTTCCAGACAGTGTTACTACTGTGAGGAGTTTTACTGACAAAAAATCGAAACAGCTACTATAATCCTAAACAATCTCAAGTAATCCTAAATGAAGCCAAACCAACCTTTCTTAAGGTTTATTTCTGGTTCATCAGGTTTTGCAGTAACATTTGAAGTTAAACACAGGTTGATAATCATTGCTTTGCACTTTATTCTGTAGGAAATTTTTTCTTTTTCTTTTTGGTCACTGAATCATCACAGTAAAGGCCAGATTTGCAAGGGGCCTTCAGGTACCTGGTTCCCACTTAGTCGGAGTTTAGCAGGGCTTTTCTGGATGTGATAATCACCATTTTGGACTACAAAAACACATTAGCCAGGCAAGGATTTGACTTGCAGATTCTAAACCTGCATTTATAGTGTTTACAAGCCTCCCTATCAGAGCTGCTGCTGAGGGCCCACCAGCCCATTAAACATCAGTGTCCTTATCAGCTCTCAGAGCTCATGACAAAGTTCAAACCAATTGTAACACACCAGGGAAGCCCAGCTTTGTCTCTCAGAGAGGAGTCATGGCATGGTGGAGGAATAAAGGGTAGCTTTCCCAGGAAGGACAAGAGGCTGACCAAAAAACTCCTGTCAAGTATCATATCCCAAAGTGCGAGAAAGGTTCCTGCGCTGCATGGCAGCCAGCAGTGTAACGAAAAAGCCATCCTATGTTGCACATTCCTCCTTATCAATTCTCCCTCCCCATATGGCCTCACCTACAACTCTCTCAGCTAAGTGAAGGAAAGATGCTCCACATGTCTGTGCTGACATTCATTATACTGAGAGGCCACTCACAACGCAAGCAGAGAACAAAATAAAAATGAAATTTCACTGTAATCTGTAAAGTCTCTCACCAGCAGCACTTCATCTTAACTAAACATCAAAAACATATATCACAAAAAATATTTTCGGACTAGAATGCAACCAATCAGTAACACTGCTCCCTCAAACAGATCAGGCACTGGTTACCACCCATGGGAATATCTCTGCAATGGGTCAACCAACAAATAGCTCTCCATATTCCCTTGAAGAAACAATGTGGGAAAAATAGTCTTACCACATTTTCTTCTGTCTCTTCCAATGTAGAGGCTGACAGAGCTTGGAAGAGAAGGCATCAAGAGGTGGATGGTTCATTCAGCCTCTTGGCTCCATCCATGCCCAGAAGGGGAAAGCTCTGAGCCTTTACACAGAGNGTCTTACCACATTTTCTTCTGTCTCTTCCAATGTAGAGGCTGACAGAGCTTGGAAGAGAAGGCATCAAGAGGAGGTTGATGGTTCATCAAGCATCAAGGTGGATGATTCATTCAGTCTCTTGGCTCCATCCATGCCCAGAAGGGGAAAGCTCTGAGCCTTTACACAGAGAGGTTTTTTATGGTCCCATGAGCTGTACATACCCATGCCAAGACAATGGAATTGCTCCTGGAAAGACACCTAAAGATAAAATAGCAAGAGTCACCTTTGGTGGGATTTAGTTTGGGTCTAGTCCTTGCAGAAACAGAGAAAGTAAGCAAAGAATCTCCTCTGTCACAGAGAAGCATAAATGCCTCCCTATAGGGCAAACAGGGATCCAGAGAAGACATTTGAGTGATGGAGCTCCATGGCCACTTTGGTTCCCACCCACACGAAAGTTGGTTAGAGGGAGCAACATGTCCCTCGACTCTGAACTGTTTTATAGATGTGTGAGAGACTTTTGGGGTACTGGAAGCAGAATGGCTACGAAGCAGAATGACTTGACCACTTTTATTGCTGTGATTAGACTAATTCCAGTAACAAATCTGCCCTCACACACTGCTACATTGTGCTACTGTGGTCTGTACATATCCTTGCCAAAAATGCTGAGGCTGCTGCTGGGAACTCTAAGAGGAATTTTGCTTCTTTTGTTCTTGTCTTGATGAGCTCCATGGAAAATAATGTGGTTGTAAGCTGTTTCCAGTGCTGACCTGTATCTAGCAAGTGGTCTTCAGCCCCGAGCATTTCCAGCTCTTTTGAACAGATTTAGATAGGATTCTTGGCAGATGCCAACCTTTCTGGTTCTGGTTCAAAGTGGCATTTGAAGTATTGACAAAAGACTGATATGTTTTACTGAAACACAGGTTTCACTTAATAAGCACAGATCTGGAAATGGATTGTTTCAGATTTGAGGGTGAAGTCAGTTGTTAAACTGGAAATCAAAGAAGAAAGCAAGGAAACTGGAGGAGCAAAATCTGGGTGAAAAAAAACTGAGTGAAACAAAAGGTATCAGTTGTTTCCAAATTTCTGGGGGTTCACATTTCTAGATACCTGAAAAAAATCAGAAAGAAAAAAAATGGGTGTTTCTGGAAACAAAATCTGGTTTTGCACCCATATGATTCTCTCTGTACTCCTTCCCATTTGTTGTGCCTTCTGCAGATCCTCAGATCTACAGGAGTCTAAGCATGGGGGCCCAGCCACGACTGACATCAGGCTACCTCCACCACCCCTACCCACAGTGACCCAAAAATGGAGCTGATCTTAGAGCAAGGGAGAAATTTGGCTCTCAGAGGGGAGAATCCACCCAGCAGTAGTCCCAGCAAGGGCCCCGACACTCAGGTCTCTGGGGAGAGAACTCCTCTCTCTGCCATGGAGACTATGGGGCCTGTCAGACCACAGAAAGTCTGGCAGCACATTCTGGAGAGGGGGGAAATTTTCACTGAAGTATGGTTCTGGCCACAATTACTTCACTCTTGAGTGAGGTTAATATTATTTTTTATTATTGTTTTAGGAGGCTCTGTTTCATTAGAAGTGGGAAGTCAGTGTATACAAACACTTGTGTAGTAGAAAAATCAATATCCAGCCTTCTCTATTATAATAATAAAAACAATGAAAAGGACTTTTGAAATCTTGTGCTGTAAGAATAAGAATAAATAGTGCTCTAGTGAGTGAGTTCCTGTTTCTAATTAGACTTGGACAACATGCCTCATTGCCCAATGAGGCCATTGTCTTCTCCTCAGAGGTAGGAACACGATGCTTCTCAAGTGGTTTTAAGCTGATGCAGCAGTGATAAGGTTGAAACAGGGACATGTGTGTCCCCAGCATTGCTGCCCTGAAGGCAGGAATTTTCTTAATAATTTCCTTGCCCAGAAACAGTCTTTCAAATTTCACAGTTGTTGAGCACAAAACGGAATATGCTTTTTTGTTTGTGTTTATGTAAAGGTATTTAGTGATTGCCAGAAAGTTATGGGACCCTGGTCAACGAAGATTTTGGCCATCAAAGTGGCAATTAGAGCTGATCATGAGATTTCTGATGGCACATCATTGCACTGGAAAACACTGCTTTGTGAGAGCCAGCAAATTTCATGTTAAAACATAAAACATTTCAATTAACCAACATCCAACCACATGTAGTTTTCCACTGGAAAACTGCCTGGCTTCCTGCCAGTGAACCTGGTGGTCTGCTTGGGACACAGGGAGCGTGGGCTTGCTACTTCCAAACAGGGAGTCTGGTAGTGTTGGGAGACCTGGCTGAAGTCAGCAGTCCCAAAGTATAGGCTCCCATCCCCAGCCTTGGCTCATCGTGCTGCTCCGTCAGAACCAGCAGCAAGGCTGGAAAGAAGCACGTCCTGGGGAGCGTATTTTATTTTGGAAATACCATGCGTCATTGTTTCCTATTCCTATTTTTTCCCTATAAACTTCTCTATTGTGGGTAATTTCGAAATAACTGGGTTCATTCCAAATCAGAACAAAACCAAATGTCAGAATTTCCCACGAACCAGGAATTTGACAATTTGGCCAGTCTTCCTGGCAATATTCCAGAAAATTTTCAATAAAATTGGATGTGTTGCTTGATGGCAATGAGCAGTTGGATTTTCTATACAACTCTGAGCACTTCTCAAAGAATTTTCTTATTAGAAGTAAAATGTGATTTTGCTTTCAGCTGCCAGTAGGTGAAGGTAGAATCAGTACCCGGACCAGGACTCTTCTCCAAAGGAAGTGTCCACACTGCTTGCTCCTGATGAGTCCTGCCCTGCCCTGCCCAGCCCTGAGCACAGTGAGGGAGTGACGGAGAAGACACATGCCAGGCTCCCAGTCTGTATCTTATTAAGCAATATTATAAAATGACAAGCTCTCAGAATAAAATGGGCACATGCAGAGCATAAATACATCTGATGAGAAATAGGGCGATTTGTGTCAAGTGTCCTTCACTTACTGGTTTTTTACAGACCTTATGAAGTCATGGAGAGTTGGTTTGGGAGAGAGAACACAAACCTTCTGCAGTTTAACTCATGACCATTGAGAAATGAGGATGGCATCAGTTACTTCCCTTTATATCAAGCGAATGTGGTTTCAAAACCCATCCTGACCACATCTAGAAACTTCAGTGCTTTTTATATCCACACAGCACCAGGCAAGGTGATACAATAGAGATCTGAGCATGGCTCAGAGCTCCCAGAGGAAAGGCCAAGCTCCAGGTCTGAAATGGGTTGATCAGAGAGCTTGTGATTTTCTAAGCCACCATCCTGCCCTGCCCAGCCCTGGTTAAGATCCCACTGATAGCAAAAAGGACACTATGCTGCATATCATATTCATACAGATACTCCCAAAGCTGCTAATGGAGATTTCTCTGCAAGGAAGAGTGGCTCAGTCTGAGGTGAACTTGAAGATTTCCAAAGAGCTCCACCATGGCCAACACAGGGAAGGTCAGCAGCTGAAGAGAAACAGCTTCATGTTGATACCTGAAACTGTGAACTGTGGACTATGTTAGGTGCAAACCAACATATTTTAGAGTCTTCTTCAGATGTGAGAATTGTGTGGTCATTATTTGCTCACACATGTTTAGGACAGATTACTCCTGTATTTCAGCACTTCCCAGGACTAGACACTTAGAAATTATACCAATTTAAGAGGTGAGAGAGAAAAAAGAACAAGAAACAAGTACCAGGAGAGAGCACCCAACAATGTCTTTCCAGCAAGATAATTTGCCTTTAAATTAATGTAAGACTCAGTCAAAAGAAAAGTAGATTAAAAAAAATTTACCTTGATTTTGCTTACAACCACTCCAGTAAAGTAATGAGGGCTACACTAGCAGCTAATGAGAGCTACACAGGATTTCTGCTTCAGAGGCAACTGAATCCAGCTGAGCTGATATGTAAACTTGCTTTGGTAGATGTCTTGCAAGGACCAGAAATTATTGGTGTCTATCCAAAACTCTACTGTCATCAAACTCAAAGCATGGAGAAAGCATTACAGCCTCTGTGTGACTGTGCTGTAGCAATCACTAAGGCCTTCTGTATGTTTGCTTCAAAATACTTCAGGGTTTACCATGGATACTGTGACAAAAGAGCACCTGTTATGCTGCTTTATTTTGTCCCCAGAGAAGTCATTCTTAAGCAGCAAGAACATCACACAGAGCAATGTGCTCCTGGGGCTGGCCTCCAAGATCTGCTTTCTAGAGCAAGGATGACAGGGGAGAAAGTCCCTAAAGCCATGCTTTTTGGGAGATAGTAGGTGAGAGAGGAGACCTGTTGTTTCCTCTCTGTGAAACAGGCAGATGCATGGGGCTATTTTCTTTATCACTTATTACACTCTTACAGAGATGAGAAAGGAGAGTGTTCTCTGCTCCACAGCTATCCCTTTCCTAAAATCCAAATAAAGGAAAAGATGCTGTGTTTCCTAGACAAACCCCTGAAAAGTTATCACCCCATGATCTGAAAGGTAAAACTGGATCTGCTAATCTTTCTAGCTTATTGACCTCCGAACTCTGGTTTGAATCCCAGTTCATGGCTGGGATTCTGCAAGTCACAGGCAGGCAACAGGAAGAAAGGTTGATGTCTGTGCATCTCTGCCATTCCCTTCTGTGTCACCACACAAGGAGCCTACCATTATGAGCTTTATTCAAGTTTGGGGGGTTTAAAAACCATTTATGGCCATCTTTCAAACTGCAAGCAAGTAGAGATTCTGCCAGCTGGTAAATGCCCTGGCAAAAACAAAAGACATCTGAAGAAGACAGCTCCCAGATAAATAACACATATAGGAAAACATTGCTACCAATTTCTAGTTTTAAGCCTGGAAATCAAAAAGGTATTTTCCAATCACTGGCAGCAAGTCCCAGGCATGCAGTGCTAGGACAAACATTTGAGAGGTACTTGGTAACAGCTTGGCAGGGGATTCGTCTGAGGGTGGCCATCTGTGTGGGTGTTGTACACAAGGTTTGTATTTCACTCTCCTCTATTAATAAGGTTAATAAGTAGAACCATGTGCTGTGCTTGTGTGTGACACGCTAGGCACATTTAATTTAATGCAGAATCTAACAGTCCATGCTTTAGAAGAGTTTACAAAAAAAGTTGTCAACGAAGGTAACTTTCCTGAGGCAAACAAAAAATAAGCTGAGGCCAGCACATGAACTAAAATTCCTCCATTTTTCTGCTCATGCCCTCAAGCTAGTAACATGAACCTCAGACAACAAGATGTCAAACATTCACCTTTACCATTGATGTGGCTGATTGGTGTCAGATGATGGCATTGGTTTCATCAAAGTAAGAGCCATGGAGCCTGGTACGTGTTACTGCTGATTGGGAAAGCTGCACAAAGGAGATTAAAGAGACAATGGGGAAAAAAAGAGAAAGAAAAAGGAGGAAAAAACATAAAAAATGTCATCTCTCCTCTCTCCAGCTCACAGTTCTGGCACAATGAACAAACAAAAAGAGGTACAATTCATGTCAGTAAGTAAACAGCCTCCACAATTCAGCCTTCAATTTACATCTTGAACTTCTGCTATGAAAGGGATATAAATGAGTCCTGAACACACATTAGGATCTACTAACTCACAATTTAAATGGCAATTGGGTCCCCTCCACAGAGCAAGTTGGATCAGGTTTGCTATACAGAGTTTCTTCCAGCAAGAGAGTTTCTGTATTGCACATGTGACTTTCTGTTGCTGTGCCAGACTAATCTCCAAAGCAGATCATCTGCAATTTCAGGTGCATTCCCAGAAATCTATTCTATATTCCTTATTTTCAATAGCTGCTGCTGTTGGTGGCAGTGGTCCTTTGTTCCTCTGAAATTTGTGTCATGCTCTTTCCTGATGCGTGAGTTCATCTTTTCAAAGGCCTGATGATTTCACATTAAAAAGGTTTTATCAGATCAGTGTGAATGCCAGCAGTGGTACGTAATTTTTCTTACAGCCACAGCTGTGGATGGTTATTTCACAGGTCATTTGGCATACGCCACACAATTTTATGGGCTTTCAAAAGCATTTTCAAGGGAAAGAAAAAGTGGAGACCTTTTCTGTAGGTACCTTTCCACTGAGTTTTGTCCTCCCTGTTTCTACCTCTGAGCTGCCACAGACCTAATGACTTTCCATGAGTGAAGTTATTACTTCTAAAAAGGGGCAGCATTCCAGTGCTACCATGTGCAACACGTTGATTACAGCCTATGGGATGCATAAATCAAAATGACATGGGTTAGTGTTTGAGGGCTGGTTGCCCTAATGTCAAGTCAAATCTCTTGGTAGCATGAATTCCTTATTAAGGAATTTTGTAAATTTATATGATGTACCCAAAGAGAGAAATGCATCAGACAAAACACCAAGGGGAAGAAGTAAGGAGTGAAAAAACAACCTTGGAAGCAGAAAATTTAACATTGACTACTAAGACTGAAGTAACTTTTACCCAGCTTGCCGTGAGCAGGGAGCATTTCAGGACAGTTTCATTGTGCATGTGAGAGTATTCAGTTACAATTTTATCTCTTTGAGCTGTGATGGTGTTGATTTGGCAAGCAGTGGGGCATTGTTATTCCAGCTGGGTAACTTTTAATAACAATAGGAATCCATGCTATTTGTCAGATACTTGAATTGACTAGTATTTCTTATTTTAAGGTATTAAGGTATAAACAAATTTGGAAAGAGGATTTTGCAGAATCAAGGAATGAGAGACACAACACTAGCTGCAAATATTTTGTAAATGCACAGTTGACAGAGTTTCCCATTATCTTTTTAGTTTACTGTTTTCGTGCAAAACAGTAAAAGCAAGCAGCTAAGCTCAGTGCTTCTCTTCAACCCCTTCAGTACAACCCATCCAATTGTACAAATATCAATGCTTCAGACATATGATTCTTTACTTCTTCATCTTTTGTCTTTTTTACAGACATAACTTCAATATTTTGAGATTTTTGCACAAAATAGTAGCCTTAACCTACAGGCAGAATATTCCTGTAGTTCACAGAGCTTTGTGGCTGTTTTCTTGTTGTAAAGGCTGTTTTCGTCTTGTTATACCAAAACAGATTATGCCCTCATGTAACTGTCTATACTGAAACATTAATGGAGGGCTGATATTTGGGGTTCTTGTGCAGGGGACACTTAGACTCTCAACAATGCTGTGTCCACAGTAATCCTCAGTTCAGGGTAGTCACACCACAGAGAAAAATTTCTGGGTCATTTATTGTAAGTATTGGCTTAAGTAATCTGAGAAGTACCAGAACTGAATCCTGTGCCCATGGGTAAGCACCAGGTTAATCTACAAGGGAAATCTACACCTTATGAGGAGCATTTGTTTTATTTTCTTCCCAAAACAACACCGTCAAGGTGAAACTTTAGACCACCACAAGCAGCAGAGAGGGACTATTGTAAATCTCTTCTGAAAACACCCTTCTAAACAAGTGTTTCATTTATATTTCTGGACATATGTTGTTAACATTTTGGGAAACAGTCCAGAGGAGAAGTTTGGAGTCAGCAACATTTTTTGAAAAAGGGTATTTCAAGGAGTAATCTCATTTACTAATATGAGCATTCCCACTTAAAAACCCATCTGTATGAGTTACTCCCCTCCTACCAGGAAGTGCAATTCAACCTGTGAGTTTAGGAGATCTGCCCAGCATAATTTGAAAATCAGATACCAAATGAGGAGCTGCTCATGAATAAAACTTCATGGAGGAATATTATTTCCTGAATCTTTTAACAAAAAATAAGCCAATCAACCGTCACCTCACAGAATCCCAGAGGTGTTTGAGCATATCTGTGGATCACATCAAGCCATCTGAGACTTTTCTTTTTAGACCCTTATCTGTCATATCCTCTTGGGCCTTGCCTCCAAATTTTACTCAGATTTTATTTGCAGTGCTTTAAGTTCAACCTGTTGTTTTATCACTTTTATATTGAAGTATGAGCAGGGAAGAAATGGCCAAGCTAATAAAATGTCCTGAATATCAATGAGGAAACTGATAATTCAATTCAATTAATGAAAGTGATGACCTGTTTGTCACAATAATGATTCAGGCTCACAATCCTGGTTTTTTCACAGTATCATATGCACAATGGACCAACATGGATGAGACCCTAGCAACATAAGTTTCTTCTGGTGGTTGCAACAAGCTAACTTAGAATTAAACAACTATACCAGTTTGCACATGCTTCTTCCCTAGTCTTTTAAAACAGACTTCTGTAAACGTGAAGATTATTAATTCAGTCAGATACATCACATCCACTCTAATGTTCTCCATAAAAACTATAAAATGAAAATGCTAGCCTTAGAGCTAAATGGGCTTAGGCTTAGCTCACATGAATACAGGGGAAAAAATGGTAAGAGGTGTTCACAAGCCAGAACTAGACCTAAAATAATAAATTCAATTTTCCAAGGGCTTTCTTCATAAAGAATAAAACAAAAATGTTTTGCCTTTCTCCCCCCTGGAAGAATTCTCTTCACCTGGAAGAATCCAGAGGTGTGTTGTCCCAGACAAGGCAGATTTTCTAGCACTGTGACGGTCTGACATCTTATTTAAAATTATGCTAATGCTCCATATCCATAAACAGGTATTCATTCTAAAGACACACTCAGAGATCTAAAGAGGAGAAGCAAGGCCTTCCTAGTCTAGGAGAAATGGCCAAGAGGAGTACTTTTCCCCCTGGATGTGGTGTCTCAGCCATGACAGGGGAATATCTAAATCTTTTCATGCTGAGTTTGCTGTGACTCCTTGTGATGAAAGTTCACAGGAACCTAAGAAGCAGAGGTTTCTTCAGGAAGTTCAGGGTAGGCAGAATTGTTTTTCTTCTGCATCTGAATGAAATTCTTCCAGAAATGTGCAAGTACTGGAATATTTTCTTTATTTTCATTGCAAAGTCATTATTTTACTTACAATGTGGTTCCAAAAGCCTTTAGGGTCTTTCAGCCCCTCTGGTCACCAGTTAATGGCTGGCAAGGTTTAGACTGCTATTTGCTTATTCTGCACGTTGTCTCTCCAAAAAAACCAAAAAACCTTCCCACTGGAGAGGGCTGTGGCTGTGAACTCACCTCAGCCATCCTCAGCCACAGTTCAAAAATGGCAGCAAAGGAGCAAGTAAAAGTCTGATGTGCTACTTCCACTTAGTCAAACAAAAACTTCAGACAAATGAAGGTGTGGTCCTAAAAAAACGTGAATATGTAAATAGGTGTTGCAGTTCAGGCACCATGGGCAAGTCCAATTTACCTACTTGGGGCCCTGAGAAGAAAAGACAGAAAAAGCTGGAGAATTTAACTGCAAAAAATAACAGCTGCTACCTGGAGATATGGTCCTCAGTGATTTGGGAGTTCAGTTCTGATGACAAATTCTTACCTCAAAAAGTACTTTGAGTCTGTAAAAAAACCAATTATTATTATATTCCCTTAGAGAACAACCAGTTCCAACAAAAATCATATGTATATTTGGGATGATTTCCTTGATACAAGGAATTGAAGCTCTGCTTTTCCTTGTGTAAGGACACTTCAGACAACTAAGGTCACAGTGGGAAGAATCTATGAGCTTCCATGCTCTGACCAAGGCTCCCACGTATTGGTTGAAATGTAACTGCTTCCCTGCGTATCCCATCCTCCCAAGGCTTCTTTTTTCTTAAATAGCCCAACAGGCCTCTTTCCTCAGAGAGGATCACAGCAGGAACTCCTTAGCCAGTCATCCAAACATATGGAATTGAAAGTCAATCACTTCGACTTGTTTTGAAAATTGCCAGTGGAGCCAGGGAGGAACACACAGAGAGAGAGAGAGAGAGAGGGAGGAATGTCTTACACACACAGACACAGACTCCAAGTATGTCTTATTTCCTTGCGATGCATGGGTGAAATCTTATCTGTTATTATAAATAAGCCTGTGGTTGACCTTTTAACTCTTTTCTCATATACATTTTTTTTTCTCTGCATATACACCTAGAAGTAACAACTGCCCACATTTTCTTTCATCAAGGGAAAAACTTGTTTTCTTATAAATAATATCTAGATTTAAACCTGCTGCTTAAAAAAAAAACAGCAAAGTCCTATACAAATTTTGGATGACTATTCTAAGCAATTGCTGCAAGTTTCTGTATCCTGACCATAATACATCTTTATCATTCATGCCCAATCCATTGATAATGCTATTTGAATAAATCCATCTAGCAATGGAAATACCAGTATACCAAAATTCAAGAAGGCAACAGTTGCTAGCCTCATGTCACATTGCTGGGAAAATTGAGAGGCAGTTATCAAAGTTTACACCACAAAGACATTATAGTGTTTGCCTATGAGCATCTTAGAGTCATCTCAAGTGATTCAGATTCATATCTTATATATTTTCAAAAAAATATGTTGGTCTGAAAGTTGCTTTTAAGAAACTACCTGAAAGAGAGAGAGACAAAATATTTGTATGTTTGTTGGCTCACTCATACTGTTCTGAAAAGCATTACAAGGGCATGAACAGAACAGCTTTTAAGGCAGATTTTTAGAAATCTGCTATTGAACCTACTTGTAAAAATCATAAATGAAAGCAGAAAGAATAAAATTGTGAAATAACTTGTTTCCATTGAGCTTTTTCTTGTCTGTTCCTTCACTTCACTAATATTTTTACACAGGCTTCTTGGAAACAAAGATTGCATTGCATAATCTAAAATTTTAACATACAAAATTAAACTGAAAAATATTGACTCAGGTAACAGACAGGAGAATACTAGTTGCATGCAAAAGCCAGGGGGAAAAAAAAAAAAAAGTAAGTTTAAATTTATATTCAGGTAATTTTGGGCTTATGTGTGGACCACACAATGCATGTTTGTATTATACTGGAAAAAAACAGACCACCAGGGAGTTTTAATCTCCAACAAAATACAGAAAAATACTCCATGTAAAGGTACTTTGCAACTGAGTTCACTGAAAAACACACAGCTTTATCCACAGAAATAGAGCTACTCATTGTAACTTTGTCTTATTTATAGGTCTGGCTTCTGGGCCATGTTTCTGCTAAGCAACCAGTCATCCATACATCATTTATGAAAACAGTGCCATTAACTTATAAATAACAAACACAGCCTTTCTAATGCCCACTCACAAAACCCATCACTTGCACCTCATGATGCTGCAGCTCAGACTCTTCTGCCAACTGCAGAAGATGTAATAAAAGCTGTGGGCACAAAGATTGAAGGTCTCTCTAGGTCAAAGAATATTTTTCACACTCATCAAGGGAGTGTGTGCTTCCAAGTGCAAGACTGACTGGTAGCTCCAAAGGCTGAGAAGCCAGAGGAGTAATTCTCTTCATACCATAAAAACCCCAAGTGCCTCTCAGTGAACACAGAGACACGTTTCCACCAAAGGAGCCTGCATAGCAATGGCATAACCATGGATCTGGGGTGTGATCAAGGTAACATTAACACTGAGCACTTCCCCCAGTACACATCCCAAGCCCACACTGCTGCTCCCTACAAAGCCAGGCTGGAAGAGACAAGTGTCTTTGGCCACTTCTGGTAGGTCTTTTGACCAAACCATGATTTCTCTTTTAGAGTGCACCCTATGTACTAGTCCCCCAGCTAACCTGGCTGGGAATCAGCCAGGACAAAGCAGCTCCTACCCATGCCCAAGTTTCCTAGGAGGGAAACTAGGGCAGGCCATATGGAAGTAAACCTTACATGCACCTGGCCATGTGCTGCTGCAGTACCCCAGACTGATCTCTGAGGAAGCACAAACTGTTCCATAATGGTTACCATTGTGAAGATCCCTGTTTCTTTCACTGTTTTGGTCTGTGATCCCTTCAACCCTCCAACTGGGCATGAGTCAAGAAACTGGGAAAGCAGACCCTCCAATTGCTTTCCCCTCTTCTGGCTCCTCTCCACAGCAGCACACAGGAAATACCTGTTATCCAAGTCCAAAATTTTGTAATAAAATTAATATGTAGTTATTATTTTCCCAATGCTGACTTATGCTTTACATATTTTAAACTGAGAATGAAAAAATTGCCTTGCATAGGGCAATCTTAATTATAAGAAACACCTTCTGTTGTCAAGACACCCTACAGTTCTGGAAGCTTCTGCTTTTATCTAGGATCTGAAATCTAAGTGAAAAATATTTATGCTCAAGTCATCTTTTTCTCCTCAAAGAACACAGCATTCATATCCATTTCAGTTTTCCTGGTATTAATAAAAGTCTAAGAGGCTATAACATAACCTTACTGCCTTTCTGATAGAATAAAAATCCTTGAGGGACATGGAGGTTTTCCAATGTGTTTTTTTAAAGGTATTGATTTTTTAGGCTCCTAAATATGCTTTGACGTAGCTGAGAGATGCTTTGGAAAACATTCTGTAATGACATTGGCTGGTTCTCCTCAGCACTGCACATATAACAGATAAATTTGCCCTTGCTCACATTGTGTAAACGTGAAAGATTTAAAAAGAAAAATAAGTAAAAGTTGGAAGATGAAATTTTAAGAAAGAACCCTACCCTAGATCTAAGTGCTCTGTCATCATCTCTATCCATGCATCTGTATCAATGGGAGGTTTAAATTATTTAGTCACATTTTGCCACCTATGTATTAATATGCCACTATCTATTATAAATAACCAAAAGATCAAATTTACTCTCAGCCTCCTGTGCCAGAAGATCTTGGCTGTTTATTTATTGGAGAACACGACAGTCAGTGCTACTTAAAAGGAATCACTTTTTATTCCATCCAAAAGATAAATGTTTTTAAACATTTAAGCACTCAAAGCCATGTGCTATAAGGAAGAAAAATTAATGTTGGCACTGCTGGGAGTTACTATTGTATTTAAAGCTGTACTATTATCCAGCCTCCAGCAGTCTGGGAACAAAAATGAGGAAAACACATCTAGATATTTTTTCCATGTATGAGGCATAATGATGCATAACTCACAATGCATAAATTTGATCAGAGGGCTGTGTACAGCACCTACCAAAAATCATGTTGTCAGGCTGCTCTTGTTTTGTTTTTAAAGGGCTGTTTCTAAACTACAGCTGTCGGGTTCTTGCACCGTTTTCTCTTCATCATGTAAAAGCAGCATGTTCTATATTGCTCTTCAGATAGTAGTAAGGAAATAAAATGGTAATGAAGAATCCTCCTCAGTTTTGCTGCTTGCCATGGCTTGGCTTTGTCTGCCCACACTAAACATGCACTGGGAAAAAGAGCTGCCAGTGTTTTAACAACTTGTGCATTAACAAATCGCAGGAGCTCCTATTATAATACTAGTGCAGTAAGATGAATGAGAAGGTGTTAGTTTCAAAAAGAATGGGTGCTGAATACATGCAAACTCCTACGTGACACAGCTGTGAGAGAGACACCTCCAGACCTCATGGTTTGACCTAAATCTAAGGGCAAATTACACTGCTTACAATTAGTGTGAAATGAGAGTGGTTTCTAAGTGTATTCTCCTTCATTGATCACTGTGAGATCAAGACACCACATTGTCCCAAACTGGTCACTTAAATCAAGCACCAGTGCTCCCATAACTTGCAGTAATTCAATTCAGAGTTCAAAATATACAAAAAAGGAGGAGAGCAAACAAAAAAATCAAATAAACCAACCCAAAAACAAGTGGAAAGGAAATCTTCCCTGGAGCTATGTCTAGACTGTGGGATCCAAGAGTACTTCACACTCTCAGATCCTAGTGTGAACCTTTGCTGAATCCTGACTCCTTCTCTGAATGAGGTCTGGGCACATCACCCAAAAAGTCGCAGACAACTGAAAGTATCCTGGGAAAGTGAAGGAAAGGTCAGACTAAAATTATTGGTCTTGATGCAGCCTTTTACTTGCTTCTTCTCTGAGGGACAACACCTTGCTATATGATTAAGAAAGTTCCTGCAAATCTTAAATTTGAAAACTTCTCTTTTTCGTATCATTTCAGTTCAGTTCACATCTTTAAAAGCCAAATCCTACTGAGAGCAAGAGAGCACAAGTCGCTAGTTTAGGTGTTATTTACAGAGCCTGGAGTTGTGATTTTTTTGTTGTTGTTCTCTTCTTTCTCAGCTTCAGTCTGTTACATCAATTACCAACATCAGAGCCTGGTTCTAATAGTGAAGACAAAAAATTGAGTGGGTTGTCGGTGCATCTGCCTGATGTCTCCTCTTAATTGTTGAACAGAATAACATCTCTCACACACATGGATCTGTTCACTCAAAATTTACTGCTTAGAATGAAAACAGAAGAAATGAGCAACTGCATCACTACTTTTAACAAAAAAATAGCCCAATCTTATCCCAAGAAACTGAATATATTCCCACTGCAGTTACCAGATTCAGGGTAACACAATCTGGACCAGTGTGATTCCTTATTACTTTGGGACCCCACACCTAGGTGCTGATACTTCCTGGTTATATACTTCTGCTTTCCAGCAGGGTAGACAAATGCTTCAGAAGGCCTGATTATGTTGGGTCATGAATGGGGCAAACAGCCCGGCCAAGGTGCCTCAGATTTGCACTGAAGTGGATCAGTTCTGAACAGCACCAGAAGTTAAGGCATATTTTGGTGGGCAAAATATGCTGGTCTCAGCCAATCAGCCTTTCTTCCCTCTCATATTTAACTGCCTTCGTTGACTGATATGTTTTCTCCCTGAAGCATTAGAGTATGGAAGAGTGAGAGGGACATCCAACACCAAGTAGCTGCAGAACAAACCAAGGGGTTGCACTGTCCCCAGTTCCTCTTTGCAAGCATCTCTGCAAGGGAGAGCTTGCCCACTGCCAAGAGAGTCAGCGTGCATGACTGCCATGTGTGTTTGGAGTAAGTGTTGGAGTCAGCAGAGGAAAGGCTGGGATTTGTCAGTCCCCGTGTAGGCAGCTGGCTCGTGAGTCATTTCAACCTAAGGGGGCCATCCAGAAAAACGTGGGCTGTGCTCTAGAAAGTGGCTGTTTCCATGGGTGACTGGTACCAGGATGACTGGTGTCTGCTGTAGGTGCCCAAAAGGTAAACATTTGCTTTTGGGCAGACCAATTCCATTACCAGTTTCTCATTTGTAATCCCTGAAGCTATGATACCTCTTTATACTCTGCACCAAAGCCCACATAATTTCTTCCAAGATTCACAGGAGATCTCTCTGTTTCAGGAGAAAAGTGTAAACAGACATTGCCATCTCAAAGGACCATAGAAAAAGATAAGGCATGGGAGATTTAGCACTACTAAGATTCACCATTGCTCATTTTACTTGTCAGCTGAGGGGCTTTTACTCCCTCATTAACTTACAAAGAGTAAAGAAACAGATATCTATGAAGAATGCTCAGAGCACCTGTGCTGTCCAACAATCCAGTGCCCAGCCAGTTTCCCAATTTGAAAGGAGTTAGCCCAGCCAAGCCCAGTGAAATTATACATTCTGATTTTCAACCCATCTCACTATTTGCATGTCACACAGGCAGTTTGCTACTCAAAATTCCACTTCTTTCTTGTAAAAAGATGCTGCTGACAGAGCTTGAAAAGTTTTTGCCTGGTATCATAGAGCAAAAGTACACTAAAAATTGCTCACAGTGACATCATTCACATTTTCAGGAAACCCCTCTAACTAGTAGATTTCAGCATGTGAAATCTAGTTAAGACTTTCTCCTCAATAAATTGTGTGGGGTTTTTTTTTTTTTCAGCTCAGTCGTGATTTGGGATGAGATCAAGTAGGTAGTTAGTATGGAATGCTGAAAAAGGACTCAACATCTGCCTGACTCACAAGATATCGACCCTAGGCTCCAGTACCAGGAAAGTACAGATCATTAGGGAAAACTAATGATTTGGAAATCTTAAAGACTTCTTCAGAAATGCTACCTAAAATGATCCTTTGAACAGAGGCTTGTGTTTCTGTGTACTGTTTTATTGTACGGATAAAATAAAGCAAGCTTATGCAATTTTAACTGACTGTTTCCTGTATAATGACAGTCCTTTCTAAAGATCATTTCACCAAATTATCCCAACAGTTTTTGCACAATCTTACCAGTACACTAGAACTTGCTAACCATTATTTATATTCACGTTATGACTGGCAGTGCACGAAAACTAAAGGATCAAATAGATGTTCAATATTAAAACGCAGAATTATTTTCCCTTCTCTCTTTCTTTAATGCACTACTCTCCTTTCAGAAAGCAATGTCATGACCTATTAAACAGTCTTGAAAGTAAATGGAAAAAAAACCCAAAATATTAATAAAATAATGGCTGCTTTTTTTCTGAAGAGCTTCTCCATCAGAGAATAACCAATGCCCATGACTTATGTGAGAACATGGTGCATATGTCCTCCTGCAGCAATGCATGGACTGAATCTTAATATCATGGGCTAAAAGTGACCTTCTTAAAGCTCCAAGCTACATATCCCTTAGGCCATCTCCAATGATATTGTTTCCCTTTCCTCAGTTATATATGTACATATGGATTTACCAGCACGGCTGAGATTCCTCTGTCAGCAGTACCTGGTGGGAAATGCACGCTCCAGATAACATGATGGAGCTGCCATTCCCTCCATGTGCATGTGGGCACATGCACACCCCACAGACAATTTGTGCAGCTGGATTTGGGAAACAGAGAGCCCAGAGGAAAAAAGAGACTGGCAGACTTCAACCTGCTGTTTTCATGTTTTCAGTGCAACAGCCAAATGTGTGCCTGCTGCAACATGTCTTTACTTCTCTGTTGAAAACCAACAAGGTTTATGAAAAGAAAGAAAAAAAAAAAAAAAAAAAAAAAAAAACAAAAAACAAAACAAAACATTTAATTTGATAGTTCTTCAGTAGCAGAAGTAGTTGGTTGACAACTCTGTGTTTCTTGTTCTATTTCTAAGCAGTGTCTGTCCCTGAAAACAAACTCTTGCCAACTGCCCTCACCCAAAGGTTTTCAAAGTGTTTGCTTTGTTAGACACTTTGAAAAAAGTGTTTACTCCAGTGAAAACACTTTTAAAAGAGAAACATGACTATTTTACTTTAGAAAAATCTCTGATTTTAAGAGAATTTTGGTTTGGGAGGATTTTTTTATGTTATTTGAACACTATGTCATGACATCTCAGAAAAATATTCTTTTTATAATGGGAAAAATATCAAAAGAAAATGTCAAATACACTGTTTAATCTGTATTGAAATGCCTGTGTTTCAAAACAAATGATTGCTTACTTATACATCCTTTCTGAAGCAAATTGTTTTACATGAAATCATGAAGCAATGTGTTCTCATTTTAAGTCAAACTGAAATGGATTTCCAAACACTGATGTATCTAAGAAGATAAAAATGACAAATTTCAGCTGGACCTTGTTATCAGCTAGCTCCTCCAGGAAGCACAACACAGTGAGTCTTTACCCCAGCCAGCAAAAAATGGGCAACATCTGATCATACAAGTCTCAGCACAGCATGTAATTAATATTGGGTAAGGAATTCAGACTCAAAAGGAGGAGAAACATTTAAAACTCTTATGCTACAGGTGAGACTCCAACAGAGATAAAAATTATACTTCCGTATCGGGGAAAGAGAATTAAATGTGTAGTCCTTCCTGTTAACCACAAACTGGCCTTCAGAGACTCTCATAATGGGCACAGCAACAGGAAACAGAGAAAAAACATCCCATTTGGGGTAAATAGATTCTCTTAGCTCACAACCATTAAAAAAAAAAGTTATCCATGTCAACTACTTGTTCACTAAGAGGGAGAAAGGTTTATTCTGCTTTTTGAAGACATTCATATCACTCATAATGTTCTAATTATTATGATGTTTTCAGGCCAGTGTTTTGTGAAATAAGTCCTTTGCACTGAGTAAAACTAAGGGAAAATAAAACACACTAAAAAGATAAAATATAAAATAGCTCTCATAACCTGAATGGCAATAAATTGTTATTGCTTGTATTTCCCTACAGCTATTGCCATGATTTCTTTATTCTCTTGCTAACAATGGTGTTTAGCCTAAGCATGAGAAGGGATATGTTTAGGCTGGGGTGGGGGGACTTTAAGTGATAAAGATGTCACTAGAAAACTGTGAACTTGCATGGTAAAAACACATTGGAACTGATTTCCAAGTGAGAATGGTTCATTCAAAACCGTAAATATGAATGGTAGTGGGGGGAGAGTATTTCATCAGCTCACATGACTGCACTGCAGGATAGGATTATCCTGCAATTTACAGTACTATTTCTCCAAAGATGGGGTGAAATAAAGGGATTATAGTCACTCTTTCCAAACTTGTATTATCCTGGTGTTGGTATTGAAATTCAGGAGAAATTCTGAAGTACAGGAGAATCTCACAAATATAGTGTTGTTTTTTGCGGGATTTCCTTTAAGTCACTACAATTTTCTTATCACTGTTGAATTCCCTGGCTATAGAATAGGAAATACAAGAATATTGTATAATAAAGAAATTATGGACCATGGTCTGTTCCCCAGGTGAATGGACTGTTGAAGTCATCAGCTTGGCTCAAGCAACTGTGTCAAGTATCACACTGTACAGAGACTTCTGGAGAAGGTTTTCCTACTTGGCCTGCCTCCCTTTGACTGGAATAAATTTGCTTTCAATGTTGTCCTCTCTTCACTGGCAATAAAGGGAGCCTGGATAACCAGATCGACATATCCACACATTTTAGATGGTCAGGCTAAATTAGGCAAGCCAGGCAACTTCTGTCTGATTTGAAGCAAGTAAAGCAAAAAGCTCACAGGCAGAACTGAAGCTCCCTGTTTCCAATTCAGCTGGCAACCTACCAGGATAATCTTGTAAAAATAATTTTTGCTCACTGGTACTTTGGGTAACTCACTGCAGATTCAATAGGGATTATGTCACGGGCTCATTATGACACTTCTTTGGGAGTTATTTGATTTATAGATGAAGCATGAAGTCAAAGTCCCAGTGTCCACATGGAGAAGTTTGTTTACAGGGGTATACCACTTTCTTGACTTAAGACTGTTATCAGTATTTGGACATTTAGAATAACGCACTACCTGAAGTTTCATATTTATTTTTTTAAAAAAGGCAAAAAATGAAAAAAAAAAAACCAAAAAAAACCCCAAAAAACCACAAAACACTACGCTTGCTATGTAGGACAGCATCTGAAACAAAGATACAAAGAGATGCACTGTATTTGGTGTGTGTGAGTCATCAGGATGCAGACAGCATGGCCTTACGGATATTTTTATTCTTGTTTCAATCAACCCAGAGGTAGAGCTAAGAAGGAGTTCTGCTATTCCTGGCTGTACACATGAATGTATACCACATACACCAGACTGCAGCATGTGCTGGCAGAAGAGCCACTCTGAGCAGGGGGGAAAAAGAATAAGGAAAATGGTATTATCAAGCCTTTTAAAAGAAAACTTCTAAAGCACCTTTAAATTGTGACATCTTGAGCAAAGAAAAGCCTGAATTATGTAAAAGTGGGCAGGGAGCCAACATCTGGCAGTAATAAGATTGTTTTGTAAGCAAGCAGTTTTCTACACAGCACGCAGCTCTTGGTCCCCATTAGAGCTAATGGTGAATCTGTGAAGATGTGCATGGTCTCTGGCTGCCAGAAGGATATCCTAGGCTTTGAGTGAAAATCTTTGTGTCATTTGATCTCCTAAAAGAGCCAGCTGAGATGAGTTATATTCCCCCTGCCAGGAACCTCGAAAGAATTGTTCAAACCATACACTCATTCCTGTTGAATTGGAAACAAATGCCATAGCTGCATTGTTGGACTTTGAAATTAAACTCTCTCTGATTCTTCCCAGCATTCCTGAGAAAAAACAAAACTCCTCCCTGTGTCTGCCACTTTTGTCTCTGCAGAGGGACCTCCTTGCCTCCGCTCCCTGTACTCCTCATCCTTTCTGTCCTCCTCCAGCAACTGCAATCTCTCATTCTAGAAAGCCACATCACAGGCCTGCTCCATGTGTTAGTGATCTTCTGTTTGCTGCCATTAGACTTCGCCATCCCCTGTAGAAATGGAGTCACTTAATTAGGTCCAGAGAGCTGGAGAACAGCAAGGCCATTCAGGGTGGCACCCAGCCAGCAGCTTCTTCCCTTTGCTCTTTGTTTTGCCTTGCTTTTTTTTTCCTCTTTTCTTAGAAGGGAAATATCTCAAGCCCTTCCCTGCTTCTTCCCACATGTATAACCTACAGCTGAGTAGGTTCAGGTCTTCAACCAGATCCTGCACACAGAGATTGTAGTTCAAAGCCAGCCCCAAGAGAAGCAACGGAAAAAAAAAAAAGGAAACGCTCACCTACTAAATAAAAGGAAAATAAAAAAGGGGGGAAAAAAGAAAGAAAAACCATAGAAAACCCTAAATTAGACATGCAGCAGGACCCTAGGTCTCAAAAGTTTTACAGTGTGTTCCACAAAGAATAAGCAGCTAATGATAGTCACTCCCCAAGCCATGAAGGGCTTTGAAACTCACAGGCACTCAGCAGCACACTAGGGAAGAGTTCTTACAGGCCATCCTCTCAGTGCTCAGAGCTGCATCTGGGTATGGTTTAGATTTTATTTCAACCTTCATGAGAAGTACAGTTGCTTCCTGTTACCAACAATGGCTCAACTCCATCACAGATATTTAACTCTCCCAGCGTCATTGCTGACAACAAAGTATGCATGAGTGCTTCATTTCAATCTGCCTGACTGCCCTTTTTCTTCCCCAGCTCCCCCAAAGGGCAGCAGGGAGCACTCATAGATTTAACATTTCAATGATATTTTGCTGCAGATTGAACACTCACCTACTAAATAATTTAATCATCATATCATCACATTTCTTAAATTTTCATACTTGACTTGTAGTATTCATTTCATAGAAAGATGTCACCAGAGCCCCAAACTGTAAATCACCACTGCGGCATACCAGACCAGGTAGTGCAGAGGTACCAGCTATTCACTGGCATTGACTAGGCTTTCATGTGTTTGCTCAGTAATATGTAGCAGTCTGACACACTTACATAAAAGTGATGGGTTTCCTCTAGAAAAAAGAATTAAACTTTTCTAGGTACTATTTTAATAATTCAATTGCTTTTCACTGCTCTAAAAAGGCCTATATAAGTTGTCAGATGCTCATCAAGAGCTGTTTGTACCATGTATTTCTGCCAGACCCAATGAAGAATGCCATCAGGTTCTCTTTGGAAAATTAGTGCAAATAGAGAAGAAAAGCAAAGATCCAGTTCTCTAGCTGGAGTTGCCAACTCATTCTGAGCAAAGATCCAGTCCTCTAGTTCATTCTTTTTATACCTGGAAGCTAATAGGTTTTTTCTGAAATGACAGGACATACCACAGTCCTTTGTGTTCCAAAAGCTTCACATATTGGCATATACAGCCTGGAAGCACTGCTAAGGCAAGGTGAAATCTGGCAGGCTATGGTACAAATGGAATACCACAACCTGTAAGGGTCTCCTGTACAAAACAGGGGAAGGTTTTCCTTCTAGATGATGAAAAGGAGTCCAAAAGAACTATGTGGAGGCAAGAAATAGCCAGGCCTGGAGATTAGTTTATCCTTTTATCTTGTGGTTTTACAAAAATATTCCACACAGGTCTTAGTCCCTCTCACCAACCTGTGCCTGCAAAACAGCACAAGTATCTCAGTTTGCTTGCTGCCTCACAGGGAGAGCTTGATGCGTGCCCAGAAACAGCACCTGGCTCTTGGGAAGGCTCTCCAGAGGAAGTGTCAGAAGAGGCCTTCCTCTCCCAGTTCAAAACAAAACTTCACCAGACAGAAAATTCCTGGAAGCCACATTTGTAACTCCAAGGACAGATTTTTCAAAGGAAGTTAAAGTAAAGGGAAGATCAAAGACCAGATAGGAAGAAGCAGGTTGTAGCAGTGGAATATTCAATCAGCAGGCAAATAAACAGGGTGCATGACCTTGGATGAGACCATGGGGGAGCCTGTCTTACAAGAAGAAAGGTGGTGGATTTCAGCGGAAACCAGGGCAGGGTCTGAGGAAGCCTGGGGAAAGAGCGTGCAGCGCTGATTTGCCTGGGCATCTGTGACTCTGGTGACAGATGGACACTCTGGAGGTAACATGTAGGGCCACAGAAAGGAAGTTACAGACCAAGATTGCTTAGGATCTTCTTGCAAGTCTTTTAGCTTGGGATGACAGGGAAAGCAAAGTGACTGCAGGATAACAAGAGTCCTTGTGAGAACAAATCAATTAAAAGAAAGGAAATGGAGTATAAGTAAGTGGTCACTTCTCACAGCAGAGGGAGGTCACCAGTTCAGCTTTACTGGCAATGGTGCTGAGAAATGAGCTGTTTAATATATACAGATGTTAGAAAAGGGAACAAGGCCTGAGGTAAAGACTGCTGATGACATTAAGTTATGCAGAAGAACAGGAACGTGAGCAGACTGTGGAGAATTACAAAGGAGTCCAACAAGATGGAATGGCTGAGCAATAACACACCAGCTGAAATTCATTGTGTGTAACTGTGAAGTGATGCACAGTGGGGAAAGACAACACTGGATCTGCATAGGCAGTGGTAGTTTCTGAAATAACATTTAGCATTCCGGAGCAAGACCTCGGTGTTATGATAGATGGTTCCATAAAAGCAAAGTGAAAATATCAGGAACAATGAAAAAAGAAGAGAGAACAAAGCAAAATCTCTTCACTGCTCTTGTATCAACCCTTCAAATTTCACGCAGTTCTTTTGCAGGGAGAGGAACAGCACTGAAGGCACAAAAGGCTAAGAGAGGTGTGGAAAGGCTTCAAAAGGGAGAGGACAGGTAATAGTACAGATATCTGCCCAGTGCCTACTCATCCTCATGTCCCTGCTTATCATCACTACAGAAACACCACTGGGTGAGGTGGACTTTAGGTCCAGACAGGCGCTGCTGCTCTTCCTGTGCTGTGATAGTGTCTCAGACCCAGGCAGATTGATTTCCCCTCTGACACTCATTAGTCCTCTTCTCAACCAGAAAACAAATGGAGGACAGGAAGGGAGTGTTACCAGGGAAAAATATTGATAGTCAGGTTACCCCACACACTATCACTCACCACTTGAAGTAACTCAACATTTTCAATAACAGATTCAAATATTAATGCTATTTTTCCTCCTCAGTGGCAGTTCAGTATTTCTTCAGCTCATTTGGAGCATGTACTTTGGGTGAAACAACAGGAAAATGGAGTGCACCCAGAAAATTAAACTCCGATTTTTAATAGCAATCATTCATACCAGTAGTTGATTTCATGAGTGAAATAACAATGATCACAGAAGGAAAGTGTACTTCTAATTCATAGCAGAATAAAAATGTCTTGGGTTTCATATTTTACATATCTGCCTAGGAATTATTCATCCATATTTTTCATTATTAACTTACAATAGCAAAAACATTTTAACAGGAAAAAAAATGGGGAGCAGAAGCGGTAGAACACATTGTACAAATGATTTCTGATTACTTTTCACCTATATTAACCTTCCTTATAAGCTTTAAAAAAAATAAATTTGTGTATACATATTGATGACCACTAGAAGACCACCAGTTTAGAAGGCTGAACCTTACGGTGTACTAGTACTTGTAACTCCTGACTCTAGGGGCCTGGCTGTCCATGACTTACAGAAATAATGTCACATCATAGTTTTGGGAGTTGAAGAGCTTATATTAAAAAAAAGGACAAATTTATCCCGAAGAGAATTGAAGAGGAAAGTTTATATCAGACCAATGTTAGAAGTAGCACATATCATGAAAATGTAAAACTTACTTTTTACATGGTGCTGAAACAGAAAATATAGTCTTTTATGAAGAGAGATCAGAGGCCTATCCTCACCAAAAAGATTCAAGCATTCCTTTAGAAGTGTATTTCAATAAATGGTTTTTTAAAATAGGAAATCATTGGTCTGATGGTTATAATACTAAAACTACCTTTAACACCTGCAGTTGTTCCTGCCTGACCATCAGTTTTAAGTTCTTCAAAATGAACTCTCCACTGCTCAAAATGTATGTGCTTTATTTTAAAAGTACTAAAAGTATTTGACTCACCCCCCCAAAATATCCCCATGAGAACAAAATACACATTAATTTCACGTTCCTCTTACACCTCTCAAAGCTCTACTAATATCAAAGGGAAAATAGATAGAAGGAAGAGCAAAACCATCACACACCTCTTGATTTTAATATATTAATATTTCTCACAGAAATAACTCAAATTCCAAAATAGTAGGAGGTGTTAGTCTACCCACAGTGTGACGCCTTCTACGTCCTTATCATTATCATTGGAAATTATGGACTTGCACAATGAGAGAAAGATAAAAAGGAAAAATCAAAGGGAAAAAAAATTTTAGTCCTACCTGCATTAAATGTCCTTTTTGCAAACAGCATTTTTCTCAGTCCTTTCACACCTCCTGTCAGAGTGACAGATTTTGGAGATAAAACACAAAATCAAGATGTGTTCAATTAAGCTCAGTTAGAAATCATAGCCGAAGCGTGGTCTAAAGAATTCTGCCCACCCCTAAAACTACAGAAGTTGGCAGGGATGTTTGGGGTTTTTTACAGCAAATATATATGTGTATATATACACACTCACATACATAACTTCTCATTTCTTTTTTTCATGTATGGAAGGCCCACATTCACAACAGATGAAGAAACCATCTGATTTAACTGAAGTAAGAGCAACTACAAAGTCTTGTCAAAGAAATGTTGTAAACTGCCTAAAAGAACAAATATCAGTTTCATCCCCTAACTTTCCACTCTAAAAGTTTAGGGGGTGCTTCAAACAGGCTAATTGTTGTGCATTCACTGACCAAAACCTTTATACAAACTGATTGTGCCTGTTTAGGACAGGTGCAATCCCACACCACATTTACCTGACTACCAGAGAAAAGGAAAAAGAGAATATACACATAAAATAATTTTTTTTCATGCTCAAGGAACATTTTTCCTCTTTGTATCAATGTTTTTCCTATATCAACACCTTTAGCTAGGAGGTAGCCAAAAGAGGAAAGATTATTACTGCATCCACAGAGGTGAGCAGATATTAGCACTGACGTCTAATGACACTATAAGCTGCTCTGGCAACTTAATGAAACCTCCATGCCTTTACAAGCTTATAGCAATTTTTCAAACTCAATTAATTTGCTTTGTAGCCATGGAATAGCCCTGTGGGACCATAGAATAAAACATTCCCATTGTGAATGCTCTGATTCTGCAGCTTGTGTACGTGCTGGGGCAGCAGGGAGGCTGCTCCAGGCAGATGGCTTTACTTCCTCATGCAGATTAAAAAATAATAGGAAAAAAAAAACGTTCTCACTCTCTTTCCCTTTTTCTTTTTAGCAAGGTATAACAGATTCCCCTCTGTCGGGCAGATCTTTGTCTCTGATTTATCAGTGCAGATGAAAAGCGGGAAAGAAGCGGGATTAGCACAGAGCCTTCCCCCTTTCCCAGTTCCAGCTGTATCAACGCCCTGTCACAAGGATCAATGACAGCAGCAGCCACACAAGCCACATGCAGTTTGCAGGCCCACACTACACTGACTTCAGTTGCAACATTTCTCCATACATCCTAGAAGCTTTTCAAACCTCAAATATGCCAGCCAGTATGTGTCACTCTTGAATTCTCAGTGGAACTGCCTATGAGGGGTGCCAGCCTCCAAAATTTCTCTTCAATTGGCACATTAAGAAATATTCCTGGAATCCCGGCTTGACAATGGAACAGGAAAATGAAACAATGAAGCCTCACAGAGAAAGGGAATCCTCTGCCAGTTTTCTGAGGCTGCCCATGTTTTCTGGAGCTGCCAGAGGTAGGTTAAGGAGCCTACCTTGGGAAACTTAAGATCACCCACAGCAGGCCAGGGAGAAGCAGGTATATAGGAGCAAATCCCTCATTAAAACACTGAAGGTGCTCACCCCTGGAAATGGGAGCTCTGGCTTCTCTAGATCTCTTTGGTTTCCTATCGTCAGTCAGATAGCTTGGAAGGAAGGCAGAAGGTCTAATCATCAATAAGGAATTCAATAGCCCATCAGAACCTGACAGCTGGATCATCTCATTTCAGTGAATAAATTTTTCACAAGGATGAAACATACAATCAAACAAAAAAAAAAATCTAGGACATTTTACTGAGTCAGAAACAATTTCCCTATTTGATCCTAGAAGAAAAAGTAAACAAATGAACGTGTTTTTAGGAATAGGTTCTTATTAGTGGTTTTCTCGGGTTGCTGTGGCCTCTGAGGCTGCAATCCCCCACTGAGACAACCAGATTTTCTCACTCCCTAAACATGTAGACAAACCAGTCCCTTGAGCCCCCAGTCCTTTAGAGTATGGGATTAAAACCACATCAAACCACTAAGTAAGCAATTCTTTTCAAGACAGACCATTCCCAGTCTCTTCTTTTTTGGTAATTTTTGCAGACCTCTTCTGCTCTCTGAGTCCTGGGAATTCACCTCTTCCCCTATGGATGACTAGCAAATGTTTCTAAACTTTTCCTCTTTCCTTCTAACCAATATCTCTTTCCTTCTCTTTTCATGCTAGCTGCAGGTCCTCAGCTGGTTAACTAGGTCTCCCTAAGGTATGCAATTCCCTCAATAGTTCAGGACCTCTATAGCATCCTTTTGCCAAGCACACCACAAGAAGGTATGGGATAAAGGCAAAGACATCCAAGGAGGAAACCATGAAGAGCAGCCTAAAGTAAATAAAGACTTTTAAACTTCATGTATGAAATTAGACAACGAGACCTGGACTAAAACCACTTCGAAATCACCTCCAAATTTTGACAGAAGAAAGAAAAATCAGTGGGGTCAGAATACAAATCATCCAGATGTGACCAATGAAAGTCATACTGATGGAAGAATGAACTGCAGTAAATCTGGAATTATCTTTCAGAATGAGAAGCAGTTTTTTACCTAGTTCCGAACAATCCACAGGACTCATTTCAAAATTTGCTGTAAAGGATCTCCATGGTTGCTAGTCATCATAACATATTCAAATTCAAGATCCTTATAAGAATAAGGGAGGGAAGAGGGAAAAACATACTCCATTATCACTTAAGAAATTGTATAAAGGTGAGAGAGTAAAAGGAAAATGAGGTAAGTTGCTAAAAGGGTAATGCACCTGAAGTCAGCCAGGAGATTATCTAAAAATATTTTACTAGAGTTTCAGAGCAAGCATGTACCACCTCTTCAAAAACACTTTGAACAAGACCATAACAATCTAGCATTGTTAAATGTCAGACTAGAGGAGGCTCTTAAAAGTAGAAAGATACTACTCAGAAGTGGAGGTCATGTCCAGGAGAAGAAAACAAAAATAGTACAAAAGTTTATATATTAAATGCAAATCATAACAAAACACAAAACCATTTTGAAGTACAATTTGCTACAGGCATTCCAATTAATCACTAAAGTCTTGCAAACACAGCCAGAGTCTGTGTGACTAATAAATAACAGAAGTGTAAAAGAAAAGTTCAAGGCTGTATCAGAAAAGCTAATTGAATTATCTTAGTTGGTGTTTATAAGGGAAAAGCTCAGACAGGTTTTATGTGTGAAGCAAGTCTGAAATCTCAAAGTGAAGTGTCAGGGGCAGGGGATTAGAGCGGGTCAATAAAACAGTAGCAAATCTCTAAGACCAGATGCCATTCACCCAGCAGCCCTAGAGAAACTAATATACAAAATCCTAAGTATGTGATTTATCACTTCAATGGCTTCAAAGGGCTCCCAGCCCAGAAGAAAAGGAAGGCTGCACAGATGACAAAACTTATAAACAGGTCTCAGGAGCAAGGAAATAGAGGATACTACAGACCATTAGTTAGGTTTCTATGTCAGGCTGATTGGTTGGGACTTTAATAGTAGATATACCCATAAATACCTCACAGCAGAGAAGAAGAAAGTGGTTTTTATAGAAGGCTGTCATGCATCCTAGATGCAATGCAGTTCTTTGAAGACAACAATAAATATGTGAATTAAATGATTAATTTAATTTATTATTTTTTTATTCCCAAAAAAAGTCTTTAGCATGTTGAGAGATATGTAAAGAAGCTAAGCTGTTATGGAAAAGGAGAAATATATTTAATCCAGAGAGAATGTAATTAGTAACCCTTTTTTCTTTTTAAATAAAGGAAAGCTGAAATAAACAGCCACTCTCAAGGAGGAGGATTTGCTTTGTAATCTCTACTTCTTAACCTATCCAAAACAGATCTACAGCAAAGGCCAAAGAGTTAGTAAAGGTTATTCATAAGACAAAACTTCTCAGCATCCTATAAATTAAAATGCACTGCAGAGAGTTATGGAAAGATTTCTGAATGACTGATCAATAAGATGTCAGAGAGCTGTAGACACCACAAAAGGTAAGTAAAATATGTCAGTAATACTAACTTTAACTACACAAGCAGAATGATGGGTTAATTATCATTCAAGAAGGATCTAAAAATGAAACTTGGGATATGTAACAAAAGTACAGTTTTAAGAATATTAACTTATTAGAGGCTACTAACAAGAAAATAATAGAGAAATTAGAAATATAAGCTACCTCTATCAATGTCTTTATAGTGGTATAAACTTGTGATGGGTCTGTGGCTTGATTGATGAGGACAGATCTTGTCACTGGAAGGAGATATTAAAATAGAAGCGGTACAAAAAAACCCATTAAGATAGAAGGAAGTGCAGAATATTTCTCCACAAGGGAAAAAATCAATTAAGCTTGGAAAAGAGACAGTAAGTGACAGACATGACAAATCTGCAATTTCTGATGAAGATGGAGAATATGAACAGAGAAATGTTAACTTTACATGATCCCATCAAGCAACAGAGTTAACACAAGCTGCTGAAGCAGTTTTTAACACAGCAGATGACAAATTGTGTGTCACTTTGATATGTAGTATAATGGGGACTAAAAGCAAAAGGGTCCCAAGAACAATCAAACCAACATGCAGAGAATTCCATAAAATAATACAACAAGAAAAGAGTCTCAAGAAGAAGCTACTGAAACAGAGGGATGAGAAAGATTGAGAACAAACCAAATGGGAACCACACACTTCCAAACATGTTTTTCATCCACTGTCTTTCCAATTCTCACATTTGCTTAACAACATTTCTAATTGCTTAGGCCACATTTAGCAGGCCTGGGAAAAACTGGGAAAAAACCAAGACTCCCCTAGGCCAAATATAAAGTTACAGATGCTCTTATGAATTGTGCATATGTTAATTCTCCAGGTATTACATAATTCCACTTTCAGGTAAGGCAGGAGTATGATGTAAAAACAATCACATCCCCCCCAAAACAGTTGCTCTGTTTATTATCAGATCACTTGTTCTGGATCTCCTTTTTACAGCTTAACAAATGGAGTTTCCAAAACTAGACCACAATACTGATGGTTTCTTATTGGAATGTATTGCTTTGCACACAGTAGATTAAAAAAGAATTGCTACCAAAAGTTTGAAGTAATACTACAGACAGTGCCTTGACACTGGTTTAGTGGTAAAGTGAATACCAATGTGGAAAATGCAAGCCATAAGTTATCATTTAACCATCATCTCTTCAAGCTAAATTATCAACACAGGAAAGGCTCACAGTCAGTTACAGTAGATTTGTCTTTACTGACACCACAAATGATATCAACTTTTCAACAAAATGCTCACCAGAGCAACATGCTGAAAAAAACAAGCCCAATTCAATTTAATCAGCGACAACAATGACTTGTTGTTTAAGAGGCAGAATTTCTGCTGGTTGAGCTACAGGGCATCTTGACTTGGAATTAAGGGCTAAGATGTCACATCATCTCTAATTGTGCCAGCCTCAAAAGACAGCAGTAGTGGTTTCTACAGTCCTAGTGTGAAACCTAATTTGTATTTCCAATATGTTTCAGAGTCATTGGAAAAGCACAATCTAAATGCAAATTTATCTGATAGTACAAGTTGGTCTGTTCCAGGGTATTATCTATGTAAACAACTGAATTTTTCATAGGGGTTTGAAGTTGCTTGTGAAGATTAAAATCTCTGAAATTGAACAGACCCCACCATAGATAAATTTTGCTAAGTGAAAATTTGCAGCCGCCTTTTTGGAAACATTCCTAAGGGAGTATGTCATGCAGTAGGAAATTTATTCTGGATAATGCTATAAAACTCCTCACCTTAATTCATATGCCAAATTCTTCTCTGTTGAATAACAATTTATTGTGTACTCCAGCACCTGCCAGAAGCTGCTGAATGAAAGTCACAGCTGTGTCTGTTATTGGGTAGAGGGCACAGTATTGTTGAGGCATTTATTCCATGTATGAAAGAATTCCCTCGAACTTTTTCAATAACTATCTAGACACTCGTTTTTAGGGGGCAAAAGTAGCCTTGAGTATTCTGCAAGGGCTATACCTGGCCACAGGCACACTTTCCATGGAGGCAACAAATCTGGGATCAAACCAAAATGCTTGATAAGAAGGTTTTTATTTTCTGAAACTGTGTCAGGATCATGTGCTGGAGGACATCTTAGAGAGCCAACATGTTGTTAATAGCTTCTTTGGCAGTTCAACACATGGCTGAGCACACCAGCTGGGCTGTCCTCAGCTCTCCTGTAGAGCACATGTAAAGCAGCAACAGACAGACCTGGAGTTCACTGCTTTTGAGGTCATTCTCAAAACTGTAAAGGGTGGAGTACATTCCCTACAGATGCTGTAGGTATAACCCAAGAGTAGTAACTGCTCTCACTTAGTAAACTAAGTGGTATCCTACCTTTTTATGGAGCAAAATTCCTCCACCGTAAAAATTCAATTCTGACTTGCAGCAAAATGCCAAGAGAAAAATCAAAACCCTGAAAAATTTTCAGATGCATATCTGCCAGAAAAAAATCAGGCAAGTCTCAAATGAGTCAGTTCAGGCTGGCAATAAGAGACCACAGAAATTCAAATTACCCAAAACGTAGAATGTCTAAGAAATTTATCTTACTTTTCAGATGATTCATTGACCAGTTTAAATATTAGCCTAAAAATCAGCTGTCACCTTTACATTTGCTCAGCTCCACTGATCATATACACCCCGAGCTGCATAAACAGTAGACTGGACAGTTAGAAGTAACTTCAGTTAATATATTTTAAAGAAAAAGTTGGAATCAAACTGTGGCTTAGTGAAAGAGACAAAGCATTCAAGTTGGCATTTAGATCTGAAAGCATTAAATTTTAGTCCTGGATAGAACAGGGATAGATTAAGTCCCCCTAGGAATACATTATCCTGTTTGTCAAGAAAGACACTTTTATTTTCAAGCAAAAACCAAGGTGATGTGATCATAAGATCTGGGTTTTGCAGCAATTGCCAACATATGAATTCAGCTTTGATTAAAGAAGAAATCAAAGACGTCACCAAGAAGAACTCAAAGAGCTCGTTATAGTTCCCTGACTAATCACTTTTAACATTCCTTGCGCTTGGCAAAACAGCGAAGAGCTCCAAGGAAAGGAAAGGAACAAAGATGTGTTCAGTTCACAATGAAAGGGAACCAGAAGTGTAGTGAGGAGATGCTGCAGCCCTTGGGACTGCCCCTGACCTGCAGCACCCCTCCTGCAGCTGCAGCTGCAGAAGCTCAGATGTCCTGCACTCATCAGTGCCCTGCTAGACACACACTTGTCACAGCATTTGAAGAGGACGTTGGCACACTGTGTCTCCTCAGCAGTTTTCTCCCAAGTGTATTGCACATAATACAGGCCTGGCCAGAGAAAAAGAATACTGATTTAAAGAAAATTGTATCATTCAAGAGAACAGTCCAGGATTGTGGATGGCTCCAGGACTGCAACCATGGAGCCTTCAAGACCCAAAAACTACAGTCTGCTCCCTCCCTCTTTTCTTCAGCTCAGAAACTGGAAATCTGGACTATTTCCAGTTGTATGTGCATCATAGTCTGCAATTCTCTTATGTGCACTCAGAGGCAATGTGTCTGCTCGACAGGTAAAAATACTACCATGCAAAATAAACTCCACTATAGCTTGTAAGGTTATAACAATCTCAACCCCTTGGAGTTTTCACGACCTTATTCCTGAGAGTAGCCTCAACTAATCTCAGAGCTGACCTGGCTTCCAACAGGAGGCTGGATTTGAGGCCAACCTAAATTATCATATGACCTTAGGGCTAACTGCAGAGAGTTTCTATCATTGGTTTTACTGATCTGCAAAACCTTCCACCAGGCTACCTTCAGGGTTGTTTTGTTAATGAAGGAGATTTTGCCAAGCGAAGCTGCCAATTCAGCATTATTCAGCCCTTTTCAAAGATAATTATCGCACCCTAATAGCTGAAATCTAAAAAAATTGTGCAGCATTATCCCGGCTTCTTTGGGGGAATGTTACCAGGATCAATTAAAGGCTACATTATGTTTCCAGTTTCCTAACGAAATATGGGAAGACATTCCTGTAGCCCAAGTGATTCTTTTGAAGGATTTTATTGAAACCAGGATTTCAATTGTCTCCTCAAGTGCTTGCAATATCATTTTGCAGGCTTTTGTTTCTTCTTCCTCTTCCCCACCCTCCAGCAGAGAAAAATGAGCAATGAAGAATTTCTAGTTTACATACTGAGCTTCTCATAAGCTTTCCATTATGTTTTCCATCTCAGACCTCAGAATTCAAGGCTCATTCTTTGGGGATGAAACTGGATCTATTCGAAGCCTGCAGTCACTTGGAATACTTTCAGCACAGACATGGTGAGAACCCCAGTTATCCCATAATCACATGTACATTCTAAACACTTAGAGGTCTGAATCAATATGTCCATCCATTTTTTTTCCAAAATATTATGAAAGGTTAAAATCTGTTTTGCTATTTGTATGATCTCTGTCAATGAGCAACTAATTGGTCACAGAAAGACCAGAATGGCTGAGATTACTGACACAGAAACAAAAAGGAGAATCATGCAGGAAACAAAAAGTGTGGCATAGATAACAAGCTTTGTACTTTTACAAATTTCCATCCAACTGAGCCATAAAGACTTTGAAGAGAATTGAGAGGAATACAGCAACAGTTAATAAAAATAAGTAGCAATTATGATTTTAGAGTAGAGGCTGCATGACACTACATGAAGATATTTTCATGAAGATGATCTTTTAAAAATCAAAGAATCACAATAAACACAATAAATAACACTTCTAAGCAATCAGAAAGAGTAAATTCAAAATGTTAGACAGAACATTTCAGCCAAACACTCATCTTTTTGGGGTGTGAACATCCAATACTTCTTACAAACTTGGAGGTTCTGCCTATATTTGACAAATTAATTTGCTGTTGACTACAATTTTTGTGTAAATTTTCTTTCAGGAAAAAAGATGCCTCAGCATCACTCATAATCCACAGTGCAGAAACATCAAACCAGGTGAAAACAGCTGGTGAAGGATGCTAATCATAGTTTCCCAGTCTGCATTGGCATCAATGAACAAGCTATGTGAAAAACTGGGTGAAGACCCGTTATGGAAGGGCTTTGTCATGCATAAAAGCAAGAGAAAAGAGACAACACACTGCCAATTATTTCCACAACACAGCTTTAACAAAATAGGTTTAATTCCCAGATTCATATATGGTGCAATTTGCTTCCACTGGGGATCAGGGTACAAGGATGAGTAATCTGGGTGATCCCAATATGGATCAAGATTTTGGCTGAAGCAAAAGAAGGACTTGGGTTAGGTGTGCACCTGCACTCCAAGGTCTCACCAGTTCAATCAACAAAACAAGATGTGAAATAAAGATCTGTTCATATTCTAATTAAGCTGATGAGCTGGGCATTTGCTCCTGTACTTGTAGACTGGCCAGAACTGCTTGTGAGAGATATTCCAACTGTTTCAGGCTGTCTAACCTGTTTGTGACATTTATAATGATTTCTATCTATTCACAAGAAAATAAAGAAACCCACACAGAATGCCTTGTTGAGGTGAATCTCAAGGAACACTTCATAAAAGGAAAAGTATCACTTTTAATAGTTTGTGGGTTTGTTATGTTACTATACTGCCATTATCTACTCTATTATTTCCTGCTGTTTACCACCAAAGCTGAGATATTGCAAACAAGAAGTAAAAAAAAAAAAAAAAAAAAACAACAACAACAACAACAACAACAACTCCATACCCCCCCACAAAAAACATCCACACCAAAAAACCAGCTCTGATGGGTCCTTAATATCTTTAAGTTTTCTAAACCCAGTTCCAAACTTAATTTAAATTTGTTCTCTGAATGTCTCCAAATCTTGAATCTCTTTGCTCTTCAAAGAGTCTGTCTAAGCTTTCAGAGACTTTTTATTGCCTTTTTCTCAAGTCTCTCAGAACTCTATAAAACACATAGCATCTTCAAAGCATTTGCATGTCACTGGACCAAGCCCCAAAGTTTTTGAGGCTCTTCTTTGTCCCAAACATGCTGTCTTATAGCAGAGCTTTGCTCGAACAGGGACAAAGTGGGACCTACAAATTCAGCCCATGGAGCAGCCCCTCTGCTCTGACTGTATGGACAGCACAGCTGTCAATTTTTCAAATCTGTGGTCTGAGAGATGCAGCTCCCAGGCTACATGTCTCAACAATTAAGTCCATTTTCCTAGATGAGATGGGAAAGTCTGGGAGATAACATCACTTGAAAAATGTCTAAAATTATTCCTTCACCCAGAGGATTTATTTGAACTGATAATGAGATGCTTTCTTTCTACACAGTTGCAGTATTATGCTTCTGCAATGCAGTAATCTCAGTTTTAGAGTGTTCTTGGAGCAACAGCAGCCCAGCTTCAGACCTGTAAGTGTTTATCCTTATTGGAATACTGTTTGTAAATTCATCTCCATTATCACATCCATCTTTACTTTGCTTTCCTTGACAAATCAAACATGTTTTGTTTCCAGGCACAAGAAGGATATCCTAATGTTTCTCTTGTGCAGAGCACAGCTTGTAATGTTACCATGTCTCAAGCATGTCATAAACATGGAATCTCCCTCAAACCACGGAGCGGACCCGAGCCAAGGTCAGAGCCACAGCAGCAGCCAATTCTGTATGCTCCTATTCAACATTTTTGCTCTGGTAAATCTCTAATTCGAGAGCTTATTAAATGAAAATTTTGTTCCAGCACAGATATTAATGATCACTCTTTTAAATACACCTGTACTGCAGGGAAGTTTAATTAACATAGTCTTTTTTTCAAAACACCCCTCCAATTTAAATAGTGTTAAATATTTTTACTTTTATTATTCTATTATTGAATTCAAGAATGATGCCTGATTTCATGGTGATTACAGTGAGAGTGACATTTTAATGTGCATTATAATATGACACTGTTTTATATCATTTGTTAAGTTTCATAAGTTTTTCCAGAGATAAAAATTACTGTTTAAAAAAAGAATGTAAGCAAAGATTTAAATCAAAGCTGAGTGATACTGAAATTCTGCTGAATGATCCTCTCTGTTTATGCTTTCAGCAGATGAAAACACTGAGATGAAAAGTGTAAAGTGACATCTGAGCTGTGTATTTTTTGTCTGCTTGTCAGTAAAATGATATAATGATTCTAACCAATGAGCAAAGTAAACACATTTTTGATACTTGAGGAAAATTCATAACATTAAAAACCCTATTTATTGATTATTATACTTGCCTATTTAAGTTATTACTTAGTTATTACTAATTTGTTAATTAGTAACTATTACTAAGTTATTACTAATTTGTTGGGAAGCTCTATTTCTGTTCTCTATGTTGCTGCAGAACAGAGATCAGGACTGCGGGCTGAGGTGGGGGGAAATGGAAACTAAACTTCTAAGCCTAACAGAGACATCCTTCTTCAGAAGGATGGGCTTCTTCTTCAGAAGATCAACAGCATAGTTGAAATCTAAACATTTTGAATCAACTTTGTGGAAATCTCATTTCCCACCGAGGACAGAAGAAACCACAATTACCCTTCCTGGGCTGAAGCTCTATCTTCTGTAAGGATCCAACATTTCTACTGAACTTAGCACTAAAATACTTTGACATTTTCCAACCACATAAGAGAAGAATGTCTGATTTGAATATCATCTCAACCGATAGAAATCTTGGCAGTGTCTTCAATGTAAGGAGAAAGGTACTTATATCAGAGAGTGGCAATTAAACTTTGATTAGTTGGAGAGCTTGAAAGTAGAAAGTACAGAGGCACAGGCATATTTAAGCTACTGTACCTGTAGGCCTTTATTAACAAAACTTAAAAGAAAATACATGCAATTTTACTGCAATTTCCTTTTTATCCAACACTCATTTCCAAACCTTTTGAAATATGTTATGTTCAATTAAATTCTTTACCATCTTGCTCCTTAAAATTAACTAGGACAGAGTTTTCACTGTGTTATGCCTGGCCCTACTTTTAATTATCCTCACTTAGAATATTAGACACCATGCTGATTTCTGTCTAGAGGAAATGACCTAGGATCATTGGAAGCATATGAAGTTCATTTTAAGATGAAGCAATAACTTATATTAGAGGATGTAAAAGGTCTTAACCTCCAGCCCTTCAACATACTGCACCAAAAAGCTCCTGGGTTTTTTAATTAAAAAAAGACATCTGCAATGCATTTTTCCCCCAAATTCACTTAATAGTCTTTAAAACAAGTCTCCCTGGCCAAATGGCTGTGCTTCAGCATACATGTAAGAAGCATCACCCAACTCAGCTGGCTGGCTTTGATGATTATTCGGGGTATTAGGCTTCTGACTGTAACCCCTGGGTTGCAGTCAGTCATTCAACATGCACCTGGAGCACAATATTTATCTGTTAATGTTTCATTTTAAAAATAAAACGTTATCAGTCTCACTCACACACTCGAAGTTCCCTAGCACAAAGCCTTCCCAGAGCTTCATCTCACTTGAAATTCACTGCTAAGGATGTCTGGTGGTTTACTGAAGCACAGCCAGAGATTTAGTTGGCAGCTGCTGGTTCTCAGAAATATAGTACCTGCCTCTTAAAACACAGAAATAAATGGATGCTTCAGGAAATAAAGGCTGACTCATATATTAATCTTGTCCAGTCATTATAGTCTAACTAAATGCTGAGTTAATTAGGCTTTCCTTTAAGTGCACTCTTTCTGGAATTTACACAATGTTAACTCAGTAAACATGCAAGAGCTGATCCTGACACTGCTATAACCTTTCCTAAAATAACAACATTAATTTTAAAGGCAGAGGGAATTGTATTTTGCTTTTGAATTATCAGGCCAGGATGTTATAACACAGATGATTATTTTAGGCAGATTAGTCAGCCTAAAGCTAAGGGAGTGAACCTCTACCTTGCAAACAACATTGGTCTCCACTGAGAATGCCTGCTGCCAGCTCAGCAGTGAGGAAATCTGAAGCAAGTTATTATTGGAAGCACCATGAAAAGGCTCCAACAATAACAGATTTCAAACAACATAAACCTTAAGAGTTTAACACTCGCACCTTAATTTGGCCTTGCAAACATCTAATTAGACAGTACAGAAACAAGTTATCACATGGGCTACTGTGAGAAGTCTCTCATTAAGAGTAAGGAGAAGGAAAATTCCAACATCTCAATAGCCAGAATTCCTGGCCCCACATCCCCTATTTCCTTAATCTTTCTAATCTGGATCCTCCACCTCAGGCCTCTGTTCCTCATCACTGTTATGCTCTCATGTTCTTTCCATAGCTCCACACTCCCTAACCCAAGGCTGGTAACTGCTAGTTCATAAAAATATGGAACCTTGCTCTTTAAAAATAATAATGATAAAAAAAAATAGTTGAAATCTTCTCTGCCCACAAATATCCCAGCCCAGCAGTGGTATGTATTCCCATTGCACAGCAGATTTCCTCCTGACTGCAAAGACTGTCCAGTGGAGCTGAAAAAAAGGAAATTCTAAACAGGTTGGTGTTTTTTCTGCCACTTAGAATATGAAAGGAGGTGGCCAAACGTCTGAGGCTGCTTCTACCTCTCAAGGGCTTCTGTGGCTTCTTCTGGGCCCTTTTGTATATTGACCCACATGCTGGTGAGTAGCTCCTTGCTGAGCAGGTGTGTTACTACCTTCCAAGCATGGGCCAGTGTAAAGCTGAACAGGCCAAACATGTTACTTTACCCATAACACATGATGGGCCCAAAAAATTAAGAGCAGCTTGCAGTTCAGTTATAGGCCAGCCATAAAACAAGCTCTCAGGATAGCCATTTCCACCCACGGCAGAGGTATGTGAAACACGATGATTTAAATTTGAAGAAGTCCATGTTTAGTTTCTATGAATTTATCCTGCATTCAAAGTTTTGAAGAGCCCAGCAGGTGCCACTGACTTTTGTGAATGCTTTCTTGTAATTTCTAACCAAACTCATCTGACATAGTTACTACCAAACACCATCTGTCATTTCCAAACACTGTTCAGGCTATTGCCCAAATTTTTCCAGATTTGCAATTTTCTCTCTCTGTCTGCTGCGAGCGCCAGCCTTTAACAAATTGACTGAGAAGGATTATATAAACAAGCAAAAATTATTTCAAATTTCAAAAGAACAATTTATGTCCAGTCTGTGGTTTGGGCAAAGTTTCAGGTCAGTTCTTTACCTCTGCTGGTTCCCACATTGCAGTTTACGATGGAAATGTGAACCAAGGAATGCTCTCACAATGGCTACAGTGAGCCTGGACACACAACGTTATAAACCAGGCTCTGAGATTTGTTTGTTCAAGAGCACTGACCAAGCACCTTTACCATGCATTAAATACAAGTTATTTGAAAGGTATTTGAGAGCTAAATTAGGCTTACTATTACCTTTTATGTTTTATGGCTTGTGGAAATTTTCCCTGCTTAATTATCAAAGCATTTTATAGTCCTCTACAGTCCCCAGGAGAAGAGGGACAGAAGAGAAAGGTGGGGGAGGCAGCCTGATCCATCAAGGGATCTGGATGAAAGCCTGACCTCCGGAGCTCCTGGGGAATGGTAGAGTTTGTTAACCTCCCAAAGCTGGAGGGTGCCTGCCCTTCCACGGGAGGGCTGGAGGCTTTGAAATTGGAAGCCAACATCCAACAGCTGTAGTCATTTGTGTGGCATGAGCATGTGGTGCCCTAGACAATGCACCAAATCCAGTTCCTCAGTGTTTGGAGAGGGTGGTCAAGGCTTGCTGTGATTACAGCTCCTACAGCAGGCAGCTTTTCCTGTAGTGATGGTCATGAGGAGCAGGAAAACAAGCATGGTGGCTGCAATTCACCAGCGCAATTCAGCTGGTGCAGACCAAGGAAAATGATTTTTTAATCAGCCTAATTGAATTGATAAGCACTGAAGAGGAAAAACCAATTTACAACCCAAGTTTTTTCCTTAAATACCCATGGCAAACGATTACAAAAGGCATAATTTCCTCACAGCTGGACTGAGGCTGCAGAGGGCCTGCAGAGACTCTAGACTCACCGGTAGCCAATGTCATGGTGGTGAAGTGAACCAGACTCTTCTGGAGCATCAGACAACATCTGGGAAGTCTGCTTCCCAGGAGGAATGCCCTCCTTCACCCATTGCCTTCCTCTTCTGACTGCTGCAATGGAAAAGACTCCTTTCTCTTGCATTTGCACAGAGTCCAGCACCATGAGGTTACCAAACCCTCCGATTAATAATACCACAGAATCAAATAACTGAAGAATAAATTCTTCCAAAACTAATCCAGATCCCTCTTGTTCTAGTATATTCTGACGGAAATTTGATACTTAAGCTTCCTGGAAATCCTGCTAGATGTTTAACTGGATATCATATAATTAAGTTCCTTTAAAAAATCATACGATCCTATTAGACTGTCCTTTGAAGATTTTGGCATTCAGCAGCAGGGGACTATGAAAGATTTTACAGCAAATCATAAGTTAATTTCCAGGTTATAGTAGTAAGGGAGCATCACATTTATTCAGACTGCTTCAGTCTTTGTTCTGTCAGATGAAGTTAAACACCCAGCACTGTAAGTAATCTAGGCACGCTTGCCAGCAACCAAGGTGGGCCCTGGTTTTCAAAGGCTATACCAAGCTCTTCAATGAGCTTTCTAATCCTGTGAGATACTTTCCAACTCAACAGGTTGAAAAGCACAAGTTTGCCTAATCATGCTTCTTTCTCCCACAACGTGTCTGAGCAAACAGTGACTCTGACATGTGCATACAGTCCTGGTGTTCATTCATGTATGGCAGTGATACAGAATTTGCATCGCAGCCAGTTCAACTTCTATTGCACATAAAACAGAAATTTTGCATTAACAGTGTAAGATTTTACACATATTAGAACAAGGCAGCAGGAAACTGCAATTTTAGAATCTAGGTAAGTACTGCATATAGTTGTAGATCAAGAAGAAAATCAAGAGTTTAATTATTACCCTCTGTAGTCACATTTCTCCACATATGTCTGGCTTACATCTGTGATCTATACTTTAAAACCTCTTTAGATGGTTCAAAATAAATGTGGCATATACACTGCATCCTCTCCTACCCTGGTCCACCACTCCAAGCCAAGAAATCAAATTAATAGCCAGAAATTTACATTTTGGCTTCACAACAAAGATAGACCATCCTTGTGCAAGATCCAAATAAATAAAATAAACAAACAAAACAAACAAAAAAATTATGATGGCAAGTCATAGAGAATATGACAGAGGTAGAAAAAGAACACAGGAAGAAATTTCAGAGATTAATTTGAACATGAGGAATGGTAGTATTTCTAATAAATTGTGCAGGTGACAACTGAGCAGATTTTGGTAGAAGAGATCTTCAAAACATATATACTCTCTCAAGTCTCATTCATTCCTGGAAAGGGGTATCTAATTTTTTTAAGCCTATTTCCAGGCTTTTCTCATCACTTTCTTCCCACCTGCCTTCCAACAGGAATGAGGGACAATGTCTAACAGGGAAAGGAAATAAAAGGGTGATAGGAAAGGAAGGGGAAGAGTCAAATGTTTCTGCATCTTTACTCCAGCCCCACAACCCAGTATTTAACGTGCAGCCCAAGGGAACGTAAGGAAACATTTTGTAAGAAAATTAAAAGGGATTAAACCCTGTGTCCAGCATCACATCAGCAGTACAGAATTCATCCCCTCAAAACTGAGATGTGATAGCAAAGGACCTAACACTAAAAACTGCCTTGTGAACAGCTCACCTAGAGACAGGCAGCTCTAAGCTGGATAACACCGAAACTGAAAACACCAACAAAAAATTCAGCCTGTTGTTTCCAGGTGCCTCACCCAGGAGCAGCAGCTCTTTCTTCCTACTGGCAACCCATAGAGCAAGGTCTGGCCCTGATGAAAGAAGTCAGCCTGTATTGTAGGCTTTGTAGTGATATCCCTTAGTAAATTGAATTTGCCATCTTGCACCCTTCTCCTCAGAAAAAACAGTGATTATATCTATTAAAAAGCAGGCTCAGAAAGCTTCCCTCTTCCCTTCCTGAGGAAAAGTAAAACCTTGGCAGCTAAAAATAAATCAAAACCTCGGGAAATGAGAAATTGAAAAAAGAACAGAGAGATGAGATATATTTAGGTTTTTGAAGACCAAGAAAGGAATAGATGTGCCAGGTACAGAAGTTACCACCAAAAAAAACCCACCAGCCCTGGGAGATGGAGAATGGGGGTTTAGGCAGGGGAATTTAATCTGAAGCCCAAGTCTATTTCAGCAGATATTAAGGTGGTAAAGTCCCGAATCAGAATTTCTAGCCAATAAAGCAGAGCCACATGCCATTTTCAGGTCAAATGTAAACAGGTATTTTTGCTAAATAGTAACAAAAATGTTCAGGAATTAATTAAAAGACAAACTGCCTACAAGTCTGGCTAGCAGTATGTGGAAAAAACACATCTTTCTTCTTCTCACAAAAGCTTTGCAGTCTTTTGATTAGTCTTCTGTGGAAGGAAAAAAGCCCTTTCAGTTAAAAGTTAATAACTTTCTCATGTATAATATGCTACAACCTGCTTGCACTGAAATTTATGGCTAATCTTTGCAATCTTGGCAAAAGGTATCTATCTGAAGTTTGGAGATACTCTGCTTCTAATATACCCATAGATTGTTGGTTCATTCTATGCACAATCCAAAAAGCTGAATTTCTAGTATCAAGGACAAACCATTATACTGTCCTTTGTCCTCAGTATTTGTATGTAGCTCTTGATAACTTTGTGTACCATGAGCAAATATTTGCTTTTGACTCTCGGATTTTTAAAATTTTTTCTTTAACAGAGACGCTTTTGTTTGTATACAGTCAGTTCCTGTCAGGCAATGCATGATAAGCATCACCTCTTGATACTCCTGTCCTGAACATCGAAGAGGGCACAGCTGTATGAGTTATCTGCAGAGGAGATGCCTTGGCCCAGCGTGCTGCAGTGCTCTTCTACTGCCCACAGCTTCCAGCCAAGGGCAAAGACAGGTGCCTGTCCAGCTCCAGGGTGATAGAAAGTCACATGGCCACACTCAACACCCACTTCTGCAGCTCAGGGAACTTGAGTGGTGAAGAAATCATGAATTTAACATAGCACTTGGGAATATCTAGCATCCAGTGTTCCAGAGTTATATTTTCAGTGCTTCAATCCCTAAAAGGTAAAGGAGTTCTCTACTGCTGTCCAGATAAGGGCAGAATAACTTACTTGTCTCCTCTTTAAAGCCTCACTCAGATTCATATTACTGATGTAAAAATATTTTACTCCAGCTGGAACTCTACAACCACATCCATGTCTTTGACTACAGCCAGCCATTCACAACTTGTGTATTTTCATTCCTGAGGGATGTTCATTAAGTGTTTTTCTTTTTAATTTGCCTCCATCCAGTTTACATTGTTTTCAATTCTGATGCAGCTCCAATGCAGCTCTCCACTAACTGATCAGCAGGAAGCACAGGATGATTGATAAACCAGTCAGTCATGACAGCCAGGCAGGCAGGGAATGTAGCAATAACGATACACCTTTCAATAACAATTGAAAGCCACACCAATGAGGAAAAACAAAGTTTGCTTGCTACAGTGGTGCTGTTTCATCGGTCCAATTGAAAGACTCAGGTCACCTGCTTCTTTGCAAGGGTTCCAGGTTCAGTGCTCAAGCATGGACTACAGTAAACAACAGATCAAAACACAGCCAAAGGATGAAGGGAAGGAAAAGAGCACCCATGCATCGTCTCCACAGTAGCAGGTAGGTTATTGCATATTTCAATCAAGTAACCCTCTACAAATGTAGAACATATATATGCATATACAGAGCAATGCATACTTTGAGCTCCTATATATCTGCAGAAAAATGAATAAACGGTGCCATAAGATTGTCACCTAGAGAAGTTGCATAAATCTAATATTTCAGATCGCTGAAAATAGACTTTGGCTGTTTGATTCGACCATAAATCAGGATCCCAGTCCATCTGGATTTAGAGTGGCTTTCCTTTGCAGTTTTGAGAGTCTCAAAGGAATATACTGTTCACTGATTTATGTACTAGTCCTGCTGAAAAGTTGATTTACCATTGCTTTCTGCAAACAGTGAATTGCAGCTCACTGGTTTCTCTGAATATGCAAAGCCCGTACTGTATATAAAGGTGGGAGAGTTTGACAGTTTGCAGCTAAGTAAATCACACTGATCCCAGCATTTGCCTTGAGATTTACAGTGCATGCTATAATTTAGCCCCCCAGTGCCAACTCAGAAAATACAGGCAAATAAGAAAGAGTTTTGTCATCTTTTCATACACTGGATCTTCTTTCATTTATCCATTATCTCAAAATCCCTCTACCTAACAAATTCTACTTTTGAAAGCATTACCAATGACACCTAGAAATGTTTCCATAATTAATTTGACAACAATCTCATCCTTTTCAGCATTCAGGATATTTCAGCTCTTGAAACAAATATTTGGCTATAAGAAGTTTCCTTTAGATTTCAAGCAACGCTTACTTACTTTGAGCCACTGCATACATTCATGCCTAATTAAAAGAGTAACAGCAGTGAGCATAAACTTTAGAGCCTTTCTTTTCTGAAAACAAAAGTAGGTTAATCATAGGCACCTCTACTTCAGAAAAAATAAAAACACCAAATCAACCAACCAACCAGTGAAGAGTAGCAGAATTCAATTGTAGTCAGTATTCTCCATACCCATCACTCCTGCACATTTGATAAGAATACCATAATATTTATTTCCATGCATGTGATAAAACACAAACCTGTGATCAGTTACATTATAATAGATATTTCAGGACAACACATCTCAAAGTCGTTTAGCCAACCCATTTACCACATTCAATATTTGTAAGTACAGATTCTTTGCCTACAGAGGCGACCCAGCTGCCACAATAGTGCAGATTTCAAGACAGGAGATATGTTTCTTTCTGCTGCTCTTTAATTTGGCAAACTATAACTTGACACATTCTTTATAGGGACTTTTCATGCTTCTGGAAAGAATTGTGCACCTCATTGCCCAGCTGAATAATAAGGAAATATTATCTCCTTTGTAGAAAATTATGCTGCCACTGTCACAATATGAAGACAGCATAATTTATAACTTCTTCTTTCCCTCGTCCTTTCATTTTGGCCTGGACACTGGGTCACATATCAAATTTCAAGCCATTTTTCATTTTAGGAGCTAATCTGTTTGGTTACTGGAGTGGAATGACAGAACACACCTGTGATCAAAGGGGAAGGTAGATGGAAAAAACATCTCCCGAGTTCATGTACATCCATTACCCTGACCTTGTTACATAGTGCTTCATATAGGTTTGGTCAATTATTAGACATTTGACAGTTACTTCCAGCACAAAGAAACTATTGAGCAAGTTTGGCATGCATTTTGTTCTTTATTAATTTAAACTGTCTCAAGCAATGACTGGAGAGAGGTCAAATATCTCTTGATTAAAAAAAAAAAATTAAAAATTCTTCCTGTAAAAAGGACCATATTCACAGTGACAAAATCCAGAAATTGTCATTCTTTAAGATGGAGCAAGACCACCCTCTGCTACTCAAACAAACAGAGCATCAAGACCTTCTTTAGTGAAGAAAACCCAGATTCAAGACCTGGCTTAAACTAATTAAGGGTTTTCAAACACAGATTAGGCTAATTCAGGGTTTTCCCCTAGGAGCAGTTTTAAGTGTCTCTTTTGTTCCAATGGGGAGCAAAGAAAACCAAATTTTCGGTGCTGCACTTTTTCCACAGAGATGGAACTTTTCTCACCCAGTCACTTTTAATTATCTTCACTCAGATCATGAAAGCAGTGACACATGATGGGATTGCAAGGATTATAAAACAAAGCTTAGGGCCACAATCCCAGCCCTGCAACTGTCTCAGCACCATGAGGAGGGACAAGGCTGCTGGCACCACACTTTAATGAATGTTTCCCTTACGGCTTATGGATTCCTAAAACAATCTTGCGATTTCATTCTTTTTTATTCCAAGGTCTGTCTTGACCAGGGAGCATGTTCAAGCTAGGAAAGGGAGGCAAAATGATGCAGAAAGAATCACATCTGTGCAGACTGTGAAGAACCTGGTTATCAGTTCATCTCTGGTACATGTTGCTGATTCTGTCCTCTGTTTAATACCCAGGTCATGTTCCCCTTAATGATTTTCTGGATCAATAGAAAATAATAAATAATGAAGAAACAAAGCCAATTCTAACTTATTCGCTTCCTTCCTTCATTCAGTTGGGAGTCAGAACTAGATGATCTTTAAGGTCCATTCCAACACAAGCCTATGATTCCATGACTCATTTGAAATAATAAATTATTTGTTGTATCATCTTCCATTGCTACGGGGCAAACTACAGGGGAGCAGAGGATGTTGTGAATTTGGTTAATGTCAAAAGTTTGGTAAATTCTTTCATGAGAGACAAATGGGTGGTCTGCTCGTGTGACCCACTACAATAAGAACAATAACAAGAATCACAGAAATAAAAATTAGGAGCTGCCTCCTTTAATTCTCTCTACAGCTGAGGAAAAGGTAGGTTTGTTCCACTCCCCTCCAATATGCCACAGGAATATTTCCTCTAAAACAGCATGGAAGGCACCAACATGGAGGTATTGGACAGCATTCAAGATTCTCAGTGCCCTCTCTCACTGACCTGGTGTGCAGTGGAGCCCAGGTACCACACAACTTGTACTGTACCTCCAGATTCAGGACTGGATTCTGCCCCAGGCAAACCCATGGGATTACGTGACTTTACAGAGAAGTGAAACAGAAACTTTAGTTTGGTGGGTTTTTGGGGATTTTTTTGTGAGCTAGAAGAATTCTCTGAACAACCCCTTAGCAATAAAGTCAATGCATTTTGGAGAGTGCTTTTTTCAATTGCAGAGGTGTCTGAAAACTGATAGCAGTTTATGCAAAATGAAAAATTTGCATACCTTGAAAGCACATTAGTTATATATCTGGGGAAAAAAAAAAAAAAAAAAAAAAAAAAAAAACCCAAACAAAAAAATTAAACCAAATTAAAATAGAGATTTTGTTGTGGAAACATTTTTGTTAACCAATTTCCATTTTCATATGCTCTTCTTTTATCTACTTCTAGCTAAAATCAGAAAAAAATAGCAAAAAACACCAAAATCATTATCTTTCAAATGTTCCACATTCTTCAAAGTTAGGAAGCTTAGTCAAACACTTGAGCAATTCTAAATAGAAAGAAAGGACTGTTAAGCTCTCATCTCAGATTTTGCTGGGAAAAACATCCCAGTTTGTGAAACTCAAATTAATCAGTTTTAAGTTTGAAATTCACCCATTTCAACCATAGCTGGTATCTGAGTGTGAAAACAAAAGGTGGAAAGTGAAAAAGGGAAGAAGGGAACCCACTTACTCTTCAGAAGGCAGCATAACACTGTACTCTCAAATGCCATGAATCTGTCACCCACAGACGCTGTAATTATGAAACCAAAGAGCAGGAAGATGATAAGCAAAGAACACATATTCCAAAATCTGTGATAGCCTCCTCATAGTAGGCCAGGACTTACCATTCTTAAAGTTTTCCACCCAGCTTCATTCAGAGTGGATTGAACCAGAAGCCAGAGAAGGACCATTGTGCCCAAGGCATTTTATCATTCACTAAATGCAGAGTTTGGTTTTAACAAATAGACATTTTCCAGCAATATGTTTTCACAGGGAAAATTTCCACAAATATGTTCTTAAAAGAAACCCAGCCTCCAGATCAGAAACCTAGATTAAATAATTTGAAGACATTTCCAAGAAACCTCTGTTTCTTCCACATGAGTTTCCAAGTCTGTCCTCATCTACTCCTTCTTAATCTTCTGTTGTTTGTTTGCTTTTCTTGTTAATGAGCTAGAAAAATCCCTGTCTCTTCAGCTACAAAAGGATTTCAAAGGAAAAGAATACTTAACGGCATAAAGGATGACTTTCTTAGACCAACACAAAGATTACAAACACTAAAAAACACTCTGGGCTTGCTGATGGAGGGGCTGTAAATGAGAAGACATGCAACTCACCCTGTGGCTTGTTTTGAGGACAGCAAGTAGAAACATTCCAATTTCTAATGCTGGCACTATTCACAGGCACTAAAGCACTACAGCAATACCTGTAGAGAGACTTGAGCTTGTTCTGCTCCTAGTCCCAAGCTGACAGAAACCCTCAGCTGTGGTTGGCAGGGCACCAAGCCCAAGCTAACAAAGCTCAGCTGAGAGCAGGGCAGGTTAGTTTAGGCCCGGTGCCACACTGGTTTGTTAGATGGCTTCAGTCAGCTCAGAGCACGCTCACACCTCCTTGTGAGAGATTGTCTGGCCTCTACTTTGGACAGATACAAATACTTATCATAGGAGCTCTAACTCTTTGGTTTTGTGGGCCCACAATCGTTAGATAGGCCTCTGCAAGCAGATGTGCTAAGCTCTGCCTGTTGGTGGGTTATGCTCATTCTGGGTCCAACACTCGGACCCAACAGGTACTTCTTCCCATGGAAATGTGCCCCAGCAGAAAACTAAAACTGCTGCAGCCAGACAAAATTTGAGGCTAATTAAAAGCCAAAATATTTCAGGCATGTATTTCATCAAAGTGATCTACTATTTCAGGATGCTGAAAAAAAATTGATGGAAACAAAAGACATTAGAAAGGTAAAGGCTCTAGTGGGTCTCATGAGATCCTTGTATGGTACACTGAGGAAGCTCACTGAGGTGCTCATGCTCTGAAATGTGGCTTATAATGATGTAATGTGGTGTTATGATATGCTTGTGACATGTTTACAGCTGACCTCTCTAATATGGTGTTTTAGAGGAGAGAGGGCTGCAGTGGAGAGGAGGAACGGAAACTGAGAAAACACCTGTCATCATTCACCCTTTGGAGGTTAATACCACTTGTCTGAAGTACTCAATTCTAGTTTCAAAGAATGATTAATATCCTGCCCTGTTTTTGATAGGAGTAAGAGCTGCCTCCAGAGCTGCCATGATACTACTTAATAATTTAAATTGCTACTGCTCTTCTGGAGACTTCTTAGATTTCAGAAACTTTCTCTGACAGAAGCCTGCAAAGCACAAGATGGATAAAAATTAATATGAGTATCTAAATTATTATTATTATTATCATTATCTGCTTTGGATAACTTTCTTCTCTGGCAATCTGGTTTATGCCTTCTAGGAAACACAGGATCTTTCATAATTTTCTTCCAAAACAAAATAAACAGCAAAGGATTACAATATCTGTAAATTAACCCAACTGCTCACATTTCACTGCCAAAGAAAAAGGCTGCTTCATTCTTTACTGTCAGATCTCTCACACCTCTCATCTGTGGAAGAAGGGCAAAGAAAAACTGCCAAGATTCACTGGATCTCTGAGGCAGTTGTCGAGTGAGCAAGTGTGCTGGTCTCCAAATTGAGGCACTTTGAGCTGGCTGCTGACATCTATATGGCAGTCTGAGAGTCTGAATGTTGTGGTAATGCAAGGCAAGATCATTGAGAAAGGAGTATTTTTTGCCTGCACCTGGTTTGATGGATGTAGCCTCATGACTCTCAGACTAATTCCCACTGTATGTGCAAGGCATGGAAAATATCTACAGGGGAGTGCACTGCACGTGTGACTACACCACCAAATTGGGATGTGGGAACTGCCACAGGCTCCTGAGCAAGAGCAAATTCACTGATCTCCTCTCCTCCCCTCAGTAAAGTGCAAAACATAACCACACAAGTGCTCCCCATACCTGCAGTGTTAGGGTAAAAAATATATTGTGTGTGCACACAACAGGTGCTAAATATATATGTCATGATTTATTGTCACAGCATGTGAATACTGCACAAGATTTAGAAACCATCTCAGAATGAATTCCCAAAGCCATTAACTGTCAAACTCTTCACACCTGCCAAGTCCAGACCCCCAAACTAATTCATAAGCATTCAGCAACTTCCCTCTTCCCCTGAGGACTTACTGTTATTTTAGCATTAACTTCACTGCCTGCATGAGTATGATTGAGATCAATCTGTCTGATTCTCACAAAAACCTTGGTAAAGAAGGGGCACAGACTTCTTAGCTGGCATCAATCAAATGTCAAGAATGAGATTTCTGTGGCATTTACACAATGCCCCAGATTGAGAGATATTCATGGGATTTGAAAAGCAAAGGTTTTGTTGATATTTTTTTAAATTTGCTAAGGTGAAGGTGTGTTTGCACCACCCAAAGCTGGAGTGACAGCCTAGTGCTGGAGTTTGCTTGCATGCATTCTTCCCATGCCATATCCCTGCCTCATAAAAACAGATAGGTCTTAGCCCTGGTCTCATGTACACTCATTTTCACTGGGTAGTTATGCTACTCAAGACTTCTCTTACTGCCAGGTGGAAGCAGAAATGGAGTCCATCTCTATCATTCATATTTAAAAGAAGGGTGGGGAAAGGGAGTCCATTGAAAAGCACCAAAAGCTCCAGATCAAGATCTAACCTGATAATTTCAGCCAGTTCTAAAAAGATTAAAATAAAACAAATCAAGCAAAACAACATAAAAAAACCCCAACAGATAGATTTGTACTTCTCCTTTAAGGTCTGATTGTAGTGGTCTTCCTCATGAGGAAAAAGGAAAAAAAAAAAAATGTTAAATTTTCATTACACACCATTTCACTTTGGGAAAGGTTCATACCTTCCTTTCCTCCAATTTTCTTCTTTTCAAATTGTAAACTTTAAAATTTTAGTATAGAAAATAGGTAAAAATTAATTTGTTCTACGTGGTGTTACATTTGTCCTGAACTAAAGTATTTTTTATTTTAGAGTGTATACCTTTATTAAAAAAAGAATATCCACAAACATAGAAATTTTTGGTGAGAGGTAACAATTTTCAATTTTGCCTACAATTCTGGAAGAAAAACTTAAGCATGGAGACCTTCACTCCTTTGTAAACCTGTTAAATAGCCCCTAATATCAATGTACTTTCTTCTACTAATTATGATAGAGACAATTGAATTTTCACAGTCTTTTTTCTGTTCTGGTATTTACAAGGAGCTAGAGGACTGATTTTATATACTGCAGATCCGAAAATTACTTTTGGACTTAACATGGTAATTTAAATGCCAAGATTTTAAAGGCCTCACAAATGTCTTGGATTTGTAGTTCATGAAAAGTTTCATTCTTTGAAAGAGTCTCTGAAGAGTCTTGCCAGGAAAGTGGTGGTAAAATGGTTTTAGCACTTCTGTGAAAACTGTAGCACAGATGATTGGAGATTATAATACACAGAAGGCCTTGGAGAGTACATTAGATATTAACAACACTTGGAAGCTTAACTAGAAGCTGGTCGAAGAAAACCAACACAAATCCCTCTTTTCTTTTGCTTTCCCACCATAGTTCAGTTATTTCACACTCACAAAACATAAACAAAATGAGAATGAAAATGCTTAGTTCCAGCATGGCTGTGGTGTTGCCTCAAAGAAGATTAAGTCGGTCTGGTTAACATCACATATATGACAGAATAATGACTTAACATCATGAGGCTCCACCATGGCATATTCCAGACTTTGAAACCATTAAATGCTTCAGAATTGGGGTTCAGTATTTCCTAGCAAAACACGATACCTCATGCAGCATTGTTTCCTAATTATAGACTGAATTTTTGTCAGCTTTTTTTTTAAGCAAGTTTTTGTGTGTATTTTTCCACTGACTGCTAGGCAAGTCTGCAACTCCCAGGGTTGAATTCCCAGCCTTTGTGAAGACAACACATCATATCAATGGTCATATTGGTGGGCCTAAAAGGTTGTCCTTCTATAGGTGATTGGGGTCCTGCCTTGGCAAGCTATGGAGAGTAAATCTGAAATGTCTCTTCAGGGAGCCATACAAAAGTTCCATAGTTATGAGGAGAAAGGCAGGGAATTCCTGCTATATCAGAAACAGGCCAGAAAACAAAGCATAGGATTAAGTAGTGGATTTTCTATGCAGGAGTCATCAGCCAGTACCTTGAAATGCTTAATAAATATGTTGCAATAGCTGTAAAAAGGTGGGGAAGGGACAATCCAGCACTGACAGGTGCTTTGCTTATTTACGGCTTGGTCCCGGCTAGAACAGACTAACCACAGCATCACAGATTCATTAAGATTGGAAAAGACCTCTATGATCATGGAGCCCAGCTATGTTCACCACTAAACCTTATCTCCAAGTGCCATATCCACATGCCTTTTGAACACTTCCAGACATGGAGACTCCATCATCTCCCTATTTCAATCCCTGACCACCATTTGCATGAAGAAATTTTTCCCAATATCCAATCTACACCTCCTGGAACAATTTGAAACCATTTCCTCTGGTTCTGTCACTTGCTGCCTGGGAGAAGAGACTGACCCTCACTTGGCTACACCCTCCTTTCAGGCAGTTCTAGAGAGAGATAAGGCCACCCCTGAGCCACCTCTTCTCCAGGCTAAAAATCCTCAGCTCCCGCAGCCTCTCCTCACAGCACATGTGCTCCAGACCCTTCTCCAGCTCCGTTGGTCTTCTCTGGACACACTCCAGCACCTCAGTGTCTTTTGTGTAGTGAAGGGCCCAAAACTGAACATAGGATTTGAGGTGCAGCCTCACCAGTACCCAGTACAGGGCGATGATCCCTTCCCTATTCCTGTTGGCCACACTGTCTGATACAAGCAAGGATGTAATTTCTTGACTCAGAGGTCAAGAAAACCAGAAACACAATGTTAAAGCCAAAAGTAAAACAGAAAAAAGCACCCTTTTGAAAAGGAAAAAAATAAATATAACCTGGTCTTATATATGACATCATCTTGACAACCATTCAGTCAAAAGAGAGAGAGTGTGAGACATGGCAGGGCGCTTGGAGAAAGCTTTTTGTCCATTGACAGCCAAGAGTGAAGGAAATATTGAGGAATAACCACCCCAGCAAGGATGTTGCAGGATAGAGGCAGGTTTAGCCAAGAGGCAGAGCTTCTCCTGTCAAGTAAGTTTGTAAAGCCTGGAATAACTTTAGAAAGAGGATGAGTAGTCTGAGATTTGATGGAAGTGTACAGAATATAGAACATGGATTGTACAGAAAACACTGGATGGGGCCTTTCTTCATTCTTTCCTGGACTCTGCAGTCAGTGCAATAAAACACAGCTAAATATCCAGTGCTTCTGCAGAGAGCACTGGATTAAAATAAGGAGCACACTGTCCCAGAAGATGGAGACACTGAGGGATAATCAGGATTCAAATCCTGTGATATGAAAAATGCACAGTTATCATTAACAGCAAGACTTTTGGAAGGGATGGTACACCCTACTCTTTCAAGTACAAACCAATTGTTAGATACTGCAATTAAAACTATGCACAGGCAAGATCAGACTAGCTGCTTTCTGCAAAGTTCATGATCTTCCTTCAGGATCCAGCTGGTGAGTTTGCAAATGCAAAGCCTGCAAAAGCAAATTATCCTGAAGCTATTTTCTCATTGCAGCAGGAGATATAGGAAGATCCTGTGAAAGAAAATCAATTTCTAAGGGAAAGTAACTCAGACTCCCACAGTTCTGCTTGAGCTATGTGTTTTTCTGATCTTTTAGTCAGCCTCCTTTTTTAATTTTCCCCAGTGATCTGAGATGCATAATTTAATATTTCTAATTCATTGCCTTTCTGATCTACATTTATCAGGCACTTTGAAGCCAGACATAGTGACACCTTTTTAAAATGACTTGGACAAAAACAAGGTGCCTACACTTTTTTTCTATGCATATGAAAATTCATAAGAACAAACCACTCCTTGTGTTTCAAAATTATCTAGAAATACATTTGGCAAAAAAGCATTTCTGTGTGTCTGAGAAGAAAATCACTTCATTTAAGAAACCATCTTTAGACAATTTAGCAAGGGGTACTTTGTGTGCCCAAATTCTTTAGAAACTATTTATCCAAGCAATAGTTGAAAATAATTATCCAACCACATGCTTACAAAGTAAGGCAAGATTTGTAAGGCAGATAATATCTTTCAAGTCCGTATAGCTGGAGAAAGCAGACAAGTTTTCAGGCGTACAAGCCTTTCCCCAGCTCATTTTTTCTCTCATCTTTATAAGCTAGTGTAATAAAATAAACCATTTGCATTCCAAAACTATCACAGCTACAACACTGATACTGATACTCACAAAGCTGGAGACTGAAAAAGCACACTTCATATGGATGTAAGATGTCAGCTGAAATTTCTTACAGCAAAGTGGCAAGCAAAAAACCCCATAACTTTACCAGCAAATATTTCTACAAAAGTGTGTATATTGAAGTTCTATCTTAAAGAACTTCCTGGTGAGAATGAAAACCTTACAGGGTTTTTTAGTTTTATTTCATTTTTCTGCCTGTTGATGTTAATAGGAATGTCCTCTTCAGAGAATTTCAATGCCAAGGAAAAAAGAGGCAGGCACAGGGGTGACTGGATGCTGTAGATTCCTCACAGTTATAAACGAAATACCGGAAAACACATCTGGGAGCCACATTGCTGAAGGCTGAACAAAATGAAGCTAATGATCTGAGAGCCAAAGCAGCACTGAGACTGAAGGCAGAGAGAGCCCTGAATATGCAGTAGACCAGAAATGTGAAGCATCATGAAGCATCATCTCTCCATCTGCAGTTGAGAGATTCCAAATTTGCCAGAACTGCTTTCAATATAAATGTATCTGATCTTGTTTACTTCTACCAGACATGCAATGAAGGGAGGCAGCAAAATGCTGGAGAAAATTGTGGCTTTGCTTCTCCATATTCTCCTGTACCTTTCCCAACTTAATGCTAGTGCTTCTTGGGTGCCTCTCTCACTCTTCCCATCAGAGGAAATAAATACAGGTAACAGGACCTGCTCAATAGCAACCTTCAAACCCTTGGAAAAGTCTGTTATACATGGAGGCTGAACAATTTTTACATTGGAGGGATCACAGATCCTTCATTTAGGTTTGTTTGGAGAACAAACCCTAACTGAATGCTTGGAAGTGTCACCCACGAGTTCACTTTCTCCAGTGGCCTTGTGGATTGCAGAAGGGCTGCTGCTCACCGTGATACTTATCCACATATGTGTAACTGATGTCAGTGATGGAAGAAATCATCCCTCGTTTGTTCTTAGAAAGTGTCTTATGTAGGTAATTTTCCTCTGCATGGGGTACTTATTCATGCTTTCTTTTAAAGACCCTGTAAGATTGATTGTTCCTTTTATCTATGCTCTGTTCTTCCTCAAATCTCCACGTCACTCATTTCACATGTGAACAGAGACATGAAAGGAAGACACTGAAGTGGATCCTGTGTGCCGTCAGCTGCACCCTCACAAGCCTCAGTGAGTCTCACCCAGCCGTGCCTCTTGCTATATTTCTAAGGTCACACAAAGAACTGCAGACCCACTGCCTGCTCCACCCCAGCAGACCACCAAGGCCACCAAGCTGGCTGCCCTCAGTGCCACAGGAAGGACATCAGCTGGTTAGGAAAGCAGCTCGTTCTGGTGTTGTTGCTGTCTCAAAAAGGCAGCTACCATCCCTCCTCTTGCAAGGAGATGAGTCCTCACAGTGCTCTACGTCTCACTGGGACAAGGTGGCTGCTCTTCCCACGGAATCAGCGTGCCACGTTGTCCTTGTGCTTTCCAAGGAACTCTGCAGGCATGAGAGCAGGGCTTGCTTTGCACTGCTGCGTGCAGACTCAGTCTGGAAACCGTCTGCCTGCCCCGGCACACGCAGCATCACTGGAGCAGCAGCATCCTTCAGCAAATGGCTTTCACAAGGAGCTGCCAGCTACTGTAGTCCTTGAAAAATTGAAGGCAGCCCACACAAAACAAAGCACATCCAAACTGTGGAGTGAAACCCATGTATATCTACAGCTATCAATTAATTAATGGAAAAATCGTTTAGCAAGGACTGTGGAAGGGAAGGTAAAAGCAACAAAGCCGAGACAGATTAACCAGTTGATTTCCACCAGGTACAAAGGCAATTTTGTCAGTGACTATTCTGTCTGCAGAGTCGGATGTTGGTTTTGTTTGGTTGAGCTTTATTGTCTTTGAAGTTCCTTGTGGAAGCAGGATCTCCATAGAGCATGGCCTCTCACTTGCTTATGGAGCTTTCCAGATCAATAAGGCCCCACAAACTACATCACTGGAAAAAAAAATAGCTTTAATGAAANGAAGCCATGAGAAACCAAAGAAAATGTTAAGTAGCTGAAAAGGGGGTTCGGCTGGATAAAAAAAAATGGAAAGGAGTAGCTGTTGTGTGTACAGCTTAGCTGAGCAATGAGAGAGGCCATATGTTAACCAGCTACAGGCATCTGTTAGAAATAAACAGCCAGCAGAGGAATAACAAGTTAGGAGAGTAAAAGAGCAACAGTTAGACATAATGACAACCCTAAGAAAGGCAAAATTTAGACTAAACTTCAATTTTTCTTCTTCCATAACAGGTCCTAGGAAGTGGAATATTCCCAGGGTTCTGCATAGAAATACTTTTTCATACAGAGTACACAGAGTTTTATTCTCTCTCAGTTTAAAGTCACTCATTCTGGAGGACACAGTCTTGCACTGTTAATCTCAGTAACCAGAGAGAGAGTTTCTATCCATAAGCATCATCTTCCAGATAATGGGCCTGTTGGCTCCAGGGAATGTTATAAGTAGAAAATTGTTTCAAAATATTGTCTGTTGCTTATGTAAGATAAAACCAAAGCAAGCAAGTGGGAAAAAAAAACCCAAGCATTGGCCTGTTTATCAAACTGGCAAAGCTAAAGAAATTTTGTACGTTTTCTGTCCTCCTTTTTAGTGCACAGTCTTTCTGGTTTTGGGTGGGGTTTTTTTTAACAAAATTAAAACTACAGCCCATTGTCATGATATTTTAGCAACAGCATTGACCTGTCTGACTATTTTCCAGTGTCTCAGGACCCTCAAGCTGGTATCTCTTCTGTAACTGGTTAAGTAAAAACCAGGTGTGTATTCTCCTGGGTCATCTCAGTGGGTGTATATTTAGGAATGACAATTTCTGGACGATATTCAAACATTCCTCTGGATCCATGTCATCTTGGCAAACAGTTTTAGATGCACATACTGACCTGTATCTCTTCATCTGCTCTGTGTTTTGCTCAGCCCTGTAACCACAGCCAGTGTATGGATTTCATCACACAGAGGTGCCAAGTCTCTGCAGAATTAGAAAAGAGGAAAAGTGTGTGACTCATCCTGAAGAAGACCAGATGTAATGTTCCCATTACCTGTTGCAGGGAACATGTTACCATTTCAAAACTATCCTGATTTTTAGAGGTTCCACTGACAGCTTCATAGCTTTTAATTATCATTTGGAAGAATTGCTCCCAAAAAGGTCTTTTTTCCTATGGTGGATACACGGAGAGGCAGCCTCCGCAGCCTTCAGCTTGAGCCCACCTCTTAAGTTTATTTTTCAAAATCTGCATTATGGCAATATTCCTCAAAGGGAATCATCATGACTTTATGAAGCTTAACCAAAATACTTAAAACTAAACCACTTGCTAAACATCAAAGCCATTCTAGACTATGCTACTAAGCTTCCCAAACCACACAGAGACACACAGAAGTAAACCAAGCCTCTCTCCATAGTTATGCCTTTATGTTCAGCTTAAACCTAGGCCCAGGAGTTGGGTTGGCTGTTCAAGTTGACTATTAATGTGGTTTATACATGTCCCTGTCTTTAAAAAAACCCTTCCTCCTTCCTCTGCACCCACCCAGAAGTTTCTCATATTGCCTCTGATGTGCCAAATTTGATACAATTTACTGAAGACAATACTAAAGAATGTTTTAGCAATGCCTTCCATGAAACCATCTTTTTTGTAAGCTTGCATTTTCCCTTTCTTTTGGCTTGAAAATATAAAACAGAGGATACCATCCTTCACTAGTTGCAGGAAAACCATCTGGTCCCCAAAACACAGCAGCTGAAGGCTTCAATCATTTAAGAACTGCTGGCAGTTTATACATAACTTCCTTCCAAATAAATAGCCACAAGGACAAAGAAAAAAAAAAAAAAGATAAATGTGTCTATTGAGTTATATATATGCATTTTACACATGATCTAAATATCTCATAAATCTGACTTCAGTGGCTCACTCCAGAAAAAAACAAATGAAAATGAAGGCCTGAAACAAGTAGTGCAGAAACCCTTTAATCTGTAAGAAAGAAAACTGACAATACATTCAAAGCCTTCCACCAGTTTTTACAGAATTATCATCTGAACTTTCACAGACTGAAATCACAGAGTCCAGGTACATGAGCTGGTAACCACTACTTATTATTTAGCCTGGAATACTGTTTCTCTTGGTACCATTACATATTTGCAATAAACCAAAGATACCAATTTTCTATGAGCTCCTGGACACACTTGAAAGTGACTTTGTCTGGCACATAGCAAATCTCCACTTTGTTTATACTCATGTTTAACCACTGCTGAGTCTGAGGCCACCAGCTTGTCCCTAGGCTGAGATCATAGAAATATTGCAGCTCACATCAAAGCTGAGCAGAAGCATGAGACAATCTGCACAATGACCTCATGTAAGAGAGGGTATGAGTTCAACAATCTTCATCTGATGCCTTTACATGGAGTGCCAGGCCACCTGAGCAGGGATTTCAGCATTCCACCTTGCTGCTGCTTACCAGCGTGTGACACACTGGGGGGAAAAAAATTAAAAAAAAAATAATAATAAAAAAAAGAAAAATATTTTTCATCTATAAGGTCCACAAAAAAACTACACAGGACTACAGGACTAGAATCAAAGACTCATAGAATCATTTGGGTTGGAAAAGACCTTTAAGGTCCTTAAGTCTGAAGTCATATGGTTTATACCTCATAGTTGACCAAAGTGGCACCAAAAATTTTCTAAGGTTAAGCCACATGTATCACCTAGAGATAAAGTGAATTTGGAGAATGAATAAGCCAGAAAAAAAAAATTCCACAGGCATTTTCCTTAGCCATTTTATTTTGTGGCACTCATAGCGTGTGATTAGTATGGAACAGTCTCTTGCTGGCTCTGCCAATTTCATTTTGGGGTTGAAAGAGATAGTGTGTGAGAGGGGCACAAGCCCCCTCAAATTTACACTAGCAGCAGTGGTTGGGTTGGAGCTGGTGAGAGGGCACAGAGTGCAGTAATTGCCAGGTAAGCCCTGTTGCTAGTGAGGAAAAATTGCTTATGTGTGAAGGCTGTCCCCGGGGATACATTTGGACAACAGATTACTATTCTGTTGTGACAGATTACTCTTCTGTTGTGGCTTCGGACAAAAGGAGTTCCTGTTCTCCCAAAACCTCTGGTATGTTCTGGCAGAGGAATTTCAAGTCCATCACAACAATATTTCAGCATTTCTTCCACTCTGATTGAAAGAGAGACAAAAATGAGAGAAGACAGCAGTGCAGAAGCACAATCAAATTAAGTGTAATTTTAAAAGAAAGTAATGTTGAAACCTTTTCAAAGTTTGGAATACATTATCATAAATATGTAGTTGTGTAAAAATTAGTGTTCCAGGATGTTCTGAAATAATGGCTAAAGCGATCATCCATGTATTACCTAAAGGCAGTATAGTGGCATTGTTAAATATGATGCCTCAAACTCTCCTTTATTAATACCCTCATTTTCTCATTTTTAAAACACATTTTCCAAATGTTCCTCATCCAAGAAAACATTTCCCATGACAGATAATTGATTTCAGATTTAAAAACAAACAGAAACCCCAATGGCAACCAACATATCCACTGGAAAATCAACCATTGTTAAGCCCCAGTGATCTCTATTATACGTGCAGATATCTGCACTACTGTCTTCATGTCCTGGAAGAAGGATGTGAAACTCTAACACAGGAGATTTGAAATAACCTGCACCAGAATTTCCTGGCAATTACTGTACTCATGAAAAACTGCTTAAATTTAGTCAGCCATCCACTCAGGGAAAGCAAGGGCTGGGGGTAAAGGAACTCCAGAGGTGTCCCCTAGTTGTCACCTGGACACTCTGAAACAGATCTGGCAGATATAAACTATTGTTTTTAAAAATGAGGAGGTGAAATAACCAAACCAGCAAACCCACTCTTCTCCTGAAGTACACATGAAAAAAACCTGCTGTTGTAGGACATTTGTTCAGGCTGCAAATTCCGTCCCTCAAAAGCAAGGACGTGTCCCAACCAAGGCTGTAGTGCTCAGAGACCAGAAAGGACTTGTGCTGCAGGGTAGTCCAAAGACTGTCAATTTTGCCCCTTGGACTTTATTGCATTTGGTTGGAAGTGGGAAGACACTGACAAGGAGTCCAGTGCTGCAGGCAAGTTATTTAAAGCAAACTTTGAAAACCTCAGTTTCAAGGGTACCTAAGCACTTACAGATGCTGACTTATGCCCCTTGACATTATGAGTTATTAGACACTTCATCCAGATGGGTGTTTTGGAAAATCCAAGCAGATATTTAAGTACCTTTAAAAACCATATCTGAATGGAGACCATATTAATCTTGTATTAATAGTGTGGTGACCAGAATATTAAGGAAAACAACTTTTAACTGCTTTCACTCAACTGGAGAAAAACTGTAATAAAATAAATAAAAGGGCTAATTGGAGGAAAAAATCTTTAAAATTTTCCTATTTATTTGCTATTTTGAAGGTTGCTTTATTGAACAAATAAAATGTCTCTTAGGTACACCATAAATTTTCAAACTTCCTTTTCCACCCAAAGGCAATGAACTGGACCACACATCTCTTTACAGAGGGTAATATAAAAGATACAAAGCTATAAAAAAAATTATCTATTATTTCATTTATATTTCTTATTCAGGTTCAGCAACAAAACCACTCAGGGACAACATAGGGTCCAAACCACAAAATATCATATAAAACATTCCCAAGAAACTTAATAATTTCTTAGCTTTTCATTTGTTTATTTGTTACCTGTTAGCCATTTGTAAATCCTAACATTCCTCTGTGGTAATAGAACAAGTGAAAAGAGAATATTGTCTGAAGAAGCATTTTTATCCTAATGTCCTTCAGAAACATTGACAGCAGATATCTGAATTACTTTAAAGCGAACATCCACCATAAACTTTAAACTTTCCTAGACCAGTTGTAACCACCTGTGTTTGTAAAAATCTTCCTATTGGTAAAATTAGGCCACAAAATACTTTTTTCCTTTACACCTAGATAAGAAAGGGACCCAATTTCACCTGGAGACTTGAAAGGAGGAAACAAATTCTGTTGCTCTTCCTCTAATAGGCTCTCATTAGAGATATCCATACCTACATTAGAGATATCCACTATTATCCAGAAGATGAGGAGTAACAGAATCTTTGGAACAGGGGATGTGGTATTTTCTCCAAATAGCACTTTCATAAACCAATAGTACCCACACTTACCTGACTACATTATCTTAATGTCAGAGCCAAACCCACTGGTAGCCCCTCTGTCTTCAGCAGACTTTGGGGGAGTTGCCAAATGAACAACTGATCTGAGTCAAATTTTTACACACAATTTTATTTTCTTTACCTCCCTAGTAATACAAATGGGCACCTTTAGAGGATTGAGTGGAAAACATGAGCTCTAGAAAATTCTTGGTCCTGCTTTTAAAGCTACAAGATGAAATGTTCCTGTGACAGATGCTGCAAGCAGGAGTTCTCTGCTCCTTGCTCCACCAACATGTGCATACCCCTCATTTCTGAGACTGCCACCAGCTTCACTAGAGAACTCCAAATGAAGATCTCTTGAACAAGACTGGTCCTTCAGCAGCCCCTACTTGGAGGCACAACAAATTATGAATCCAACAGAGTGATGATTTTACTTGAATCCTATTTTATCTCATCAGACATCTGTAAGTGCATGTAGATTGATAATGTATGCTCTTCTGTCCTGCGGCAGGGATTTGAGCTGACAGCCCCATCACAGAAGATTTCCTGTCATTGTAACACTTCTTGTTACTATGTAAAGAAGCCAGGACTGCTAATGAAAACTACTTTTTTTGGTACCATTTTCAATTATAAGAAGATTTGTGAAGGGTTTTTGGAGATGTTGTGCTGATTCCTTGCCTCCGTATTACCTCCCGCATTCGTCTTTTTATTTTGTCTTTCATCTCTTTTCTGATGCCCCACATCCCATCATGCCACACTGCACTCATTAAATAAACCCCTAAATCTAGCTTTTGTCTAGCACTAATCCTTTTATTTCCTAAATCTTATTTAATCCAGAGGGCTTCCTTTCATCTCTTTAACTGTCAGTTGGATCACTACTGTTTCCTATCAACAGCTCCTGAAAATCCTGTATGGAGTTAAAAAGCTTTCAAGTGTTTCTATGATTCTCATTAGACTCTGCTCTCCCCAACACCTGCTAAAGACCATATTGCTGCTGCTCCTGCCCTTCTGCCTCCCCTCACCCTGACACAGCTCACAAACAATAATCACATTAGAAAGGGTTTCCCCACTTTTTCTGGAAAACTCTCTGCCCTGGTTTCAGCCCGTACATTAGCAAGACTTGGATAAATATGCATTGTTTAGTACAGGGCAGAAGCTTTTAGGTGGAAGTGATCAAGGAGAGGGTTACAAGGAAAGTTTTCCCTGGCACCACAAGGAAAGGTTCTCAGGTGGTTTTTCATGCATTAAATCACTGTCTGTATGAAAAGGTGTCAGTATTTCTGCCTTGTGCTTCTGTTTCTCCTTTTGATCCCTCAGTGGCCATTGGAGCAAAACTAGTGGAAGAAGCAGCTTTCAAAAGTACCTCCCTATAAGGAGCACCCACTTGCTAACACCTATCAGGTGTCTGCAGCAATCATGCCTTCCCACTGTAAGACACTTCAGAGTGAGTCCTGCCAGGTAAGATGTTGAGTAGAAATTACAGTGAGAGGACGCTCCAGTTCCCTCACTGCCCATTTGCAGACCATGCATACCAGTTCTTTGCTCCCAGCCTTCAATGGCCCAGAGCAGCTCCTCACACTGCCCTGTTCTGCAGCTCTCAGAGAGGTTGTACAAATGCCTTAGAAATTTTCAGCTCCTTGCAACCTCCCACGGTGCACGTGTCAGCAGTGGAAGCCAAAGCCCAGAGCTGGTGAGTGTACAAATTCCATTCCCTCCAAAGGGAGGCGGAGCTTCTATTGCTATGCCATGGTGGGAGGGGAATCCTTATCACACCACCCACCCTTCCTCCAGACACCCCCTCACCTTCTTTCAAAAGCACTTGTTGATTTTAAAGAGTCCAGAGGTGACCAGTCATTTTTACACCCTACTAGACAAATAGCCCAGAACATCAGATTTAGCAGATCTGATTTAATATAAAATGTGCGAGGTTTATTTCCATTTTTCCCCTCAGATAGTGACTGTGAACACATGAATGACACCAGGATCAGTGTACTGAGTTCTGAGCACCCTCATTCCTTACTGACACACACCATGTACACAGAAAAAGACCATTCAGAGCCAGCATTGAGCAGCAAGAACATGATCTCTCAAACCCTGAAGTTCAGGCCTGGGATTTCATGCTGAATGCTGCCATGTGGACCTGCTGTATGTAACCAGTTAAACTGGCTAGATGGCTGCTGCAGTCCACAGCCGCTCTGGGTTGCACTCAGCAGCAAGTTGTTATTTGTTTCCTTTTGCACAACACAAGCCTCATCTCTCTGCAGACACGCAGTAGCATGTCTGCTACCTTTGCACTACCATACTCATGTCTCAGGGTGGGTCCAAGCAAGTTTAGTCAAACTCTAGAGGTTTTTTTTTAATGCTGAAATATTGTCTAAGAAGGCAATGGCAGGATGAATGGGACTGAAATGAGCATGGGAACACAGTAACTGTAAATTTGTCCTCACTTGTCTCTTTCATATAATGCCTATTCAAAATCTTCTAAGGTTTTTAATTAGATTTTGCTCATTGTGAGTTCTGTATTTTACTCATGTAATAGTATTCTAATGAAGTTAACTAAGAGCTACAAAATTCAGAGCTGGATTTTTAAAAAATCTTTCAAAACCACAAATGTCTTGTACTGATGGTTGAACAACCTGCCTCAGGATCCAGAATCCAGCCTTTCCTCCAGCTCAGGTATCACACATTCCTACCCAGAAGGTCATCAACTACCCTTGCAACCCCTTTCTTCAGTGTGGGTGTGATAACCACAACCTAGCCAACCCTCCCAGCATAGTTCTGGAAATTGCAGTGAGCCAGGAGTGACCACACTAACCACTGGGAGAACACATGTGCTGCATAGATATGAACCATGCTGTGCCAGTTCCCCTCCAGGCTGAGCACAGGGCTGGGTGACCAGGACCTGGCTGTCTCATTTACCTATTCCTGACAGATGCAGAAAAGCAGAGAAAGAAATTTCAGGTCTCCTCAGTCATTTATAATGCTACTTCATCATCATCCATCAAAAGGTATGTGATTTCAGCTACCAAACAAAATTATTTACTAATTAAAGGGGAATTCTCTCAGAAAAATCAATTTTTTTTCCTGCGTTATCTGTGAAAGCCAAAGGACGAAGTAGCCAGTGCAGCCAAAACCTCAAATTGACACCACTAGTTTAAAAACAAACTGCTACTTTATAGCCAAACAATGTAAAGGATGTGCGGTGAATGTAATTTGAGTGCAACAGCTTAAAGCTGAAGAACAAAGAGTCCTGCGGCCCTTTGAGCCTGACAGAGGAGGTCTGCAGAAATGTTACTGTGAAAGAAGGGCCACAACTGATCTGAGGGTGATGGAGGCGTGTGTTGCTACAAGACAGTCTTGGTCTAAAAATCAGTAGCACTTGCGCATATTTTTCAGCTGACAGAATGTTGAGAACCATAGACAATGTGAAGGAAATTATTTTCCAATTCATCATTTGTCATCTCCAGATTTGCCACATTAATGTGAAGTGACATGAAAGAACAGAAATGTGTTAATATTGGGAATGCAGGATAGCTCCTGCTCTCTAATGACACGGCACCTCCAGCAACAAGAGGGACTGCAGTATAGTCCATCAGTTCTTCAGAGCTATCTGGAGACCAGTTTTAAGTCAAGAGACCTGCCATGGTATGTATCTCGTAGGCTGCATTCTGCAAGATCCATCTCACATGCACACAAAACTTGCCAATGTGCCAGCAAAGCTTCTCACACAACGAAGCAGTGGTCATTTCCCCACACTTAACAAAATGCAAGGTGAGCAGAAGTGCCAGGAGTAGGAAGTGTGACTGGCAAACGATCATTTGTCACCTGGGTAATTTTAATAGGGGCTGTAGTAATATTTTTAAAACACACAGAGGAAGGAAACGTTGGACATAAGGCTCAAAATCTGCCTAAAACTTTCTAAAGTGTTGTGTAATTGCCTAAATGCTTAGCTGAGGTTTCTCTAGCAGGTTTGCTTCTTCTGCCATGGCTTTGGTTCCAAAAAAACACAGGCAAAAGCAGCACCTAGGCATATCCCACAAACAATGGCAAGTTAGAGAGAAATGTAAAAGAAAATCCCCCAGATTCTCATTTTTCATCTGGCTTCACTTTAGAGTCTTTCATAACCTGAGGTCATCCTTCTCCAGGAATTACATGGCTTGCCTTTTACCAAAGTAGTTCACAAATAGTAAATATGTTTTATAAGAGAAAGCTGGAAGGGAAGCAAAATAATCACAGTTTGGTCTTGAACTTCTTTTTCATTTTTGATGAAAAATTAAAAAATATTTTCGTAACTCTTCTAAATGAAGAAAAATGTTTCAGAGAGCCAACTTGAAGCTACTCAAGAGCTACTTAGCAGTTGAGGGTTTAGGGGTACGTGAGTGCTGCTCAGTTTGAAAGAACCATCTTTTAAAAACACAGGAGCACACAATCTCATTGTGTCCTAAGTCAAGAAAGCGGGGAAGATGACCAGCTTGGCTGAACAGGAAACTCTATTTGGAAGAAATCATAGGTTTGCTGGAACTGAGGTCAGGCTTCACAGGAGGTAAACAAGTGGTCAATGGTTTCAAATCTTTTGGATGCAAGAAATACCTGCTCATTACTGATAGTTGGTTTGGGGTTTTTTTAGCTCCTCAAACTCATTTTTAGAAATTCCTGAGCTGCTTCCAATGGAAAAACAAAGGAGCCTGAGGACAACAGCACCCCATTAGAGAGAAGATCCATCTCAACATTGTCTCCAAGCTGGCCAACCACTTCTCTACAGGAGACCATGAGCACTGCAAGTCAGCTATAGGTGGTGATGTTTTGTGGTAAATACAACATTTACTAAAAACAAGCTGTAAAATTTTCCATTGTAAATGCAACTTCTCTTGTAGAGTTAATTACTATTGTAGATAATTACTATTGCTGTCACCTTCATCGGCGAATTATCATTCAGCCAAGGAACTGTTGATTAAAGTCATCAAGTTACTGTAGTTATAAAAGAAGAAAAGCAGGAAGGGTAAATAATAACAATGAAATTATTGAAAAAACAGCCTTGTCACAGAGAAAATTAAATCCTTTCCACCACTCACACTGCCAACTGAATGTTTGTGTTTATCTCTCCCCACCCTTTGTGCTGTCCTGGATATGGGGGATGGCTGCATCATTGGTGAGGCATTGAAGTATCCAGATGGGCATCTGCAGCCTTTTCCAGGGACTACAGGACCATTCAGAGACCCCTGAGAAGAGGCTGAATCACAGCCCTGTCTGTTTGATCAGCTCTCTCTCCCAAAGCATCTGGATGGAGCCCCAGACAAGAGATGCTCAGAAAAGGAGTTGGCTGCTGGCCCTGCTGCAGATGAAGAACTCGAGCAGCACAGAGAGCACAGGGGAAGGGAGTGCATTATTTCCAGTGGAGGGAGAGATGCAGCCAAAAGATGCCACAGATTTGAAGGAACTTTATCAAAATATGGAATCAAAGTGTTTACTTGCAAAAGGAGGGAGGAAAGACCATGATAAATTGACAGGATTTTGAAAGGTCATCCCCAAATCTAGTGGCTAAATCTAGCAAAATCAAGGCATAATTTCTTCTCTTGTGGTATAATAATTCACAGAATTTAGGGCAAGAGTCAAGTCCAAATCAGCCCCAATTCCCCAACAGGATTATTCATGCTGTGCATTCACAGAGGGGAACCAATGGCATTTTCAGGGTTCCTCTGATGTGCCTGTCAGTCTTTTAGATCCATTTTGCACAGGTGCAAAGGGCACAAGGTAAAAATCAGTCGTGAACTGTTTCCAGTGCCACAGGGCATTGAGTTCTGACGTTATAATAAAGCCTGGGGACACAGCAAGCAGGTATTAGACTGACCAAGGAGTTCCTGCATGCGGGATCAAGCACCAGTTTAGCTGGAAGATGGAGGTAAGGGGTCAGTGTTGTAGGGAGGCTGTAACCCATGTGTTAGCATCCCCTGGAGCAACCTGTTCACTCCCACATCGTGCAACTGATGTGGCAGTCATGTGAAATTGCAATGGTATTGAGTGTATGCCAAGGGTGGACACTGCCCTGACTGGCATGGGGAGGAATCCCTGCACAGGCCACGGTCACAAAGGGCATATGTGCTTCACCATGTAAAGAGAAACAGAAATCTCTGCAGTCAGATGTTTTCCCCTCTCATGGAAGTGGTGGATTGTGGCAACAAGTCTCAGCTCTGAAATAGATCATGTGGAGAAACAGGATGGCATATTCAGCTTGCTCTCCCATCCCCTCCTTACAAAAGATAGCAAATTGCCTATTGTTCTTTATTTTCTTGCACATCATTTTGAAAAAGCCTTACAAACGCTAATTTGGGCATTTGCCAGAATGAAAGCACCCCTAACATTCAGAATGGCACTAGAATAATTAGGCACAGGCAAGCCTTTTTGCACAGAATGTGAAATAAACTGAAATACTTGCACAGGCATGGCCATTGAATATACCAAAGGTTCTTCTGAGTTCCGAGAAAGCCTGAAATATGCTGCTTCAGTGCTAATAAAGTTTTACTCTAATTACTCTGGTAATCACCCAGACTTGGAGTGGCCAGAAGCACTGGCCCAGGACAGCTCATGCCCTTGTTCTCCCTTTCACTCACAGCCTCTTGTGTTTGCTGCCAAACACTGATAATTCCCTTACTGCAAACCGCTTAGCCTTTGGGACAACGGGAGTAAAACAGTCAAGCCACCAGCTTTTTGTAACAACTCCAGTGCTGCAGGAGAGAAGCAGAAAGTCCTCCTGGAACATGAGCTACATGCAAGTGTAAGGTAAAATGAACTGACCCTTTGACGTTTACAGAGCATGAGATGCAACCCATGTGACCATCCTGACCAAAGGGTGAGAGTGGAATCCTGTGGAGTCTCCCTGTGACACAGCCACAGCTGTAATGAGATGATCCAGCCACATTCCATAATGTGGACTGCCAGGCCCCGACGAACCCACAGTGAGAGCCAGCATCTGCAGCACCACTGGCTCTGAGCACCTGTGAGTGATTGTACAGACACTCCACACACTCCTTTTTTACTGCTGGGCAAAGCCTGGAACAGCAAGCCCAACAGTGGATGTGTAGGAAGTGGGTTATGCGGCAAGAGGGGTACTGATACGAAGAGAGGAGAGTTTATTCCCCCTCAGACTGATTTTTGCCTAGCAGGCAAACAGGGCCAGATGCAAGGGGCTCAGCCATTCCCCTTTGTTTCTCTCACACACAGTAAGTCAGGGATGCAAGAGCACAACCCTGCCTGTACCTCAGCCAGCAGCAGGAGCACCAGCACTCCAGGTGTGCTCTCCTCCCTGCCGTGCACGTACGGGAGGTAGGAAAGTTGTTCTTGGCAGAAATTCAGTGGGCATCTGTGCCTGCAAAGGTCTTCATTGCAGAAGAGGTGAGAGAGCTCCTGGGAATCACTCAGGATTCTGGTAAACAGCAAACTTTTGCAACATGAGATTTAGCAGCACCTCAGAGAACTTAAAACAACTTGATTTCTAAATATTTGCTCCACCTTTCAGTGAAGGTCCTACAGTATTTGCATTCACAGGGAACAGGGCTGAAGTGGATCCAGCTCAGGTAGGCACATTCCCACACATGTATCCCAATCCATCTGGGATTTTTGTCAGTGCCACTGCAGTCGCAGACAGCAATGGAATAATTCCTGTCAAGACATTTTATTGACACAGATGTCTTACATATTTTTGTCTCCACTGCAGGAGACAGCACTGGGTTCGGCTCTGCAATTGCACACCACCTGCAGCTGGTTGACAGAGCAGAGAAAACCCTACTTGTTAGAAAAAGTTAATTTTCAAGTCCTGCAGTCAGCACGTGGTGCTTAAGGGATCTGTGTAAACCTCTGAAATCCAGTCCTTTTCCACGAATCCTTTATCTTGGAAAGACAGCACAAAAGAGAGAAATAGTCAAGTACTGTAACAGGAATCATGAGACCAAAGACCAGATTTCCAAAACAGCAAAATCTAGAAGACAGTATCAGGTAGATAAATAAATGTGTAAAATATTTCCCAGTATCTGAGTTTGACACTCTCAAAAAAAACATCATTTTCTCAGTCTTCAGGTGCCCCTCCTTCCCCTTGCACCAGAACTTGGCCCCTCTGGCCACAGGCTGTCCAGGCTCAGTTAGGAGATACTCCTTCATCCCTCCTCAGGTCCCTTAAGCTGAACAAAACTCACAGGTGTAGAATTCATGTAAATGGCATAAAAAAAATCAAAAGCTGACCTGAATTCTAGCCAAGCAAATCAAGTCTGTGGGTTTTTGCTTCAGAGAAGCCATAGAAAACAAAATATAGGCAGGAGGCTTTTCAGAAAAGGTTTTTGCAGAAAGTTTATTACAACTTGAGTTTGCTGTTGGGAAATCACAGCTACAAAAAGGATGTCAATCCCACAATCTCAGCATTTGTTTACAAAGTAAAATGGACAAATACTTTCCCCCATCAGCATAAATGAATAGCATATGTGTCCTGCAAGAAGAGTGTGTATCTGAGAAGAACAGTGGTTTTTATCTTCCACACATCCTTTCTCTTTCCCTTTGCAAGAGAAATTTTACTGACCTAGAATCTTCCAAATTTTGAGCTCTGATGCATCCCTCCCCTTCCAGGATGTTCAGAGAAAGACTTCATCACTGATGCACATGTGCAGCTGCTACATTCACAAGCACACGTTAGCCACCTCTATGCCTTTACTGCTTTAGACACTGTATATGAAGCATTTGGTGCAGCCTCCATCAACACCACAAAACTTCCTGACTTTCACCACTTCCACTTTCACCATGGAACACCAGGGCACTCAAAGAGATTCTGTGTGCAAATCCTGATCTGAAGCCCAGTGAATCCAACAGCCAGCCATGTCCCTCTGTGGGGCAGAGAAGGGATAGGTCTTTGAAGCTCACAGGGAAGGTCATAAAACTCAGTGGGGGAGCTGACAAACAACCAGAAGACTTCCTGTCTGTGGAAAGGGAACCCGATGGGTCATCTCTGGCAGTTCCCATGGCAGCAGCACTGCAGAGGGAAGAAATCCAGTCCCTCTGGTAATTAGATTTTGGGCTATTCACATCTTCAAGCAAAACCCTTGGATTTCATTTAATACATTGATAAGGCACACCAAAACCTCAGGGACTGACACCACGCAAAACTCCAAACGAAGAGACTGAAGACACAGATGCTGTGGAAGATAGAAATGTGTTCAATTTTAAGATTAGGTTCATTTTGGGATGTCAGGGCATATGGGAACAGCAACAAACAACCTAAAATGAAGGTGTCCAACGCTTTAAAACAGTATTATTTCTAATATCTGTTTGGGGTTTTTTTCAGAGAAACAATGCTTTTCTTATCAAACTGCTTCTTGGTGAGTTTTTACAGGAGTGGAAGGAAAGCCACGGGACCACATCCTACCACCCTCTGGGATGGTGCAGAATGACAAGTATTGTGCCTGAAGGCCCAGGGTAAGGGAAGGCTTCATAATCTCTTCCCTCTATTGTAACTCACAGCATCAGAGAGCTCCTGCACACTGCAAGAGCTCTTAGTGCAGCTGGATCCCTTCCCAGAAAATTCTTCCTCTAGAAAAACAAGTTCTTCAAGATTAAAGAGAAATATTTAGACAAACAGCAGGACCCAGGATATAAAAACTGGCCTAGCCAAGAGGAGACTAGAGGTCCTATTTCAGGTACCGGAGCAGTCAGTGACATTGCCAAGAACAAAGGCTAGCACAGAAAGTCAAAACTTCCTTGCTGAGCTTGGGTAACTTAAGTTTACACAGATTTATAATTTCAACTGGAGTTGTGCATGAGTATGTAAGTTTTAAAAGCAGACAGTGTCCAAACAAGCTAAACTACTCTAAGGTACTCTTGTTTTCTTTTCACATATCACATCAAATCATTTCATTGACCTGAAACTGTAAAGAAAAAGATGCTACCATCTTTTCAGTATACGAAGTTTTTAAAGAGGTCATAAAAACATCAAAGCAGCAAAATGAAAACATTTCTAAGGTTTTGTTGACTTCAAATCAAATCATCTTCAGCAGTTAACAGTGGGATGTCTTTGCACTGCCCTGCTAGGATGTAAAGTGAATGTCATCCTCTGCACTCGTTTCCTTACAGGGCCAATCCGACAGCAAGATTTTCAAACTTATAAAAGCAGCGTCTGCAAGTCCTTCCATCCAGCTCTAAACCTCAGGATTACTTCCTGCTGTTTTTCAGGCAAACCAACTACAAATTCTGAACAGGCATATTTGTTCGGGCTGTGTCCACTGCCCAATAGCTCACACTTGAGAGAAAGTTGGTGCCAATGGAAGCAAGTTGGAAGACCAATGGATCTATCAGAAGACCCATCAAAGCTGTCAGCAGGTGAGGGATCCACAAAAGAATCAAGGAGTAAGACTGAAGCTAATAATTAAATTAATTTTTGCAAGATTTTCAAAGCAGAGAGAAGATGTCTGGACCTGTGACAGAATGGAAGAGAAGTAACCATAGGACAAGGTCAATGCAAGGAAAAAGGATCTTCACTTTGAAATAGCACCCTTGCCCAAATAAACAGGTTTTCTTGTATACATATATAAGATATAATAAATAACCATCCCAAGATATTAATGGAAAAAGTGGTGTCCTTGTTTATTGTATCACTGAAGAAATTTAAGCATCCTGGCATTTTGCAATTAAAAAATAATAATAATTTTAGGCAAAAATTAAACCAACCAAAATCATGGTTTAATTTGTCAGCAACTTTAGCTCAGAAGAAAAAAACAAAAATACATTCTGGCCAGGAGGACAAGCAAAGCTTTTAAGAGGAATTGCTTCTCAAGTTATATATTCATGCATTAAGAATACAGTATGATTACATCAGGGATCCAAAAGCCAAATTTCATTCATTTCATCAGTTTGTGAAGCAGTGGATCACTCTAGAACTACGCCTATCTCTTTTTGCCACTATCTTCTGTTGCTCAGTTACTATTCTTTTTCATTACTTGCTGACTGAGTGTTTAAAAAACCCCAAGCCAAAAAAAATCTCCTAGCTATGAATAGAAAGAAGAATTTTCAGAAGAAATTAACTCCCCCTCTGCTCTCTCCTGCAGAAATATTACGCAAAGAAACCCAGAGCTAGGACTGGTGGGAAGCATCCAGTCTGGAGTAGCTTTTTGCTGGGGTCCCACAAGAGATGTCAGTCTCACAACTCAAGTCATGGGTAGGGTGGCATCTTCCCTTCCCTATCACAGTATTGCCCTCTCCAACCCATGGCCAAGTCAGGCAGGACCTACAGCCCACGAGGCCAGCTGGCTGCTCAAAACACCAAAAAACATCAAAAATCCCCTCTGGTGGAGATCTTCAAACCAGCCAAAGAGTTTTTGCATCCCACAAGGGCCCAAGAGCCACTTCTGCCCTGCCCCACCTCTGTCCTGATGGGTGTCCCTGCAAACCCCCCACTGGAGCCTCCTCTCCCGCTCTCCTCATTCAGGGAATCTGAGACAAGGGGAGGCTTGAGTGTGGAACAATTGTTTATATCTTTGTGCAGGGGAAATCTGGGATTATTTATGGAAATTCAGACATTGCTAAATAACAGATGCTCTTCTAAGAAGGAAAACTTCTTTTGTTTTGGGAAGAGGGAGGGTTGGAGGGGGTGATTTTTAAGGCAGTTTGGAAAAAAGTTGAATATTTGCTCTGGAATACAGAGGAACATCACTAAAATAAAACAAATTGGGGTATGTATTTCATGCAATACCTAATGTTGCTGAACTTTGTGGCATCTGAGAAAAACATGACACAAAACAAGCTCTCCTTCTTCTTTGCCAAAGAATAAACAAAAAATAACCAAGTCTTCATAACAGTTTGGTCTGTGCCCTGTAGAGAAAACATGCTCCCTTTCATGCTATTGCTCTCCTAAGTGTGGCAGAGGAAAGGGATGTGCACAAAATAAGCAAAGAATTAAAACTACACTGAAATCACAAACTACACATTAAAATCTTAAACAATAAAAATGCAGAGTTCAGCAGAACATGGGAACTCCAGCTAATTCTCCAGCTCAGCCCTAGCAACTTGTCCTCTGGATGATCAGCACAGCTCTTCTCCAAGTTTGATCTATAAACATGTATTCCACTGATCTTATTTTGTCTTTTTGTTCATAGTGGAGGTTTCAGACAAATCTCTTACTATTAGACACCACATTTCACCCTGGTATGGTTAAGAAGACTTCATATTTTGCTGCTTTTACTGTAAATGTCCTCTTTCTTTTATATGATATTCCCAGAAACTGGCCCCCATGAAAAGATTCTTTGAAGCATGTGCAATTTTCTCATTTTTAACTCCAACTTTTAACTTAAAATGTTGCTTTTTCTTGTAATTACAATACATTAGACCAAATAATTTCCTGCTGGAAAGAATTCATATTTCTTTTCCCCAGAATTTAACAGTGCAGCTGCATGAGCTGCCACTGCAACAAGCAACATATCCAGAACAAACCTCAGTAATGAAACTAAGCTGAGCTGTGATACATGTTAAAGACATTCTAGATGACAAAATCACACGATTATCTTTTATCAGAAGGGTTTCTAGACATATTGGGTAACCTTGGAATTAACTGTAAGATTCTCAGGCAGCCAGCACAGGCAATTCAGTGTTCCCATCCCTCCCAAGGGTACAAATCAGGTGACAGTAGAAACCAAACCATGTCAGATATTGGCTTCCCTAGAAAGGTTCATCACTGGGGAATGATCTTCACAATGTGATGATGGGATCTGTACAGGACTACACAGGAAAAAAGAGAATTTAAAGGAATCAGAAATAAAGAGGAAAAGCCCACAAAATCAATCTGCCCTTTTCAGAGCCAAAAATGCCTTAACCAATAGGACTGCTATGCACATCTCTTAACACAGCACATCAGCAGCCTCTGCCTAAACCAGCCTAAACCAGTTGTGGGGTTTGGATTTTGGTGGGTTTTTTTGGGTTTTTTTTACAAATCATGATGCTCATCACACACCCCATTTAATCTTGTACCACAATCATCGTGTCACTGCCACTCACTCCAGCAGTGCAGGACACGAGGCTAAATTACTCCGACTTTGTTGCAGTGACTATAGAAGAAACACAATAGGGGACAATTCTGCCCAGCATTGCCATCTGTAAAAGTCACAGGGCTGCTTTTAAAACAAAACATGAATTCAATGGATTTCTCATTCACAGGTTTCTCAATGTTTCCATAGGGGTGTCATGCAAAGTTACAGGCCTTCATCTGGTAGGGGTGATGGCTTTGCAAGGTAAAGATTTGGGGAAATAGCATGTAGCTACATCTGTCAAAAAAAAAGTGATACGCAGAAACAACAGCTTACACTCTCCCATTCATTCTAAAGAGGCTGAAGCACGAATGCCTCTAAATTTAAATTTTGTCAGAATCCAAAATACACCAGGATATTTCTTAAGCTAGAAGGTAAAAAGTATTATTAAAAAAAAAAAA